>QRDG01001279.1:108907-243575 GCA_012064385.1 Puccinellia tenuiflora
TCAACACGAACCAACGAACGGGTTCAGTAGTAGTACGGCCGGGCAGTGCAATGGGATCGATCAGAATAGGAAACCATGGGCATCCATCCAGGCAGCAGAGGCAGGGTTTGCTGCTGCTGCTGGTAGTACTACTCCAGTACTAGTGATGCTGCTCAGCCTGCTCCTCTTTTGACCGGATTGGCGAGGAGACCACCATCCTCATTAGTGCGTGTGCCCTTCCCCCGTGTTGGACTTGGACTGGACTGCTATTTTGTTTGTTTCTCTCTCTCTTCTCCCTTGTGTCCTGATGAAAAAAATCAGACCTAAATATGTGCTCTACGGCGCAGGATAGTGCCTGCCCCATGACACCTGAAGAAGAAAAAACAAAACACCACTGCCTGCACGGTACGATTCTCGATCACTTGGCTCCTAATCGACGTCCGGGCGAAAGTGTAATCACTTGCTTGCTTTGGCATGCTACTACTAATAATCGTGGTGGAGTGTGCTGCTTCGAGGTTTAATCTAGGGGGGCCTTGCTTGATTGATTAAAAGAAGAGCAAGCTCTCGCTGGCATCTTCCCTTCCGCGCACCGAGGGGGAAAAGCGGTGGTCGTTGCGCGTAGACAGACGTGGATTGCGCTACCGTCCACCATATTCTTCGCTGGCAACAAACGCACAAGGTCCCGGATTACCTTACTGCCTCCCCTTCACGTACGTTACCCATATTCGACAGATATGCTTCTCCTTCACATATACTCCGTACGTACGTAGTAGTAGTTCAGTTGTTCCTCGCCATTTTCTTCAGGAAGGAAAGTAATCCAGGATTCCTCCTAGACATCAACAACGATTGATACGCCGTGTTTCTCATACTCCAGTAGTACTATATGTTTTGAGGAGATGTGGGTGTTATACTACATTACTACCAATTGATAGGTTGGAAATAATAAGAAAATCCAATTCATACATAGGACGAAAAGAAAAAACAATAGAACGAATGATTGGTGGTGACCTCCCTTCCACCCGGCCGCGCGCGCTGGTCTTGGTCAAACTCATGCATGCCAACTCCCAAAGTTAAGCAAGTGGAATACCATATCCAATGCAGGGAGAAACTCAAAGAACTAAACTATGCGTTTCGAGCCCCCACTAGACGGGAACCCAGTTACTAATTCGGACCCTGATTTCTCAACTGAAGACGGAGCTAGGTGACCCTCATTTCTATATATATATATATACTAGCTGAATGACCGTGCGTTGCTACGGATTTCAACATAACATCGTCTTCTGGTGTACACGACCAAGAACACCGGCCAACACCCCCACATGTCACTTGTTACATGCCGCCATGTCTAATCCGTCTTTCCATCCGAGGCCATCCATCACTCAGGGTCCAAAGTCATCAATGTGAGCGACGAGATCCTCACCGGCAACCACATGAAGAAGCATGGTAGCCACGTCGGGTGACGGCAAGGGGAGGCACCCAAAAAACATGACATCAAGCATATCCTTAACAAAGATCAATAAATGTAGATAAATATTTCACAGTTCATGATTAAAATTTGCACTTCCAACTTTTTAGATCTAGGTAGCACAAAATATTGTAGAATAGGAGGAATCATCTGCATTCAATGTTCTACAGATGAAAACCAGGTGTAAAACATGACAAACAATCTCTCCGAACAAATTATCCCAGGCAATAGTTCCACGACAATCATTCACCCATAGAAGATTTCCCACAAGTAGTAGATGGCAAGAAAGAAAATAACAATAGTAATGATTACAGTAAGACTTTCTCTTATGTGGACGTGATAAACATGCTCAACGACAACATGGTTCCAGTCATTTTTCTGTCAACCACGACCAGCGTGATCCTTTTAGTGATGATCTTTTTCTTGCCACCACACCGCAGGAAAATGATAATCTTCTCTCTTTCCTGCTCTTCATACACCTGCTCGCCCATTTGCTCATATCGTACTACACCGGAACCTAGCCCCCCTATCCATAATTACAACATAGAGCCAGGGGTGATACGAGCGAGCGATGGTACAGAGGCGATGTACCAACCAACGTATGTACAACTCCAATTTAATTGTATAGAAAGACAAATCATTCCATAAATGCCATCAACTCAGGCAGCAACTACCAAATATTAGTCCCTCAAATCGAGTTAACATGTAAATAGAGTATCATGAAAATAAATCCTTACTAATTTAGCATGAAGACATCAGCCAAATGGTGAAAAATAAATCCTTTCCAACTCCATGGTAGCAAAGATGCAAAGAAAAATGAAAGATTACATGCTCATGTATACTCTATTCCTTCAATCCCCCTTTGCAAAGGTGTGCATCAATACAAATGCCAGAAATGATGCAACATTCTGACCTGCGCTAAGGGATAAACAATATGAGGCCCAAATATAATGATAATAAAACACAAATATACATCAGGCCAAAATTAGAGTAGGTCATCCAAAGATTAAAGCAAATCATAAATAATGCTTGTATGTAAAATTAGGAGTATCTAATAAATAACCATGGTCCCTTGTAAAAATTGCTTTTGTTACAGAACCCTTTGTTCACAATGCATAGATATCGGAATTGTTCAATACAAAACACCATAAACCCTTCCAATTATAATGATATAAGTGAACAGTAGACATGCTTCACTGCTGAAGTATACGTATCTAAAATAATGATATAAGTAGTACATAAAATGGTCATGTAAGTTGACAACGCAGAGAATATCTAAAATAAATTTGCAGGAAAAGAAAAGAATGTGCTGGAAATCAACCCAGTCGCCACATTGGGTACTTTTGTCTTTTGAACCTTTTTCCAAATTAGGAAAACAAACTATTGATGCAATATACGTATTAACAAACATATCACACGAGATATTAAACAAATAGTTGAATGCCCATGGGTAGTAAGTAAATCATATTGTACTGAGCAAAAAGATGCACGAATGCAACGGTGTGATGGGGGAAGGAACAACATAGTTCACCAGACCATGTGATAGCTTTCTTGACCCTGCTGATGAAGTCATATGTGCTTGTACCGCCTCTCCTTGCCAACTGCAGCAAAATCGAGAAAATCAGCATATATCACCGAAACTGTAAATTATGGGCTGGAAATCTCATTATTTCAATTGGAAGGCCGTCAGATAGTAAGCACTACCTGCAAGCCACACTGATTCGATGCACATGGAAGTCAATTAATCTTAATTAGGAGCATAACCTCCTACTAATATTCAATTCTTGCAACATGTCCAGTAAAAGAGCTGGTAAGGTACCAGACCCTGACGAGTCATCGCATACCTTCCACTAATCTTTTGGAAAGTACCAGTTCTGTATTGATTACCTCCGGTCTGTATACTATTTTTTGATCTCTTCTACTTCTAAATGGTTTCAGAGCATATGAGCCTATCCGCCTATGTATACCTGCCGCAACTTCTTGGATTTCTTGTACTGGACAGATAACAACCATAAGATCACTATACAAACATGCGATGCTGGCAATGGGCATGCAAAGTGCAAACAATGCAAAATGATAAATAAAATATAAACTGAATTTCAGATTAACACCATAGTTATTGTGTTACTTATATCTTGTAGAGAAGGGATGCAAGGCAATAACACAGGAAGATAAGCTTACGGTAGCTCACATATATAGCAGATGAAGGACCACTATCGTGTTTTAGAGTCTCAACAAAATTTGATCTATTGAAATTACATGAGGTAAGTTTTATTTTTTTGTAAATGTTCCATTTCACTTAAAAAGCTGTGATATTAGTTTGGGCTATATGAAAAGCAGGGCAGTCTGTTCTTAATTGAACATCAATATATCTAGGACGACTCTGGTTAACAAAATACTCCAAGTGACTTGGCTGTTTTGAGATACCAAGACAAAATCATCTAAGTGGCACAGAGGTATCATCAAATGAACAGGCATGAATATAATCAAAATCCTCCAACACCCCAAAAGAAAGTCGTGAGGAGGTTATATCTAGCGAAGGTCACACAAAATATCACACTCGTATATGTCAGCTATGCAATTATCAGATTGCTGCACATTACCTGAAGGAAAGAAAACAGAAATTAAACAACCGTGTATTGGTTAGCATTACAAAAGATGAAGGGGAGGAAACAGTTCAAGCGAGAAGATAATCAGCGAGATATTACCAACGGGTCGCTGCACACATAAAGCAAAACTGGAGCTTTCCTAGGGTATCAAACTGCAATTTAGCGGCATGCGCCTGAAGTTCCTGGGCAACCATGACATGGCAGCGGG
The DNA here is from genome assembly GCA_012064385.1 of Puccinellia tenuiflora. Lineage (NCBI taxonomy): Eukaryota > Viridiplantae > Streptophyta > Magnoliopsida > Poales > Poaceae > Puccinellia > Puccinellia tenuiflora. Next base: position 113,169 of record QRDG01001279.1, read on the forward strand.
GGAGGGCTTCATGGCTCCGACGTGGCGGCTTCGTGGCGGAGAAGAGAGAGACGAGAAGGACGTCGCGCTGCTGTTGCGCCTACTACGGAGAGGTGGAAAGTGAACACGTCAACGGAATCAAAATCGAAGCAAACCAAATTGGTGGAGGGAACGCCCATCTCACCTCTTCTTGCGCCGCCGTCTTCTTTGCCGTCCTGGTGGTCGCTGGGCTGGCAACGCCATTGCTCTTATGGCGGTTTTGTGGCCTTCTCCGCCGCCGGCACATGAGCTTTTTTCTTGGTCGGCGCCAGCCCAAGTGGGGATCTCTGGAGCACATCGGGGAGGGATCCGACGCGGTGGGAGACTATGGATGGGAAGGGCAGCTTCCTGTGGCCCAGCGCCGGCGCTGCTGCCCAACAGATCTGGGGCCGCGGCGCAAAGATTGGGGATGGATGCCGGCCGCGTACCAAGAGCAAGTCGAGGCGGAAGACTGGGGCGTAGCGTTCAGGGCGTGGGCGTGCGGGCGGCGGCGATGCCGAGCATGCGCGCATGTTTTTCTTATTGGGCCGGCCCATGTTAGCGAGCGGACGATGGAGCCAGCGATCGGCGGACGATGGTCTGCGTAATTAGCGTTCGGCAGACCGTGGTCTGGAACGTACGGACTGCAATATTATAGTATAGAAGATAGGATGTGGCTACACAGTGCCTGGTTACCGGTTAGTCTTAGGCGGTGCCCCCTTGTCTGAAATCCAAAAACAGAAAGTGGTCCCGATGCTTTCCCGAAATAGGGCTCCACACGTTTTTGCTCTTGAGGTGCCCCGTCCGTCCGTCCGAAAGCGACATGTTGGAGGAAAAAAAAAACTCTGCGACCGCGCCGTAGCAACCGCCAGCCCCAATTTACATCCAAATAATACTTCTACAGAAAAACAGGGCCCCTACAAAACACCAGTTAGGAACTCCATGGCGATTCTTCTCATGAAAAATGGTTTCTTACATCTCATAGAAAACAACAAAGCAAAAAATACATCCCAAAAAACAAACATACACCAAAAGTTACATCCCAAGTATTGTTAAGGAATAAAAAGCTACATCCGAGCGGCAAAAAAAAAAGAAGATAGCTTACACCTTCATCCATATATGTAAGAAAAAAATAGAAATTACATATAATACTAGAAAGTTACATCTCAATTATTGTTCAAAAATAAAAAGTTATATCCCAACTGCAAATAAGAAAACAAATATCGAACTCTTACACCTTGATCACTAGATGTAAGAGAACATATAGATACTACATATAGTGTCAGAAAGTTACATCCCAATTATTGTTCAAACATAAAAAGTTACATCCTCATTGCAAAAAAGAAAACAAATATCCAAGTCTTACACCTTGATCACTAGATGTAAGAAAACATATGAACATTACATCTAGGACCAGAAAGTTACATCCCAATTATGATACAAGTATGAAACCGAACTATGTGTAGGTAGGGATCATATGCGGCAGAAAAATCTTACCGATGCACAAACAGGTTGCTGATAAGAAATCGAACCTGGTCTCGGAAGCAGCCGAAGGTGCTGACGGTTCGCACGATGCCGTCAAGAAGCAGGCGGACGGGATGCCTGTTGATATCGACGGAGAAGAGCACGGGCGTGGTCTCTGCGCTGTCCCTCGGCCTCGTCTTCGGGAGGGGAGGATCTCCATGGCGGCGGCGCATACCCAGAAGTGAGGAGCGGAGAGATCGGCGAGGTCCAAGCGCTCAGGCGTGGTGGCGTATTTCCAGTGGTGCGCCGCGGCGTCGCGCCGGTACACCAGTGCACCCTCCCACGATGACGAATCCTCCTCGTCATCCACTCCCGTCGTGACCCTCGAGCTCATCGAGGTCGACCGTGAGGAAAACGTCGCCGTCCGGGTCAACGGCATGGCGGCGCCCCCATGGCTGTTGAGCTGAGGAGAGGGCAGACGGGATTGGCGGTGCCACCATGTCCGTTGAGGTGAGGAGTGGGACTGTGGGGGGGCGGGATTGGCGGGATTGGCGGCGTCCCCATGTCCGTCGAGCTGGATCAGACGGCGGCGGACAAGAAAAATGGGCAGCCTGCGGTAAAGGGAAAGGAAGATGGAGTGGATAAGGAAATGAGTGGTGTTGGACTTGTAGGCAGGTGTCGCGCGTGCATCACATCCGACGACACAGAAGTGCGCACTTTGTAAGACAAGGAAGTGCCTAGGCAGTTATTAGATTTTGCGATATATATATATAGAAACCCTATTTGACACCCAGGGTGCAGAATAAGTTATTTTACACCCATCATTTTTTTACGTTGTTACATCAATAAATTATGTGACATATGTCAATATTTACGTCATGTTGACCCATAATAGAAAAAACGACATAAAAATGAGTTAAGATGATATAAAAGTCGTAAAAACAACATAAGTACGTGTATTTTTGTCGTATTTTTACAACCTCACCAAAATAATTTTTTTTTGTCATTTGTATTTTTTCTTATGTTCTCCTTGACTTAATACATAAGACAAAATTTACGTCACGTAAAAATCATATACGGTTATAAAGATAGAGGGTGGGTGTAGAATAACTATTCTACTCCCTGGGTGTCAAATAGCGCGTCCCTATTATATATATATATATATATATATATATATATATATATATATATATATATTCTGAACTATAAAGATACCAGCTATTCTGCACTCCCTTGTAGAATAACTATTCTGAACAATTTTTGAACTTCCTAAACAGTAAACCGTGAACCTCTCGGCGGAACACCTAGATCTCTGTTTTTGCGGACAGTATTTTGACCGCCATTTTCAAACCGTTTATCGGAATGACGCATGCGATATGCCGCTGGATTCGTATTGTAAATGCGCAACTTTTACTCTTCCGGACGGTTTTCAAATTCTATACGGTTTTAGAACAATTTCGAATATACTAAACACGGATTTCACGATTTTGTTCGTTTCCGTACACTATTTGGGCGCCATTTTCAGACAGCTCGTCGGATGGATGCAAATAATATGCCGTTGGATAGGTATGGAAATTGCGCAACTTTTACTCTTCTGTCAGTTTCCGAAATTATGCACGGTTTGAAAACAATTTCAAATATACTATACAATGTTTTCGCGGATTTGTCCGTTTTCGTACTGTATTTTGGACGTCATTTCCAAACCGTTTATCGGATTGATGCAAGTGATACGCCGTTGGAAAGCTATGGAAAATGCGCAACTTCGCTATCTCTAGCTAATTTTCGAAATTCGTTTCGGTTTAAGAGCAGTTTTAAAATTAAGCAATTCTGTTTTAGATTCAGCGGACAGTTTTTTTGTAATTACTTTCAAACCGCTCATCGAAACGTAACAAATGATAAGGCGTTGGAAAGATATTCACTAGGGTCAACTTTTTCGTGAAGAACTATTTTCGAAATTCGGTACGGTTTTGATTAATTTTAAAAATACGAAAACTGATAAACAAGATGGCGTGTCAATCGATTGAAAATTGACACGGTTCAACTACTCGGGTAGGGTGTGGCGATATGGGAGAGTCAAATTATACTCATATTCTCCCCAATTGCATGTTGGGGCAGTCGATTTGAAGAAATATAGCTTGTAGTGATGATTTTATCTAGTACGACTTCCGGACTAGAAAAACTGAGATATGAACCGCCTACAATATAGGCGTGAACTTCTCTTTATCTGCATGTGAACATCCGAACAAGAAGAGGTGAACTTTCTATTTTTCCATGAGCGAAAGCGAAATTTACCACGAACTTAAGTGAACTTTCTATTTTTTCACAAGTGAACATCTCGCTGGACCATCTTTTTTCTGAACTTCTCACCATACACATGTGAAGTTCCTTTTTTCGGACCACTTCTGAATTTTTACTCACAAAGTTGATGAACTTTGTTGGACACGTAAGTGAACTTTCTATTTTTTAAACTGAATCTCTAGCTGGACCATCTTTTTCTGAACTTCTCATTAAGCACAGGCGAACTTCCTATTCGCAAACCACTTCTGAAGTTACTCACAGACTGAATGAACTTTTCCGAATATGCATAATATGAACTTCACATCAGTGACGATGTGAACTTCCCGCGACCCGTAAGTGAACTTCAGTTTCCTAATATTTTTTAAGCTATTTTTTCCTATAGGAGCATTAACTTCTTTGGTGGATCATATTTTTTAACTTCTGCCGACCCGTAAGTTAACCTTTGAATAATTTGCAAGTGAACTTCCTTTTCCTTAAGTTCTCGTTTGTTACTAGGGGTGGACTTTTGAAATTATATCACTGATCTTTGAACTTTTTCTCGAGTGAACTTCTAGAATTGATGAGGTTCACGACAAAAATTGACGAATTAAATATGTTTCGTCACATTGCTTTAATTTTCTCAAACAATACAACCAAACTTTACAACAGCACCCCATTTTTATAATTTATGGTTTTGAAAAACTTCAGGCAGTTTCAGAAATCGGCAGGGGACGCCCTCCCTCTGGTTTGCCGCAGGGGGGAAGTTGCTCGATGGAGGGGCTCGTTGTAGACCTTGAGCGCTGCTCCCGCGTGGATGGATGTGAGGGTCGGGGGCACTGGACCCGCGGGATGGAGGTAAGGGGCAGAGGGCGCCGGTCGCCGGACCCACGCGGATGCGGGTGAGGGGTAGGAGCACCGCGGCTGCAGGGCTCACCGGGGAGGCGGTGGACTGGGTCGACCGGGGAGATGCAGAAACGTGCCGGCCGAGGAGGTGCAGGGGCGCCGGCGAACAAGGGAAGCCGGGGCCGACACTCGCGCTGGGATCCCGGGTGGCCGGGAGAAGCGCTCAAGCGGGAGAGGACCTTGGGGGCGCGCGGCGGCAGGGCTCAGTGGAGCGCGGCGGCGGGGCTCCGTGCAGCGCGGCGGCAGAGCTCGTGGCGCGCCGACGGGAGAAGGCGGCCTGAGCGGGAGCTGGGCGACGCGCGGCGGTGAGACTCCGGGCGCGGCAGGGGAGGCAGGAGGTAAGGGTGGCGCGTGGGAGTCGCCGGCGGCGGCGGGAGTCTGAGCCGGAGGTGCGAGGCACACGGGAGGCCGGGGCGGCGGGTGGGGCGGAGACCTCGCCGGTGGGCACGCGGGGCGACGGCCACGAGAGGAGGTTGTTGGGGAATCGGGGGAGACTGGAGAGAGGAAGCCAGGAGAGAGTGGGGTAGTTGGGGTTCGGTACGTGGGTGGTGGGTGGCGTACGTGGGGCTCAGTTCTGGATAAGAAGGTGATTAGTCTCTAGGTTGTGCAGAATAGTTATTCAGAAAATACTTAACGAGTTGTGCAGAATAGTCCTACCCTATATATATATTGCACCCAGGGTGCATAATACCTTATTTTGCACCCGTTGTTTTTTTACGTTCTTTTATTTAGAATTTATGTTTGATATACAAATAATTACATTCATATAGTCACACAACAAAAAATTGACAAAAAATTTACATTTTATGAGTCATAATAGTTTATTTTTTACGTTTATTTTTTTACGTCATGTAAAAAAAATCTACGTTTATTTTTTTTACGTCATGTAATTTTTTTTTTACATCATATCAATATTTTCTTACGTTCTTCTTGACTTACGTAGTAATACAAAATTTACGTGACATAAAAATTATTTACGGTTGGAAAGATATGGGGTGGGTGTCTACTCCCTGTGTGTCAAATAGCGCGTCCCTATATATATACTTCTTTTTTATACTCCCAGGGGTACATGCTCCTATCCTTAATAGGGCCTATTGGGTATGAACCGGTGCATGCATGCAACAATTTGGAGTAACAAACCAACGCCATGCCTAGGTCTGCCTAGGGTTCCCGATATCCTCTGGCGGCGACGCTGGAGTTCCATCATGTCTTGCTCACGAAATCGCTCGTGATCGACGTAATAGTTTCGAGTTCCGTTCGGATCATGCCGTGAAGATCGTGTGGGGATTTCCCTTGCCCCAGGACTAGGGTTGCATGGCGGACCTAGAAGCCAACTGGGTGGAGGGGGATCCACGTACGGCTGTCATGGATGATGCAGATCTGGAAGAACAGATTCAAGAGGATGAAGGTAATACGTATGCTGATGAGTTTTTGTTAGAGGATCAGTTTGAAGGCATGCATTTACATGGTGAGGAAGAGGAGGATCTGGATGTCACAGAGGAGTTGGAGGGATTGGTAAAGGAGGTGCGGTGGCTCGGAATTTTTAGGGTTTATACAACAAAAACTTTCAGCCATGTTGCCTTATTTAAGAAGATGAGGAACGCTTGGGCAGCGGCCCAAGATGTTACTTTCAAAACCTTAGGTGTAAACCTGTTCCTTGTGCAATGTCAATGCTTGGGGGATTGGAATGGGATCATGGATGGCGGACCATGGCTCTTCCGTGGGGCTGCCATTGCTATTGAAGAGTATGATGGATATACAAATGTTCTTGAATATAAGCTAGAGAAGATTCCAGTTTGGGCAAGAATTAATGGTGTTCCAGAGGGTTTGATGAAGAAAAAAGAGTTGGCAGAAAAAGTGGCAAAGAAAGTAGGTGGCCCGCCTTTCACACTTGTGGTAAAGGAAGGAAGAATCAATCTATTGAAGTATTTGCGGGTCCGTGTCTTCATTGATCTGAAAAAGCCGTTGGTAAGGTTTGTTCCAATTGCTTTAAAAGAGAGGAAGAAATATCCAGTACAGTATGAGAAATTGCCGGATTTCTGTTACTTCTGTGGTCTAGTTGGACATGTGGTGACTGAGTGTGGAGATGGTGTCCATGATAAGAAGGATTGTGCATGGGGAAGCTATCTTGCAGTTGTCTTCGAAAACCAGCCATTCCAAAATATGGCCGGTAGAGGGGGAGGCAGGGGTGATTCTTTTAGAGGTGGAAGAGCTGGGTTTGGTGGAAGGGGGCGTGGTGGTATGCCAGGGCCCCCAAATGAGCAGGAACAAATGGACATGGATCTCGGGAGCATTGGAAGGGGTGCTATCCCAAATGCTCGAAAGAGACTTGTGTCACCTGAAGGTACAATGTTGAACAATCAGGAGAACCAAGTAGGCCCGGGTATGGTGGCAAGCAAAGTCTATTTGTTGGAGGGTGCTACTACTGGGAATTTGGAAAAAGTTATGACAACACCACAAAAGTATCAAGATTTGAAGAGGCAGAAGAAGAGCGAAGTCGAGAACCAAGTTTTGGTAGATAATGATATATCGGCGACCTCCCTCGAGGAGGATCGCCGGGAGCAATGAAAACATTAGGATGGAACTGCCAGGGGCTTCTTAGCCGCCGGGCAGTTTGTGCGCTTCAGGTTGTCCTGAGGCAAACTAACCCGGATGTGGTTTTTCTGTCTGAAACTCATCTGAATAAAGTTAAGGCAGAAAATCTTATGCGACGTTTTGACTTTCAGTTTATGTTGATTAATGAGAGTGATGGTAGAAGTGGTGGTCTTCTTATGATGTGGAAGAGGGAGGTTAAAGTCACACAAAGGAGTGTTTCCGATCAACATATAGATGTGACAGTTGATAATGGGCAAGTCTGGCGACTTACTGGAATTTATGGTGAGCCGGATTGGAATCATAAAGATCGTACATGGTCTGACCTGAGAAATCTATATGCTAGCAATAATGCAATGCCGTGGATACTTTTTGGTGATTTCAATGAGATTCTGTATGATAGTGAGAAGGAGGGGGGAACCCTAGACCCCAAAGGTTTATGCAAAATTTCAGAGATGCCTTGGACGATTGTAGTTTGGAGGATTTCCCTTATATTGGAGACAAATTTACTTGGCGACGAGGGAGGATAAGGGAAAGGCTGGATCGGTCGGTTTGCAATAGAGAGTGGAATGATTTGTTTCCTCTAGCAGGCTCTGTTAATGCGGAGATGACAAAGTCTGATCATAGGCCGATTTTGCTTGATACTGAATATTATGTAGGTGTGGAGGCAAGTAACTCGAACCTAATCAAAAGATTTGAAGCTAGATGGCTTAGTGAACCATCTGTGGATGAAATTGTAAACAGAGCTTGGGAAAGAGCAAAATCAAGGAATATGGTGCTAATTGATACTTTGGCTGGGTTGCATGCAGACTTACATGAATGGGACCGTAAGGTGTTGAAAGGGCCGAAGAAGAGGATTGATAAATTGAAATCTGAACTTGAAGGATTGAGGAAGGGTCCAATGACTGATTTTGCCCTTACTCGGCAGCAAGAGATTTTAAATCTTTTGGAAAATTTATTTGAGCAAGAAGAAATCACTTGGCTGCAACGTGGGAGGGCAAATTGGCTGCGACAAGGAGACAGAAATACAATTTTTTTTCACCATTTTGCATCTCAAAGAAAGAAGAGAAACATGATTAAACAGCTGGTTAATGACAATGGTGATATCATTGAGGGGAATGTGGACCTGTCAAATTTTATTGGAGGATATTTTGGTGGACTTTTTACTTCGGATACAGGGGATCCTGATCAAGAATTATTGAGTAGAGTTAGAAGAAGGGTTACACCGGCTATGAATGATTCCTTACTGGCCGAGTTTACAGCTGAGGAAGTGAAGAAAGCACTTAATAGTATTGGAGATATGAAGGCTCCAGGGCCGGATGGACTTCATGCCATATTTTACAAACGTTTTTGGCTGATGGTCGAAGAGGACTTAGTAAGGGAGGTATTACAAGCGTTGAACTCTGCAAAAATCCCAGAAGGTTGGAATGATACTGTTATTGTGTTGATACCAAAGAATGATGATCCAAAGAAGGTTACAGAATTCAGGCCTATAAGCTTATGTAATGTGATATATAAAATCATAAGTAAGTTGTTAGCCAATCGGTTAAAGGTGATTCTACCGGAGATCATTGGTGAGCAACAAAGTGCTTTTGTTCCTGGGAGGATGATTACTGATAATATTCTTGTGGCATATGAGTGTGTCCACAGGATTAAAAAGAAGGTTGGCAAACAGGGCCTCTGTGCGGTAAAACTTGACATGCATAAAGCTTACGACAGAGTCGAATGGAAATTTTTGAAGGCAATGATGTTAAGACTGGGGTTCGATGAGAGATGGATTAATCTTATGATGGAGTGTATTTCTTCTATGAGATATCGGGTACGTTTTAATTCTTATGAAACTGATCAATTTGTTCCAACCAGGGGGCTTCGACAAGGGGACCCACTATCCCCTTATCTCTTCTTAATATGTTCGGAGGGTTTATCAAGTCTATTATCACATGCGGAGGAGGAAGGTTCGCTGGTTGGGGTGAAGGTATGTCGAGATGCTCCATCTGTTTCTCATCTTTTATTCGCGGATGATTCGCTGATCTTAATGAATGCGGATGAAGCAAATGCTAATAGCCTTAAAAATATGCTGGAGTCTTATTGTGCTTCTTCGGGTCAATTGGTGAGTGTTGGAAAATAAAGTGTTTTTTTCAGCCCGAATACTTTGGTTGAAACTAGAGCGGAGGTTTGTACAATTCTGGATATTATGACGGAAGCACTATCATATAAATATCTTGGGTTACCTATGATTGTTGGGGCGGATAGAAGTGATTGCTTTAAGTATTTGGTTGAGAGAGTTCAAAAAATTATAAGCGGATGGAAGGAAAAAACTTTATCCATTGGTGGCAAAGAAGTTCTTCTAAAAGCAGTGGCACAAGCAATACCAACATATGCGATGTCTGTATTCAAGATTCCGAAAAACATTTGTAAAGGAATAACGGATGCAATCTCGCAATTTTGGTGGGGTGATGATGTCAATGATAAGAAGATGCACTGGTTTGCTTGGTGGAAGTTATGTATTCCAAAACAGAGGGGTGGTTTGGGCTTTCGGGACCCTCATTGTTTTAATTTGGCGATGTTGGCGAAGCAAGTTTGGCGGTTACTATGTGAACCTGAATCTCTGTGTGCAAGAGTTTTGAGAGCAAAGTATTACCCAGATGGAAAGCTCCTAGAGGCGAAAATGAAAAGTGGGGCCTCTTTTACTTGGCAAAGTATATTGGCTGGCATTCAAACTTTTAATAGAGGTTGTATATGGCATGTGGGAGATGGGAGTCAAATTGATATTTGGTCTGATCCTTGGATTCCTGGAAGTGCTAATGCGAGAGTAATCACCCCAAGGAATAATATTATTCTGTCCAAAGTTGAAGACTTGATCTGCCCAATTACGGGTGCGTGGGATGAGGAATTAATTCGAGATAATTTCTTTGATATCGATGTTAACAGAATCCTCTCAATACCATTATCCTCTCACGGTATGGAAGATTTTGTTGCATGGCGGTATACAAAAAATTCTCTATTTACGGTTAGATCGGGCTATCATGGTGAATGGATGTATCAGTTCGGGAGAAAGGAGAATGATGCGAATATTCAGGGTGGATCAACAACCAACAAAATTTGGGATATGATCTGGAAGGTCTCGGTTTCGGCAAAGGTAAAAATATTCTTGTGGAAAGTATTACATGGTATTCTCCCTTGCTTTGGTGTTCTTCCAAATAGACATATCCCAGTTTCTAGCCAGTGCCCTAGATGTGCAATTCATTGTGAGGATATTAAGCATGTGTTATTCACATGTGATCATGTAAAAGAGATATGGAGAAATTTGGGTCTCCAATCAATTATTGAGGAGGTTTTGGATGTTGATCGGGCTGGTAGTGCGGTTATGGAGGAGTTGATTTTTCGTCATGGAGATGGTGATAAAAGAGAATTGATTGCTACGGCTGCATGGTATATTTGGTGGATGCGAAGACATCTGGTCCATGGGGAAAGAGTACCCCCAAATTCTGTGGCAGCTATGTCGGTAAGAGTTATTACTGAGAATAATATTCGGGCTTTGCGTAAGAGTGGTGCCATTAGGAAAAGTAAATGGAGAAGGCCTAAGGAGGGTTTCGTGTTGATAAATGTCGATGCAAGTTTTAATGAAGAAAATCTATCGGGTGGTATTGGGGCAATTATTAGAGATGACACGGGAAAGTTCATTGCAGCTTGCAACAACTCTGTTTCCTATGCATCAGATGCTCATACCATGGAAGCTAAAGTGGTGAGTAGAGGGATTGCATTGGCAAATGAGATTGGATGTTCAAAGATCATTATCCAGTCTGACTGTTTGGAGGTGGTTGAAGTTTTACAGTCGGGTAATTTCCCCTCTACTGTGGCGGCTGCTTATTTTGATGATATTTATGTTCAAGCTTCTAGTTTTACTTCTTGTGAGTTTAGCTTTTGTAATAGGGAAGCAAATGCCGTTGCTGATCTTTTGTCGAGAGAGACGGGTCTTCTTCCGCATGTTTGGATAGATGACCCGCCGGATTTTATAGCTTCCTTGTTAATTGACGATGTAACTTTGATTTGAATGAGGCAGTAGGTTTCTGACACACTCTTTTCCTTACCAGGGTACCTAAGGGGATTGAAAGGTTTTTAACGAGGCGGCCTGCTGACCTAATATAATGTAGTTTTAAATTTCAAAAAAAAAAAAAAACGCCATGCCACTTATTTTGAAAAGCTAACTAACTTCCCATTTTATTTGCAAGCCGTAACTTCCCCTAGGCGCTAGGAACGTGACCATTGAGTCAAACAACAAACTCATGCATGCGTCCGTTCTTGTTTTTTTTTCTGTTAAGTATACTGTACATACTAGAATAGTTTATACTCTCTTTAGGAGTATATATACTGGTCGCCAAATTAAGTGTATATATTGTTTTAGGCTAATGCTACATACTGGTTTTTGTGGAGAAGGGTATATACTTTTCTTTATACTGCTTGCAGATTTAAGGTTGTCTTTTTTGGTAAGGTATATACTGATTAGTATCAAAGTCGTATCTATTGCCTGGCAATTAAGGGTGTATATACTTCTTTTTCCCAAAGGAGTATATACTTATTTTTTCACATAAGGGTATATATTAAATAAAAAGAAGTATGAACTAACTAAAAGGAGTACAACTTATACTTTTTGGATACAGGTATTTGTTCACTCAAATAAGAAGGATTGTGGTGTTTCTGAATGAGTGATATACTCGTCTCAAACAAAAATTTGAGTATGCCGAATTATTCCTAACAATAAAATAGAATACATCCACGTGAGGTCGAAGCAAGCTTACATGCATCCATATATGCCTCTATTATCACTAGCAAAACGATGGATGATATATACCGATAGTTTATAGAGTATATACTTCATTTGCCGATGAAGTATATACCAGATACAGGGAGGTATATGCTGCCCAAAAAAATACACTCTTTGTAAATTAGTACATGTATCGATGCCGTATCCCATATGTCGTCTCCGTCGGCCGCATGTTGGCTCCGTCGGCCGCATGTCGAATTTGTTGTTGAGCCGCCGTCACCTCCCGTCCTCGTTGGCCGCATGTCGACTCCGTCGTCGAGCTGTCGCTGGTTGTGCATCTCACCGGTGAATGAAGAACCATGTTGTCGACCATGCACTTGTCCTTTGGAAGATCTGACTGGCTAGCGGTGCCTTGCACGTAGAGAAACAGCGTGAGCTTCATACCAAATGTCAACAACAAAAAGCTAGCTTCATACCTAGATAGATTCATACCACATGTACTTGGAACTCATCATCGGCAGAAAAAAAAACTAGATTCATACCACGTGAGTACAGCATATACCTGGGTAATTAACGGGAGTAGGTCAGTAGGCGGAGGTGATTGCTGGAGCATCTCGTTCTCAACGACGCGACTGACCGGATGGTTGCTGGCGGCCTGCTGGATACGAACGTGGACAAGTTGAGCTTCATACCCATCCACCATCCTTGGCACAAAAAAAGGAAGCTAGCTTCATACAATGTGAGCGGAACGTACCTGGGTAACACGAGTAGCCGGAGGTGATCATCGATCGATGGCCCAAGTGAGACTCGCCGACGGGAGACGATGGATGGTTGCCGGAACGTGGATGACCTTGCTGGAGTCTCATAGTCGCTGGCGGTGGTAGAGCTCGATGGGATCGAAAGGGCGGCGGCGTAGTTGTGTAGATGAGATCGAGAGATGCTACAGGAACATATTGTTTTCTTTCCGCGTGTTTCTCTAGAGGAATCACGGTTTGGTGTGCAAAAAAATAGGAGTCCGTTCAACAAGATTTCAAATCGCACGTGTAATCCGTTTTTTGTTGCTAAACCCGTTAAAGCGTGGCTATATATATATATATATATATATATATATATATATATATATATATATATATATATATATATATATATATAGGGTAGCGCTATTTGACACCCAGGGAGTAAAATAAGTAATTCTACACCCACCCCATATCTTCTAAACCGTAAATGATTATTACGTCACGTAAATTTTATATTACCTCGTAAGTCAAGTAGAACGTAAGAAAATATCGACATGACGTAAAACTTTTTTTTACGTGACGTAAAAAAATATGTCGTAAAATATGCATTTTTTTATGGTTTTTACATTGTTATGACTCATAAAATTGCATTTTTTATGTTAATTTTCATTGTGGGTCAATATGAATGTAATTATTTGTATATCAAACATAAATTCTAAATAAAAGAAAGTAAAAGAAACTTAGGGTGCAAAATAAGTATTATGCACCCTGGGTGCTGAATATGGTGTCTATATATATATATATATATATATATATATATATATATATATATATATATATATATATATATTCCAGCTATTCTGCACTCCCGTACAGAATAACTATTCTGTACAACTTTCTGAACTTTCTAAACAATAACCAGTGAACCTCTTAGCGGAACACGCAAATCTCTGTTTTTACGGACAGTATTTCGACCGTCATTTTCAAACCGTTTATCGGAATGAGGCATGCGATATGCCGTTGGATTCGTATTGTAAATGCGAAACTTTTACTCTTCTGGACGGTTTCCAAATTCTGTACGGTTTTTGAACAATTTCAAATATACTAAACACAGTTTTCACGATTTTGTCCGTTTCCGTATAGTTTTTTGGGCGCCATTTTCAAACCCCTGGCCGGATTGATGCAAATAATATGCCGTTGGATAGGTAAGAAAATTGCGGAACTTTTCTTCTTCTGCCAGATTTACAAATTATGTACGGTTTTAGAATAATTTTAATTATACTAAACATAGTTTTCGCGGATTTTTCCGTTTCCGTACTGTATTTTGGACGCCATTTCCAAACCGTTTATCGGATTGATGCAAGTGATACACCGTTGGAAAGCTATGTAAAATGCGCAACTTCTCTATTTCTAGGTCATTTTCGAAATTCATTACGGTTTAAGAGCAGTTTTTAAAATAAACAATTTTGTTTTAAGTGCAGCGGACTGTTTTTTGGCAATTACTCTCAAACCGCTTGTCGAAACGTAACAAATGATACGGCGTTGGAAAGATATTGACGAGACACAACTTTTTTGTGAAGATAAGTTTTCTCAATTCTTTACCGTTTATGAATAATTTTAAAAATGCAAAAAACGGATAAGCAAACCAACACGATAACGTTTTTGAAATTGACACGGTTGTGGAGTCCGGGTAGAATATTGGTGGATGAGGGAGTGAAATTAGACTCAAATCGGTCCTAACTAGAGGCGCAGACGGTCGATTTGGCCAACCGGAGCTCGTATGAACGATTTATATGCATAATATTTCCGCCCCGAAAAACAGAGTATAATGAACTTCCTAATTATACGGTAATGAACCTCTAGTTATCTGTTAGTGAACTTACTAACGTGAATTTTTTGTTTCATATCGCGCACTGTTTTTCTCGTTATTTTCAAACCCTTTTTCCAAACAATGCAAATGATATACCGTTGAAAAGGTATGGAAATTGCGCATCTTTTTCATGTTGACCATTTTTCGAAATACTTCATGGTTTGAGAGCAGTTTTAAATATACTAACTATTGTTTTCGGGATTTTTTTCCTATATTTTTCGATACATACGTGAACTTCCTTAATAATCGGTGAACCTCTTAGCGGAAAACCTAGGGGCGGACGGTTGTTTGGCCATATTTTTCAAACCGTTGATCCAAATGCTGCGTGTGATATACCGTTGGATTCGTATGGTAAATGCACAACTTTTACTCTTCTGGGCGGTTTCCAAATTCTGTACGGTTTTTAAACAATTTCAAATATACTAAACACAGTTTTTACGATTTTGTCCGTTTCCGTACAGTATTTGGGGTGACATTTTCAAACCGCTTATCGGATGAATGTAAATAATATGCCGTTGGATAGCTACGGAAATTGCGCAACTTTTACTCTTCTGGACAGTTTCCAAATTCTTTACGGTTTTTGAACAATTGCAAATATACTATATAATATTTTCACGGATTTGTCCGTTTTCCTACTGTATTTTGGACGCCATTTGCAAACCGTTTGTCTGATTGATGCAAGTGATACACCGTTGGAAAGCTATGGAAATTGCGCAACTTCTCTATCTCTAGCTAATTTTCAAAATTTACTACGGTGTAAGAGCAGTTTTAAAAATAAGTAATTCTGTTTAAAATCTAGCGGACAGTGTTTTAACAATTATTTTCAAACCGCTTATCGAAACGTAACAAATGATACGTCGCTGGAAAGATATTCACTAGGGGCAACTTTTTCGTGAAGAAAGGTTTTCGAAATTCGCTACAGTTTTTGATTAATTTTATAAATACGAAAACAGAGAAACACGATAATATGTGTTGGACCATCTTTTTCTGAACTTCTCGTGATACACAGGTGAACTTCCTATTCTCGAACCAGTTCTGAACTTTCTCAGAAAGCTGATTAACCCCCCGATATATGTAAATGAACTGCCTATTTTTTTCACAAGTGAACATCTCGCTGGACCATCTTTTTTCTGAACTTCTCACGATTCACAGTTGAACTTCCTATTCTCGAAACCACTTCTGAACTTAATTATAAAGTTGATGAACTCCCCGGAATTAGGTAAATGAACTTCCCAATTTTTGTAACTGAACTTTGTTGCACACCGTACCATATGTTTCTGAACCTCTCGCGATAAATATGTGAACTTCTTATTATTTCGCAAGTGAACTTTATTTTGGCGGACTACTTTTTAAACTTCTCGCGATACGTAAGTGAACCTCCTATTAATTCCGCAAATCAACTTATTGGCCGACCATACTATTTTTCTGAACTTCTCACGATACATAAATGAACCTCCCATAATTTTATTATGCGAACTTTTTTGCGGACCATATTTTTTCTGAACTTCTCGCAATATGTTAGTGAACTTTCTATAATTTTCGCAACTGAACTTCTCGGTGGACAATCTTTTTTCTGAACTTCTCGCTTTTTTTAGTAAACTTCCTATAATTTCGCAAGTCACCTTATTGACCGACCATAATTATTCTGAACTTCTCGTGATACACAATTGAACTTTCTATTAATTTTATACTATTTTTTGTCAATTTTTTAACATGGATCTTTCACCTTTTCTGTGAAGTTTATTGCACAAGTATGAACTGAACGTTTTTTTGGTTGCCAAAAATGTGAACCTCACAATGAATGAAATTAAATTTTAACCAGGAAGCACGTCAGAACTTCTAAAATTTGTTTAGTGGATTTTTTTCTTTTTACAAATTTTAGCTTTCTCAACAAAATATTATATGCATTGAACTTCAAAATTTTCTGAGAGCGAACTTCTATATTTTTTTACTCATGAAGAATTTTTATAAGTTCCTATTTTTATAAAATATTTTTTAATAATCATGATATCTCGCACTTCAACGTTGTATATAGTGAAGTTCACTATGGAACTTTTAGTGCAAACAAACGGAACTTTTAGACAAACGAACTTTTTCGGGAGAGAAAAATGAACTTTCAAACAGAAGTTTACTGCAGTAAGGAGAACTCCTCAATCAATATTTTTTTGTTTTAACGAAATGAGCTTCCTGACACGAGAATACGAAATTTCCCACAGATGGAACTGACCTTTTTGTTAAAAAAAAGCCAACACTCGATGTTGGACAAACCGAAATTTCACCAAATCTTTTTAGCTGCATTTTTTTTGTTTGTGTGCTTTTTAACTGAACTTTTAAGACCCACCAAACTGAACTCTAAGAAGCACCGAACTGAATTTTTCCAAAGCATTACACCAAAAACCAAACAACGATGAACAGAGGAGAGCTCAGGAGGTCGGCCGAGCTCGATCCAATTCGAACCAGGGCAGGGGACCAACACAGGTCGGAGAGGAGCAGGACGCGCCCTTGCTCGGCGTCGGTCAACGGGGGATGGTGTGCGCAGAGGTCCCCGCTCGTAGGAGGTCAACAGGGGATGGTGTGCCAGGGTGGCCGGCCGCGCGCACGCGCGGTGGAGGGGAGGCCTGAGGTACGTGCTGGGGCCAGAGGTGTCGCGTCGCGCCAGGGGCTTGGGGCCGGAGGTGCCGCGCCAGAGAGGGACGAGGGGCGCGTGGTCGGCTGAAGGGAGGCGCACGGCTCCCGACAGCGGAGCTCCCGCCGACGACGAGCAGAAGATGCGGGAGGGCGGGAGGACCACGCTGCCGCCCGAGGTCGGGGCGTTTTCCGAGGATGGCAGCACACGGTAGTTCCCCAGGGCAGCAGCAGAGGTGGTTCCCCACGGCGGAGGCGCGCGTTACCCCGTCTGGCAGCAACGCCCGTGGAGGCAATCGATGGGGAACCGGAGGGCGGAGTCGAGGAATACACGCCGATGGGGCCGGAGTTGGGGGAGCATCGCGGTAGGTGGGGAAGGGCATGTGCGGTGGCCCGCAGGCCCGCGGGCGGCGGCCTGGCCGTGGAGCCGCACGGGATCCGTGAGCTCGCCTGGCAGCAGATGGCCGGAGAGGGAGCGCTCGGCGGCGGCGTGCTGGAGGGGGAGGGTCGGCGGCGGCGTCTGGATGGTGGCCGCACGGCGGCCCCAGCCGGCTACGGGGAAGCAGGAGACTGGGGGTGGCGGCGCGGATGGAGGCGGGCTGACAGAGGATGGAGGTGGGCCGACGACGACGGCGGGTGGAGGCGGGGCAGCTGTGGGTCGACGCCCTCGGCCGGCGACAGAGGGGAGCTGCCCCGGAGGCCCTCAGCCGGAGGTAGTTGGGAGATCGGGGAGAGGGAGAGCGGTTGTGGGCTGGGGGTGGGTCGTGCGGTAGCTGGTAGGTAGGTGCAGTTTTTTTAAGAAGGTGATTAAGGTGGGATCTGTTCGGGATAAGAAGGTAGGATGGAAAGTTGTGCTGAATAGCTATTCAGCAAACACTTAAGGGGTTGTGCAGAATAGTCCTACCCTATATATATATATATAAGACACCCTATTCAGCACCCAGGTATATAATACTTATTTTGCACCCTAATTTTTTTTTACGTTCTTATATTTAGAATTTATGTTTGATATACAAATAATTATATTCATATTGACCCACAACGAAAAATTGACATAAAAATGCAATTTTATGAGTCATAATAGGGTAAAAACCATAGAAAATGCATATTTTACGCCATATTTTTTTACGTCACGTAAAAAAAAGTTTTACGTTATGTCGATATTTCTTACGTTCTCCTTGACTTACGAGGTAATACAAAATTTACGTGACGTAAATATTATTTACGGTTTAGAAGATATGGGGTGGGTGTAGAATAACTTATTCTACTCCCTGGATGTCAAATAACGCATCCCTTTATATATATATATATATATATAACTTAAGTGTTTCTAGAATAACTTCTGCACAACCCCTTAAGTGTTTCTAGAATAACTATTCAGCACAACTTCCCATCCTAAAGACCTTCTTATCCCGAACACATCCGACTCTAAACAATTTTTAAAAAAACTGCCTACCCCACATCCGCAGTTCGCACCCACGTTGTAATGCCCGGGTTTTTCCCCAAATTAGAATTGCCTGTTATTTTATTTTTGCATCGTCATGACATCAGCATCATGGCATCGCATGTTTTTGTCCGCAAAAATTATTTTTATTAAACCCTATTTTATTTTTGCTAAAATTGTCGGAAAATATTTTTACCGAGACAGTTGTCTCCGTTTTCGAAAATTAATTGCCAAATTTAATTTGCAAAATAAAATAAATGTTTTGAGCGAGCGAGAGAGTAGCCCAAAAACCAGCCCAAAGCCCAGCAAGCAAACCCTAGACCAAACCCTAGAAATCCCTGGCAGTTTTCCTTTCCCACCCTCTGATATCTTGCAGCCACCCTCCTGCCTTTTCTCTGTTTTGCAAACAGGTCCTTCCACCTTGCAAACATATCTTTTTCTTTCTTTTGAGATCCCTCCCTCATTCTTCCTTTTTCTTTTCCTTTTTTTTTCCTCTCTCTCTTTCTTTTCCTCCCTGCTCCCGATTTTCCCCATCGAGCTCCCTCCACCAGCGCCTGCTCCTGCTTGCTCCCTCCACCGCGCCCCTTCCCTCCGGCTCCTCCTCACCGGCGAGCTCCCCGCCTCCTTCTCCTCCCGCGGTGCTCCTCCCTGCTCCTCCATCGGCCAGCCGCCGGTCGTCCCCCCCACCTCCCAAGCCCCGGCCGTCCTCCTCCATGGCCGCCGCCCTGGTCCTCCTCTGCCGCCGCCCTTCCTCCCGGCCGGCTCCCTCTCTCCAGCCAAGCCGCCGTCGACCCGCACCTTCCCCTCATCGCCCATGGTCGTCCTCGCCACCGTCGCGCGCTGCCGTCGGTCGCGCCCTTGCTGCTCCGCCTGGCCGTCCTCGAGCACTGCTCCTCTCGCCCCGCGTGTGCCCGCGTCGGCCACCGCCTCGTCGCTTCCCCCGAGCACCTCGACCCCTGCATTCCGGCCTCCCCACCTCCGGCGCGCCTCTGCTCTGCACTGGCTCGGCCCTCTTTCCGCGCCCCTCCGCCTCCTGCTGCTGCGCTTCCCCGTGTGGTTCTCCTCCGCCTGAGCTCCTCTCCGGCCAACACATCCTCCGTGCGCCCCCCGCACCAGCTCGTGCGCGTCCTGTCTTCGCGCAGGAGCTCGCCTCCTGACAAACTCCTCCATCGAACTAGCAAGGCCTCTTGTCGTCCCCGTGCCGTGGAGGGTCCCCGACAGCCCGCCTCCGTGTGCCCCGTTTTTGTTCCCGTCGGTCTCCGTTTCCATCTCGTGTCCGTCTCCGGTTCCCCGTTTCCGTTCCCGACGCCTCCGTGACACGTTCCCCGGCGTCTCCCGTTTTCCCCGGTGACTCCCGATCTCTGTTTCCCGTCGTGAAGACCGTGTGCACGTCTCCGTGCCGGTTTCCCGACGAGTTCCCGATGCCGCACCATGTTACCGATGTTCCCGATCCCGGAGATCCCCGTTCCCGTCGTGAAGACCGAGTTCTCCGACCCGATGACCGAAGATGGATACGACAAGTTCTTCCCCGACCGGAACCGTCAAGTTCTCCGATGCCGAGTACCCCGATGCCGTGAACCCCGTCGACCCCGAAGCCCGGAACGCCAAGGTCCGCCACGACGACGACCCGAGTACGACTACTTCCACGACGTCGACTACCCCCGACTACTCCGACTCCGGATGAACGACTACTTCGACTACAACGACTACATCGACTACTTCCTCTCCGACCCGAAGACGACGGCTCCCGAATCTGAAGATCCTCGATCCGACGTGTGACCCCAACCCTAAACCTCTATATGCCATATATATGCGACATCTTATAAAATCATGCATAATTAAATAAACATCGCACCTTTATCCATTTAGTCGAATTAATCCAACTTTAAATTATGGGATTTGTCCGGTGCATCTATATTTTGCACCGATCCCATTTAAAATGCTTTGCCATGTGTTAGGGAATAAAATTGGATCACATTTAATTTGTCATGCATCATGTCATCAACATGCCGCTTCTTTTGCCGTAGTAGTAAAATGCATCTTTTCCGTTGCCCAGAGTTCGTTGCTTCTTCGGGATAGGCCGTTGAGTTGATGTGAGCAACGACAGGTTCTGCTACCTCTACCGGATTGCAGGCAAGTGATACTCCCTTGCTATCTTTGCTTGTTTTCTGTCTCTTACTCGTCCTATCTTTTGATCCTTGCTAGCCTTATATATCGATGCTTGTGTCTCGATCCTATATGCATGTTTACCTTGCAGCCATGATATAGCCACACCCCCACATCCTATCACCCTGTTGTTTGTTTACCTTGTTGGCCTTGCGAGTCGTAGTGCATGCTTAGGTGCTTTGCTTGAGTCTGTTGTCTCTTTTTGTCTAGTCTTGTTCTTAACATGGTAGCTAGGCTCAACTAAAATGGTAATCTTTAATTTCTGTTGCGATGGGAATAACTTAATAAAGTTAAGGCACCGGCGGAAGGCCAATCGTGGTGATTTGTTCTGCTAGTGTCGCCTAGGACCCGAGTTCTTTTCCGCTGATCCAAGACTGAGCGCACTAACCACATGTGGGAGTTCTATGGGCCTCCCCGCAATCTATTACCGGATCCTCAAACTTGTCCAGGATGCCACAAGTAGTTCGGGTGTTTCGATAGAAGTTGCGGCATGAGCGTTAACCGCATGTGGAAGGAGGGGCAATCGTATGAGTGTTCCTCCCGACACCGTCCTCGCACCGGTTAGGCCCACCTCGAAGCTTCGGCCGGACTCTCAAGGTGGATCAGTCCTAGCTAGGTGGCTCCCTGGACTTGTTTGAATTGAAGGGAAGTATTGCGTCGAAACCTCCACCGGTACACCTCTAAGCGAGAGTTTCGATGCGTGTGGGTTCATTGGTGCATCCCTGCAGGGTTAAATCTTTTCGAAAAGCCGTGTCCGCGGTTATGGACGACTTGGTGAAATGCGCTGGCTAAAAAGATCATAGACAACTTGCACCTTATGATGACTATTACTTGACTAGTAGGATAGATTACATGAATAATAATCTGATTAAAACTTGATCAACCGTGTGCGTGCCTTTGGGTTGCTCCTCGTGGGTTGATCGTGGAGTAACAATCGGCTGGGTATTGTTTGGTGATAGAATAGTTGGTTCCTTATGCGCTCTCTTACCTTGTCTCTGTTAGACGGAAGTTGTAGCGTGTCTCTATTAGTTGATAGTGTTGCCTGCTGCTGCCTCAATCGCTAACCCTCTTCCACCGGAATTCCAGCTTTGATATCTTGTGAGTATTACTTGCCAGTACTGTTTTATAGTACTGACCCCTTCGGGGCTGCTATTCCAATGCAGCCAACAGGTTTGAAGTCTGACGACGTTAGCTTGGGAATCCCTCCGGCTTGGCCTAGGCAGGGATATGGTGCCTTTGCTTATCTTCAGGACTCTTAGTCCAATTTGTATCTTGTCCGTAGCCGGACGCTACCCGCTTCCGTTGTTATTTGGATCTTTGTATTGTATCTTTGGTTCTTGACTCTGTGAGTCGTTGCTGTATATATGTTCTTTTGTGGGTTCCATCGAGAACTGTTGTAATGTTATCACTATTCCACCCGCATAACGTGTGTGTTGCGACGTGCACGTTATGCCTGGTGGGCGTCCTTTAGGATCGTTATTATGCGGATTTGGCTGAAATGCTCAAGTCTGCATAATACCGATCTTGGGGCGTTACAAAGTGGTATCAGAGCTCTGGTTTTTCGATACCCCGCTGGTCCAGTCTGCCTGTAGGATACCCTAGCTAATGGTCGTTGTTTGTAGAGTGTCCAAAATATTTTTGCTAAAAGTTATTTGAAAAGATCTCAATAGGATTCTTGTTTATTCCTTACCTCTAATCTATTTCCCTCTTATCCTTATATGATTTAATCCTTCTCTCTTATCTATCTTCCGAGTCATAGCATCTTCGTGGGTGGACGATCTCTTGCCTTTTACCTAATAGGATCGATCTTCAGAAGTATCTCGACAGACGGTCATCGCCATCGACGTGAGCAAGAACCTCTTGTTAGTGGTGTCGAGAAGATCAACCAGGTGCAACAAGATCCGATAGTTTACCTTGCTCTTCTCCTCCCCGACGGTAGCGTGGATCTCGGGGCGAGATCCCTTGTTAGTGGTGTCGGTTGTAATGCCCGGGTTTTTCCCCAAATTAGAATTGCCTGTTATTTTATTTTTGCATCGTCATGACATCAGCATCATGGCATCGCATGTTTTTGTCCGCAAAAATTATTTTATTAAACCCTATTTTATTTTTGCTAAAATTGTCGGAAAATATTTTTACCGAGACAGTTGTCTCCGTTTTCGAAAATTAATTGCCAAATTTAATTTGCAAAATAAAATAAATGTTTTGAGCGAGCGAGAGAGTAGCCCAAAAACCAGCCCAAAGCCCAGCAAGCAAACCCTAGACCAAACCCTAGAAATCCCTGGCAGTTTTCCTTTCCCACCCCCTGATATCTTGCAGCCACCCTCCTGCCTTTTCTCTGTTTTGCAAACAGGTCCTTCCACCTTGCAAACATATCTTTTTCTTTCTTTTGAGGTCCCTCCCTCATTCTTCCTTTTTTCTTTTCCTTTTTTTTTTTCCTCTCTCTCTTTCTTTTCCTCCCTGCTCCCGATTTTCCCCATCGAGCTCCCTCCACCAGCGCCTGCTCCTGCTTGCTCCCTCCACCGCGCCCCTTCCCTCCGGCTCCTCCTCACCGGCGAGCTCCCCGCCTCCTTCTCCTCCCGCGGTGCTCCTCCCCTGCTCCTCCATCGGCCAGCCGCCGGTCGTCCCCCCCACCTCCCAAGCCCCGGCCGTCCTCCTCCATGGCCGCCGCCCTGGTCCTCCTCTGCCGCCGCCCTTCCTCCCGGCCGGCTCCCTCTCTCCAGCCAAGCCGCCGTCGACCCGCACCTTCCCCTCATCGCCCATGGTCGTCCTCGCCACCGTCGCGCGCTGCCGTCGGTCGCGCCCTTGCTGCTCCGCCTGGCCGTCCCCGAGCACTGCTCCTCTCGCCCCGCGTGTGCCCGCGTCGGCCACCGCCTCGTCGCTTCCCCCGAGCACCTCGACCCCTGCATTCCGGCCTCCCCACCTCCGGCGCGCCTCTGCTCTGCACTGGCTCGGCCCTCTTTCCGCGCCCCTCCGCCTCCTGCTGCTGCGCTTCCCCGTGTGGTTCTCCTCCGCCTGAGCTCCTCTCCGGCCAACACATCCTCCGTGCGCCCCCCGCACCAGCTCGTGCGCGTCCTGTCTTCGCGCAGGAGCTCGCCTCCTGACAAACTCCTCCATCGAACTAGCAAGGCCTCTTGTCGTCCCCGTGCCGTGGAGGGTCCCCGACAGCCCGCCTCCGTGTGCCCCGTTTTTGTTCCCGTCGGTCTCCGTTTCCATCTCGTGTCCGTCTCCGGTTCCCCGTTTCCGTTCCCGACGCCTCCGTGACACGTTCCCCGGCGTCTCCCGTTTTCCCCGGTGACTCCCGATCTCTGTTTCCCGTCGTGAAGACCGTGTGCACGTCTCCGTGCCGGTTTCCCGACGAGTTCCCGATGCCGCACCATGTTACCGATGTTCCCGATCCCGGAGATCCCCGTTCCCGTCGTGAAGACCGAGTTCTCCGACCCGATGACCGAAGATGGATACGACAAGTTCTTCCCCGACCGGAACCGTCAAGTTCTCCGATGCCGAGTACCCCGATGCCGTGAACCCCGTCGACCCCGAAGCCCGGAACGCCAAGGTCCGCCACGACGACGACCCGAGTACGACTACTTCCACGACATCGACTACCCCGACTACTCCGACTCCGGATGAACGACTACTTCGACTACAACGACTACATCGACTACTTCCTCTCCGACCCGAAGACGACGGCTCCCGAATCCGAAGATCCTCGATCCGACGTGTGACCCCAACCCTAAACCTCTATATGCCATATATATGCGACATCTTATAAAATCATGCATAATTAAATAAACATCGCACCTTTATCCATTTAGTCGAATTAATCCAACTTTAAATTATGGGATTTGTCCGGTGCATCTATATTTTGCACCGATCCCATTTAAAATGCTTTGCCATGTGTTAGGGAATAAAATTGGATCACATTTAATTTGTCATGCATCATGTCATCAACATGCCGCTTCTTTTGCCGTAGTAGTAAAATGCATCTTTTCCGTTGCCCAGAGTTCGTTGCTTCTTCGGGATAGGCCGTTGAGTTGATGTGAGCAACGACAGGTTCTGCTACCTCTACCGGATTGCAGGCAAGTGATACTCCCTTGCTATCTTTGCTTGTTTTCTGTCTCTTACTCGTCCTATCTTTTGATCCTTGCTAGCCTTATATATCGATGCTTGTGTCTCGATCCTATATGCATGTTTACCTTGCAGCCATGATATAGCCACACCCCCACATCCTATCACCCTGTTGTTTGTTTACCTTGTTGGCCTTGCGAGTCGTAGTGCATGCTTAGGTGCTTTGCTTGAGTCTGTTGTCTCTTTTTGTCTAGTCTTGTTCTTAACATGGTAGCTAGGCTCAACTAAAATGGTAATCTTTAATTTCTGTTGCGATGGGAATAACTTAATAAAGTTAAGGCACCGGCGGAAGGCCAATCGTGGTGATTTGTTCTGCTAGTGTCGCCTAGGACCCGAGTTCTTTTCCGCTGATCCAAGACTGAGCGCACTAACCACATGTGGGAGTTCTATGGGCCTCCCCGCAATCTATTACCGGATCCTCAAACTTGTCCAGGATGCCACAAGTAGTTCGGGTGTTTCGATAGAAGTTGCGGCATGAGCGTTAACCGCATGTGGAAGGAGGGGCAATCGTATGAGTGTTCCTCCCGACACCGTCCTCGCACCGGTTAGGCCCACCTCGAAGCTTCGGCCGGACTCTCAAGGTGGATCAGTCCTAGCTAGGTGGCTCCCTGGACTTGTTTGAATTGAAGGGAAGTATTGCGTCGAAACCTCCACCGGTACACCTCTAAGCGAGAGTTTCGATGCGTGTGGGTTCATTGGTGCATCCCTGCAGGGTTAAATCTTTTCGAAAAGCCGTGTCCGCGGTTATGGACGACTTGGTGAAATGCGCTGGCTAAAAAGATCATAGACAACTTGCACCTTATGATGACTATTACTTGACTAGTAAGATAGATTACATGAATAATAATCTGATTAAAACTTGATCAACCGTGTGCGTGCCTTTGGGTTGCTCCTCGTGGGTTGATCGTGGAGTAACAATCGGCTGGGTATTGTTTGGTGATAGAATAGTTGGTTCCTTATGCGCTCTCTTACCTTGTCTCTGTTAGACGGAAGTTGTAGCGTGTCTCTATTAGTTGATAGTGTTGCCTGCTGCTGCCTCAATCGCTAACCCTCTTCCACCGGAATTCCAGCTTTGATATCTTGTGAGTATTACTTGCCAGTACTGTTTTATAGTACTGACCCCTTCGGGGCTGCTATTCCAATGCAGCCAACAGGTTTGAAGTCTGACGACGTTAGCTTGGGAATCCCTCCGGCTTGGCCTGGGCAGGGATATGGTGCCTTTGCTTATCTTCAGGACTCTTAGTCCAATTTGTATCTTGTCCGTAGCCGGACGCTACCCGCTTCCGTTGTTATTTGGATCTTTGTATTGTATCTTTGGTTCTTGACTCTGTGAGTCGTTGCTGTATATATGTTCTTTTGTGGGTTCCATCGAGAACTGTTGTAATGTTATCACTATTCCACCCGCATAACGTGTGTGTTGCGACGTGCACGTTATGCCTGGTGGGCGTCCTTTAGGATCGTTATTATGCGGATTTGGCTGAAATGCTCAAGTCTGCATAATACCGATCTTGGGGCGTTACACACGTCCTCTCCTCACTCCCCGATCCCCTTTTCCCCAACTGCCTCCGGTCGGGCAGCTTCTACCGCCGCCGCCGCGCGCCGCCCTCCACTCCCACCGCCGCGCGCCGCCCTCCACTCCCGCCGCCACCCCACCCTAAGGCCTCCGGCCTCCCTGCTCCTCCCTCACTAGAGCGCATCCGCCAGCAATCTCTCTCCAGCGCGCCGCCGGCGACCTTCGCCGCGCCGCACACATCCCAGGTTCCCCGACGCCACCCTCCCCGCGCGCATCGGTCAGCAACCCTCCACAGCGCGCTGCCAGCCACCTCCCGAGATCCGCCGCGCGCCGCCTCTAGCCTCCCTGTCCAGCGCGTCGCCCCTCCCGAGCTCAACCGCGCGCCACCCCGGGAGGGCCCCTGCTGGTCGACGGGAGCTCCTTGCGCGCGCCCGCCCCGAGCCCCACCTGCTTGCCGTCGGTAGCGACTCCAACTACTCGCTGACGGGGAGACCTCCACACCACACACGCCGGGAGGTCCCAGCTCCGCCTCTTCCGCCCATGTCCTACCGCGCCTCGCTCGACGCCGCATCTTCCCTGCCAGTGCCGCCCTGCTGCTTCTCCCCGGTGCGCACGACTTCTGCTCACCGACGCCGGGCATCCTCGGTCCAGAAGGGCTGCTCAACGGGGAGCAGACCGCTCGCGCTCGGCCCGTGCGGCCAGATCCCTGAGCTGCGGCCCGCCGTCATCGCTGGTGGGTGCGCGACTCTGCTGTGCATCGACTCCGCTGCGGGTCGAACTCCTCCGGCGGCCGACGAGCCCGTCGTCCCAACCGTGCTCCTCCGGCGGCATTTTCGTGCCCCCACCCGGCGTGCCCTCGTCCATGACTGGCCTCGACAGAGCACTCAGCGGGGCCGCCGACGGTGGATGGTGCTGCAGCGTAGTGGGGAGGCGACGATGGCATGGCCCCTCCTCCCATCTTCTTCTGCTCCTCGATCGATGTGGAGATCCCGAGCTGCTATGTGAGCGGCGGCGGATCTGGGCATGAGCAGTGACGGCCATCCCGAAGAGAATTTTATTCTTGATTTATCTTTAATTTTTTGTTGAATGTTGTTTGCATCTGAGATGAATCTGTGAAACTTAATTGGATCTGTAAATTTTTTGGTTGACCTACCCCTCTAAGTTCCATTTTTCTTCCGATCTGGTTGTTTTTCGAGAGGTACTCCATCTCGGAGGTTCGCAATTTTTAGATCGGGAGTTCAGTTCTCCTCGACCGCGTCGGATAATTACTCTTTTATCGGAAGTTCATCCGGATCATAGAAGCAAGTTCATACTTAATTTTCAAGAGGTTCACTTTGTATCGAGCAGGAGTTCAACATGAACGCGTCGGAAAATCATATTAAAAATGCGTTTGATGTTTCTCTAAAAAAGGAGGTTCACTTTCTTAATCGCGGAAGTTCACGTCTGCAAGTTCAAATCCTTCATCTCGAAGTTTCACTTTTTAAATGATAAAAAGTCTAAATTGTTCACGAGTAAAAAAAACATAGAAGTTCACTCTCAGAAATTAAATTCACCTGCGAAAAAATAGGAAGTTCACACTCGTGTATTGTGAGAAGTTCAGAAAAAATGATCTGACGCGAGGTTCACTTGTGAAATAGTTAGGAAGTTCACATATGCATCGCGAGAGGTTCAAAAAAATAGTCCGTCAAATAAAGTTCACTATCGAAAAAAATAGGAAGTTCACGTATATATCGAAAAAAATAGGAAAAAAATCCCGAAAACAGTAGTTAGTATATTTAAAATCTGCTCTCAAACCATGAAGTATTTCAAAAAATGGTCAACATAAAAAGATGCGCAATTTCCATACCTTTTCAACGGTATATCATTTGCATCGTTTGGAAAAAGGGTTTGAAAATAACGAGAAAAACAGTGCGCGATATGAAACAAAAAATTCGCGTTAGGAAGTTCACTAACAGATAACTAGAGGTTCATTACCGTATAATTAGGAAGTTCATTATACTCTGTTTTTCGAGACGGAAATATTATGCATATAAATCGTTCCTACAAGCTTCGGTTGGCCAAATTGACCGTCCCCGCATGTAATTAGGAACGATTAGAGTCTAATTTGACTCTCTCATTCACCAATATTCTACCCGAACACCACAACCGTGTCAATTTTCAAATCGTTATCGTGTTGGTCATTTATCCGTTTTTTGCATTGTTAAAATTATTCATAAACGGTAAGGAATTGAGAAAACTTATCTTCACAAAAAAGTTGCCCCTAGTCAATATCTTTCTAACGCCGTATCATTTGTTACGTTTCGATAAACGGTTTGAAAGTAACTGCCAAAAAACAGTCCGCTGGACTTAAAACAGAATTATTTATTTTCAAAACTGCTCTTAAACTGTAACGAATTTCGAAAATTAGCTAGAAATAGAGAACTTGCGCATTTGTCATAGCTTTCCAACGGTGTATCACTTGCATCAATCCGATATACGGTTCGGAAATGGCGTCCAAAATACAGTACGAAAACGGACAAATCCGCAAAAACAGTATTTAGTATATTTGTAATTGTTTTAAAACCGTACGTAATTCTGAAATCTGACAGAAGAGTAAAAGTTGCGCATTTTCCGTACCTATCCAACGGCATATTAGTTGCATCAATCCGACGAGCGGTTTAAAAATGGCGCATCAAATACTGTACGAAAACGGACAAAATTGTAAAATCCGTGTTTAGTATATTTGAAATTATTCAAAATCCGTACAGAATTTGGAAACCGTGCATAAGAGTAAAAGTTGTGTAATTTCCGTAACTATCCAACGGTGTATTGCATGCGTCATTCCGATAAACGGTTCGAAAATGGCAGTCGAAATACTCTCCGCAAAAACAAAAAACTGGGCGTTCCGCTGAGAGGTTCACCGATTATTGTATAGAAAGTTCAGAAAGTTGTGCAGAATAGTTATTCTGTACGGGAGTGCAGAATAGATGGAATATATATATATATATATATAGCAGGACTATTCTGCAACCCCCCGTCAGAGGTTCTAGAATAGCTATTCTAGAACCCCTCCTAATCACCTTCTTATCCCGAACAGAAACCCTCCAAATCACCTTTTTAACCCGAACCGCACCAACCCCGGCTCTCTCTCTCCAATTCCCCGCATGCCACGCACCGCCGCACGCCGCCGGAGACGCGTCCTGCACGCCTCCCATGCGCACCCCCGCCGTCGACCGCCTCCCCTATGCGCGCCCCCGTCGCCGACCGCCTCCCCTATGCGCGGCCTCGCCCCCGGCTGCCTCCGCCGCGCGCCGCCCTTGCTCGCCGACGGGAGGGCCCTCACCCCACGCTCCGCCCTCCCGGTCACTTCTCCGTCCCGCTGCTCGCCGACGGGAGGACCCTCGCCCTTCACTGCGTGCGTCCCCATCGTCCTCCACCTTCTGCCGGTACGCAGAGCTCGACCCTGCACCTCCCACGGCAGCGCGACCTTCGACCTCCCGCTGGCACTCGCGCGCATCTCCGGCCTCCCCACCACCACGGCGAGCCACCTCTGCCCCATGCCTCCCCTCAATTCGCGCGGCCAACGCCCAGGTCACCGGCGGCCATCCCGGTTAGCTCCGGCCGTACCGGCCTCCCCAGCCACGGCAATGGACGAGAGTCCCCTGCATCCAGTGCATCTACCCCATCGCCGGCGGCTTCAAATCGCGCCCCGCCCTAGGCCTCGCCGTCGGACGGCTCCCCGGTGCCACGCTGCACCGCGAGCACCGCCACAGATCCCGGGCATCCCTCCCAGCGCCCGCGGCCGGCCATGCCCTCCCATCTAGATCCGGCGCGCCCCCTGCTGCTTCCTGGAAGCTCGTAGGGCGCTACCTCTGCCCCTCCCCCTTCCCTCCCCTCCGCACGCTGGCCTGCCATGGCCTGCACCACCGCGAGCTCCATCCCTGACAGGACACTGCCTCTGCCCGACAGTCCAGCACGCACGGCCGAGGAGTTCATCGTGCGCGGCAAGGGAAGCCGACCTCCTGCCCGCGTCCTCCAGTAGCAAAACAAGATGGGGAGGTGTGATGTGAACCCCAAGTCCGTTGTTTCTGAACCTCGCCTAGCGCGGATGTGGACTTGCAATGCTAAACTGATGTGAACTGCGTGACTATTGTCAGTGAATTTTATTTTAGTTGTTCGTCGGCAGTTCCTTATTCTAAAATCATTGTGTCTATATATTCTTCGAACAATTTATCGGGAAAATTGTACAAATTCCATCGTGAGGTTCACTTCTTCTGTCAGGAAAAGTTCAAATTCGAAGTTCAGCATAGTTCTAATTCTCCGTGAGGAAGTTCACTTACGTCTCCCGTAGAAGTTCACTTTCGTGATGAGCGAAGTTCAGAAATGGTTCGAGTACGAAAATCAAACAGGTAAAAAAAATCAAAAGAAGTCAAAAACATGTCGGAGAACGTGCTTCTGGTGCTCCGTGAAGAAGTTCACTTATGTGTTCGGAAGAAGTTCAGTGTTGTTAAGTGGGAAGTTCAGAAAAAACGAGAATTGTAAAACAACAGAATTATGTATATTTAAAACTGTTCTTAAACTGTAAGGAATTTCGAAAATATGCGTGAGATAACAAAGTTGCGGCTTTTTCATAGCTTTCCAACGGCGTATCATTTGCATCAATCCGATAAATGGTTTGAAAATGACGATCAAAATACGGTACGCTCTTGAAAATAGTGTTAGTATAATTGAAATTTTTAAAAAACCGTAACTAATTTTGAAAACCTGTGAAAATGAAAAAGTTTTGTAATTTCCATAGCTATCCAACGGTATATCGCATGCATCATTCCGATAAGCGGATCAAAAATCGCACTAGAAAATTTTCCCGTGAAGGTGGAGAATCAGTGTGTTTCGTCAGGAAGTTCACATTACCATTGAATGAAGTTCATCAACTTTGCGAAGGAAGTTCAGAAGTGGTTCCAGAATAGCTATATATACATATATATATAGTATATATATATACAGTATTCTACCATGGTGCCCATGCACCAGGGAGCACCAGTTAATTTACCTATATATATATATATATATGGGAAATAGTGGGATGTCATGGTGGGTAGCTACGCATATACATCCATCCGTTAGATCCTCTATAGAGAGCACAAAACAATAACGCGGGTGCATGCAGCAAACGGACGACGTCGTACCAGGAGCACGCGGAGTCCGCCCTGATAACTAACAATAAAAAAAATATTACAAACTCCCATATAGCACTATATCAGACCTCCCTCAAATCACTCCACGCCCACTCGATCCGTCCGCCTCATTCGTTCCAAATCACGGTGGGTGCGGCCTTCCGCATCCTATCCTCGTGTCGCCGGCATCCCATCGGCAGGAGCATGGAGTGGAGCGGCCGCGCGGGCTGTTGCCACCGGTGGGGAGGATGGGGGCTCCACCGCGCGTGCCAGCAGTCGACATCCCTCCACCGCGCGCCGCCGGCCAAGTTTGCCACCTACCGCCGTGCCAGCTCCGCCCCGCCGAGCTGATTGGAGGAACCGGTGAGCCCCTGCCTTGGTCCCGCCCGACCAGGTTGTTGGTGTGGATGTCCTCACCTCTGCTTCTGCTGAGATCTGGTCCTGAGGTGCCTTCAAAATAATCTTCTCCACTAATTTTGCTTACTAAAGAAGTGGGGGTTCGGATCTATGCCAGCAGATCGTGTTCATTTTTTCCGTCTTCCAAGAAGTCATCCGTGTCTTTTGCTTTCTATCTTGCCCGATTTAGTGATGCTTATCTTTGGTCTCCGCCGATTTGTTTTCTTTCCTCTCTCCCGTAGTCATGCACTACGCCCTGGCGATTGGTTTTTTGTCCGTGTTCATGAATTCAGAGCGGTGCAGCAGTGATGGGGCATGGTACTCAATCGGCAGCTTGACCACAATGTCTAGCAAGCGGTATTTTTTTAGCAATGGATTCTTGAGCTGATTTGATTTGCATTCTGTGATGGATTTTTGCTCCAGATGTACGGAAAGCTTCTCTCCATGCCATTGTGGTTACAGGGGTGGTAGTCTGGCAGATCAATGTCAGAGCAAGAAATAAAGGAGCTCACGGTGAAGCCTTACGTCTCCATCCCGTGCGGCAGCGATGGCATCCCCTTGGTGCGCCGACGTCAGGCACAGAAGAGTAGTCTGGTGAAGTGGTGATGTATTTGCAACTTAGGTAGTTTCTGCATGTTCTCTTGATCGCCCGATCCATGTGAGATTGAGGAACCCCCTAAATTTGGTGTGGTTTTTAGTTTGGTGCAATGGTGGTGTCTTTTTCAAGTAGCCTGAGATGCTTTATTTTCATGTTGTTCTTTTCATCTTCTTTCTTGCTTTATTTTTGCGATGTGGTCGATTATGATTATGTAAATTTTGGATCCATGCATATTTCAAATTATGGAACCATGAATATTTCAAATTATTTTAAAACAATATTAATTTGGATTTGCAACTCAAAAGCATGTTATTGATGCTAATTAACACTAAAGCTCAAAGGGAACTGCAAGTTTGCACGGTATTATTACTTTTTTTTGTTGCAATCCAAACACACCTTAGAGAACACGGGTGAAGAGTGAAGTCCCGGTGAAACCAGCATCAGCAACCATTAAAATCATTGTGCAGCGGCCACATGACCTGTCTAAATGTTCAGAAAAAAACATGACCTGTATAAGGATTGGATTGGTACACCCAGGTCGTACACTCAGCCAAATGATGAAGCACATGCAAACCATCCGCTGGCGCCTAGAGAAAAGCAGCGTGGTGGCGGCGGCGAAAACTCTAACGGTGGCGGTCGTACCGACCGTGCAACATGCAGGTACCGGGCGCCGTCTCTCTTCTCGCGAGCGAAATCCTGAACGGTGCCGGCCACGTGTGTTAGGTCCCCACGGTTAGGCTCACGGTGCAGTACCGGCCGTCGACTTGCGTAGACGGCTGTTTTCCTACCGGCTAATCAAAGGAGATCGTGAGCGCTATATCCAACGGCATGCAGCCTATGCGCAGCTACCCATCTGGGCAGCAAATCCGCGTTGATATATATATATATATATATATATATATATATATATATATATATATATATATATATAACTCAGCTATTCTACAACCCCTTGTAGAATAACTATTCTACAACACTTTTGAACTTCCCGCGTCAAAACTGCGAACTCCACGCTACTGTAAATATGAACTTTCTGACGGAACACTCGGAATCTCTATTTTACGAGGCCGCAGCTCCGCCCCTGCTCCTCTCCCCTCCGGCACGAGGTCGCCTCTCCTCCCCAGGTCCTCCCCGTCCGGTGCAAAGCCTCGGCTCCGCTCCTGCTTCTTCCCCACAGAGGCGAGCCCGGCGTGCCATCTCTTGTCCTTCCCGCTGGCGTGAGACCTCCGCGCACCCAGACGCGGACCTCGGCTGCCCCGACCTAGAGCTCCTACGCCGCCCCTCGGATCCACCGCCGACTGGCTCCACGACGGGCCCTGGTTTGCCTCGCCGGCACCTGTGCAAGGCAATGCGCCAGTGCCGCCTAGTTCGAGCCTCCTCCAAAGCACCGTCTGAACTTCCAGCTCCGTCTAGACTTCCCCAAGTGCAGATGGATGGAGGGCGCGGTCGTGGTGTCCCACTGTCCCAGACAGAGGCCGAGATGCAAAATCACAAGCGGGAGGCGCATCCTCAAGGTCATCCAATTCACCTGTCGTGCGGGGATCTCTGTCTTGTTCTGCTGGAGAGTTCACCCCGCGTTGCCCAGGAATCCACCATGTTCTGCTCTAATGAATTGCTTCAGCCCATGATGTGAACTGCACATTTTGAGAGTCACTTACTCGTCACGCTCGTGTAGATGTTGAGCTGAATGAAGTTCAGAGAAGAAATATCCATAGGTTCAGATTGATAGAAGTGTGAAGTTTAGAGACAACTAGGACAACTACTGCCGGTGTACTACTCTGCTACGTGGATCTGATGTCGTGTCTCTGCTCGTGTAGATGTGCAAAAATTGTTGATGTTTTTTTCCTCTTACTCAACATTCTACATGATGTATATAAGAGAAATATTTCTAGATGATAACCAATATAAAAGGTGCCAAATAGAGCCGGAAAAATATTGTCCATGTACCATTGAGAAGTTTAGGGAGACGGAGAGGACAGTGGATTTTTCGAATACGAGAAGTCAACTTCAGAAAGTAGAAGTGAACTTCACGCGGTACATAGCTTTGTATATTATCTATCTGATGGCGCATAAAAATTGCCGAGCATTGAATGTCTGTGTTTCTTGCTGTGAATACACAGCGAACAAGAAATCACATTTCAAAAAGTTCACCAATTACATTGAATACAGTGATAAAATCATCAGAAGTTGGCATCAGTTTTTCTTCTAGAATTTCACACAAACTGCGTCTTGTCAATAACAAATTTCGCTGCTCCCAAACAGAGACACAACGGCAGTGAACTTCCACACATATAAAAGCTAACTTACCACCAAGGACAAGCTGAATTCTATTTTGATTCCTCGGCCACGAAACCAATGCATATATCTGCACAAACTGGTAACCAACGGTTTGAAAATAGCTCCAAAATGCATCACACAGGTGTAGTTCAGAGAGACTTGAGAGAGAAATAACATACTCACGGGCTAGTCAAAACCAAATAAAAAAGAGGACATCGAACATGCTAATACAGATATGCAGTTCACTCCGAAACTTTGTACCGGCACTGCGAGCACTTCGGCACAGATATGTAGTTCACTCGAAACTTCATGCCACACCAGTCAGCCCCTCTATCTGAATTTCTGGCACTTGGCCATGTGGTCTACACATCCTTTTATCCAGCGTTCGGCACATCCTTGGGCCGCAGTAGCTCCGCCTCATGAGCCTTTTTGAGATCCAGTGCTACCCAAGTTCCTCATGCCGACCTAACAACCAGCGGTGCCCTCTTCTCCTTCATGAGTCGTTCTCTGCACCTAGTGGACTCCCATCCGCGTGGTGGATAGTGGAGTAGCATTGCGCACACCGTAGACTCCATTGGCACGCACTGTGAACTCATGTGGCAATCAGCCATGGCAAGCACCAATTCAGCCATGGCAGCGGAATCCAATGCAAGCTCTCTCCCTGGACACAATAAAGGTATACTGGTCATCATCCTAGTCTTATACAAAAGAAAAATAAATAGTGATGGTAACAGGGAACATAACAGCAAGGAAAAGGTTGGCAAGCACCAATTCAGCCATGGCAGCGGAATCCAATGCAAGCTCTCTCCCTGGACACAATAAAGGTATACTGGTCATCATCCTAGTCTTATACAAAAGAAAAATAAATAGTGATGGTAACAGGGAACATAACAGCAAGGAAAAGGTTTCTTTTGCCTCAAACGTTGACTCCAGAAACTTGAAATGCTATTTAGTTGTGTGCTTTTGAACTAAAACTGTCAGGAAGATAAACAAACTCCCAGAAAACATAAAATGAACGCACATTGAATGAACATTAACCTTCAGCTAATATACAGCGCCTCTGGTGGTCTGCAAGTAAAAAAATTATACGCACCCTTAATGTGTTTTGGTACTGTCAAGATGATAAAACCATACCACTCAAAACGAACTTCAGTTGTTTTATGTGTCAGAACTACCGAAAATGTGCCAGAGAACTCCTATCTAAATTCATTTTCTGTGAACCATCCCTTTTTTATGTCTTATCTAAACTTCTCGCTCCCTAATTTCACACACACACACATCGCCAGCACCAGCTATAAAGCAATGCACCACTAGCAACAATTCTGAAACTATCAGCAGTTCAACACCAAACCAGCAGGCAGTTCCTTTGCCAAAAAGCAACTTGTAGTTCAGTATACTAGCAGCAGTCCAGAATTCAGACTACTGTAAGGAGATGAGACAGCAGCGCACCTATGGCCGATGGGTTCAGAATGGTGCACCTAGGAGGTCCACACGCAGGGCCAGTATTCCACTCGCAAAGACGATTGCAGTCCACCTGCAGGACGTGGGCATATAGCTTTAACTACTAAAATACTAAGAATTAAAAAATATGAAACATGAATTTAAAACAAAATGCTCCAAGGAGAACACAAAAGTGATAGCCCAACAATACAGAAGCATTTTGGTCTCCACCTCCATACAAAAAACAGAAGCTAACTTGCCGACAATAATTAAGGTAATCTTTTTCAGCGAGACGAGGTGAACTACCGACCCACTAAAAGTGAATTTTCCAGGGCGTTGAAATTGAACTTCCGTCATGTAATTCACATGCTAATCTCCATTCCCACATATCAAAAAGGAAATAACGAGAACAAAGCTTCTCGTGCTGTGATATCTCCCGACAAAAACTGAACTTCATCAGAAAATTTTGAACTTTGCTCTCTATTGGTTTTCAATTTAAGCTGCAATACATTATGTGTTTTGAGTAAAACCAACAGAACGAACTTACCAAAAATAGAGTGTGAACTTCGTCCCTAGGCTAAGTGAACTCTTTTTACCGATTGCTTCATCATTTTAGTATATTACACAACTGATTTTTTTTGTTGACACTCATTTTTACAAGATTACAACTTCCATGGTTAAAAATAGTGAACTTCATGAAAAAAAGAAGCAAACTTCATGACAAAAAATGCTATTTTTTCTCCTCGTGGGTGAATTGAACCCTTCTGCCGAAAAAAGTGACCTGCATGTACTAGGCCAACTGAACCTTCTCTGACAAATAAAGTGAACTGTCTAAACCAAAACGGACGAACTACTTAAAATAAACAACTGTACCACGGGCATTATTTTCTACAGGATTATGAACTCCTTTTTTTGGCCTAAATGAACTTCTCAAAGTTAAGAACTGAACCGCTCAATGCTGTAAAAGAAAACACAAACATGTACAGACAAGAATAAAGCAGTGAAATCCCGGAAAACCCTCACACGTAGATGCAATGAACTGCTCTGAAATATCAACTTACCGATCTGTTGCCTGGACAGGTGAAAATGAACTTCGGAGTCAAATGAACCCCTGTTAAAAAACAAAATATTCAAATGAAGTGAACTTCATGATTAAAAAATTATAATTTTCTCAGAAATCGACAATACAGCTTCACTTTCCATCAAGCAAATTGGATGAACCAGAATTTAAACGAGAGTAAAATTCTGTTTTTCATGTACATAATTGCTTTTAGAACAAAGAGTGAACTTTCGTAGCAACAACAAAGGCTACTTTTTATACAGTGGACTTCTGATTTTAGCATTTTTGTATAAAAAAAAGTAATGCCTCATGCCAGACAACTTCTCTGATGAATAAATGTAACTTCACAGCAATTCATCAACATCTACTTCTCTCTATAAAATACATACAAAGGAGAAACTCTGGCGACAAACTAGCAACAATATATACACATTGACTAGCAAAATAATCAGCGGAAGGAATGGATGGAGTTGGTACGCAGCAATGATAAAATGTGAAACCTGGAGTACTGCGCAGATGCTGAAACAGAGAACGTGGAAATAAAATAATTTCAGTAGTCGTAAGTGAACGTCCTCCTCATACGGTTCGAACTTCAAGATTAAAAAAAAGTGAACTCCTACTTTTGTTTAACACATCAAACTCTACAAAACGAAAAAGTGAACTGCAATTGTTTCACACATCAAAATAAATAAAAAAATTAGTGGACTTGGGTAAATAATCATGTCGGTTAATAAGTGTACTTCATATTGTTTACCTTTTCTAAGTAAATATGCATACTGAACTTCCACACAAAATAAAGCCGAACTTATACATTAAGAGAAAGTGAACTTCGACAAGAAAATGGTGTGAACTTGCCGACAAAAATAATTGACACAACGAACTCCCAAGAAAACAAGAGGTGAGGTTCAAGCATAGATCATGAACTTCTCGTCTGGAATACATACGTCAACAATATTCTACACATTCACTACCTTCTAATTTCTTCTAAAACTAAAAGTGAACGTCGTGATACTAAATTGAATCTCCCAGTAAAAGAAAACGAACTCTCTAACAAGTGAGAAATATATTTATTTGGATAGAAAACGTGAACTCCTGTTAATTTACGCAATGAACTGCCAATTTTCACGAAGTGAATTTCTAAAGCATACTATAATTAAAAGAAATTATACATTATCTGCAACCACGTACCAGAAAAAATCGACAATGAACTTCTGAAGGAGGGAGTGTAGGGAGTTCACAAGAACGCCATGGACGGGCGAGCTGACGGGATTATGTGCTGGTGCTGCTGCTTGCTGCCGTCGCCGTGGTTGCACAACAGGTGCTCTGGTGCTGTTTCTCTGGGGAAGACCAGGGCTTAGGGGGGCGGTTGAGTGCACCGGGCGGCGCTGGTGATTGACCAGACGACCCGCGGCGGAGGGCGAAGCTGCCGGCGGCGCGCCGGAATGGAAGCGGTGGGGCGACGTGCGGGAGGGGAGGGGCGGCGCGTGGGAGGGAAGGGGCAGGGGCGGCGCACGGGAGGGGAAGAGGGCAGGGGCGGCGCGCGGGAGGAGAAGAGGGCCGGGGCGGCGCGCAGGAGGGGAAGAGCGCCGGGGCGGCGCGCCGAAGGGGAAGAGGGCCGGGGCGGCGCGCAGGAGGGGAAGATCGCTGGGGCGGCACGCCGGAGGGAAAGAGGGCGGGGGCGGCACGCCGGCGGGGAAGAGGGACGGGGCGGCGTACTGGAGGAGACGGGGGCAGCGCGAGTATGGAGAAGGTAAGAGGAGGTGGTGGTTCGGTCAGGGAGAGGGATTTTCTGTGGGTGGATGGGTGGGTTGTAGAATAGGTATTCTACAACTCTTAAGAGGGGGTTGTAGAATAGTTCCGCTCTATATATATAGAGCAGGACTATTCTACAACCTCCTCTTAAGAGTTGTAGAATAGCTATTCTACAATCCCTCCTAATCACCTTCTAAACATGAGCCCGACCCATCCTAAAGACCTTCTGCCCGCACCCACCCGCACCCACCCGTCCCACCTGCTCCCTTCGATCCAAACCGGCCGCACCCCACCGGCGGCAGCCAACCACCGGGAGCTCCACCGCGCGCACGCCCTGGGAGAGCCCCCTACCTCCGCCGCTGGCCGTCCCCGGAGGGCCCCGACCTCAGCCGCGCGCCGCCCCCGGAGGACCACCTGACCTCCGCCACTGCCGTGTGATGGTCCCCACCACCGCGTGCTGCCGGCAGGCTCCCCAAAACTACCGCGTGCCGCCGGGAGGCCTCCCACCTCCATCGCGCGCTGCCCACCGGCGGAAACCAACCACCGGGACCTATACTTCAGGCCGCCCTGGGAGGGCCCCCCCGACCTCCGCCGTGCGACGCCCCGGGAGGTCCTTGACCAGCGCGACGCCCCGCCCTTGGAGGGCCCTGACCTTCGCCGCGCGAGATTCGATTTAGGCGCGCCGCGCCTACTCCAGCGCGTCGCCCGACCTCCGCCCCGCCTCTATCCAGTCCGGCTCCGACTCCGATGGCGACCTCTGCCTTCAATCGCGCCGCCGTTGGCGGCCACCACCTCCCAAGCAAGCTCACCAATGGTCCACATCGTGCGACGAGGAAGTCCGCCGTGCGGGCATTGGCAGTCCACCACACGATATTTTTCAGGGATGAACTGCTACGGTGCTTGTGCTGACATGCAGTTCACTAGTTCACTTGCCTTACTGCAAGAGTCCACCATTCTTTCCCCTCAACCACCGACGGAATTCCATAAAGAATATTGCTATTGTTACTTTGCTGAGCAAAGTTTGCTGTAAAAATCATGTTTTTAGTCGTAGTTCATTTTAATAGCTGTGTAAAGTTAATTTCGTTCTTAGGAGGAGTTAACTTCACCGGTCAAAAAAAATTACGGTTTATGCCAAGTTCTCTTTTGCTTCAGTGAATGTTCACTTTTTAATTCTGTGNGGTGTTAATTATTTTTAAAAAAACTGGACGATCCTAAATGGATTGAATATAACTAAGTTGTATGAATATTTTGAAGTTCACTCTTCTATGTTGGAGAGTTCACGGTCTCTTCTCATAAAAGTTCGTCATGTCTAAGGGAAAAAACTCACTTAAGAAAAGCAGGGGAAAAACTCACTTAAGACAAGCAGGGACGGTTCACTCGGCACAAAAAAAGTTCACTCTGTAAACTGGAAAAAAAAGTTCACATGTGTATCTAGAGAAGTTAAAAAAATATGATTGTCCACCGAAAGTTCATTAACGAAAATTTTCTGAAGTTCACTTATGCGATGCACGAAGTTTAGAAAAAAAATGATGGTTAACCGAAAATTTCATTTCCAAAAAAACATGTGAAGTTCGGTACGACAACGTGAAGTTCACTTATTAAATGACCCGAAGTTATGTTCCACAACTGTGACAACGTGAAGTCCATATATAAAAAATAAGCGAAGTTCATTAGGAAAAAAAGTCGAAGTTCACTTGCGTGACGGACGAAGTTCAGAAAAAATTGTGTAACACGAGAAGTTTATTCGTGATTTTCTGTGAAGTTTACTTCTGCGATAAGCGAAGTTCACTTCTGTGACAAAAGCGAAGTTCAAAAGTGTTGTAGAATAGTTATTCTACAAGGGGTTGTAGAATAGCTGAGTATAAATATATATATATATATATATATATATATAATATGGCAGGACTAAACAGGAACCTACCTAAGAGTTCCTATTTAGGATAAGTAGGAACTATCGGTTCCTTATCCCGAGCCCGCCCCAAACAAAAGACGTTCTTCCCCGTCCCGCCGGCGAGCGAGCGGCGGCGGGAGCCGGCGCGAGGGAGCCGGCGACGGAAGACCGGCGAGCTCCCATACTAGAAGACCTTCTACCTGCTCGCCGCCGGCGAGGGAGCGGCGGCAGGTGACCCACGTGCTCCCCATCCCGGCGACCCGTGCCCTGAGCTCCTCCCCTGCTTCAGCGCGTACGCCGGCCACCCGAGATCCCTGCACGAGCGCCGCCGGCGGCTGCCCTGCTCCAACGCTGGTGCCCGCCACCGGACTTGCTTTCTCTGGCACGACGGCCCTGCTCCTCCGTAGCGCTTCGCTCCTGCTTCCCCGCGGCGCGGAGGCCTTGCTCCACCTTCTAGGTCGTCGCCGGCCGGTGGCCGAGTTCCCTCCTCCGTCGACCCCGGCGACCTCCTGCCTTACGCCGTCCCATTGAAATCCCACCGTGCACGCCGCCTGTTGTTGCCTGCGCCGCCGACGCGCTCGACCGCGTCCATGGACGACCTCCATCACGTCCATGGGCTAGACTCGAGCCGTGTCAGGAACCGTCGCTTGATGACGGTGCTAGTCCCCTGCTGCTTGAGGTGCTGGAGGAGACGCAACGGTGCTGGAGCTAGTTATCTCCGCTCGCCCAGTCCCTGTTCTGCTGGCCTTGAAAAAAGCAGTTCAGAAAGAGAAAATAGTAAGTTCAGATGTGTGAATTTCAGAAGAAAAAACAGTTGTTGCCTGTCGCTCGGTTTAGTTTTTCCTTTTGTCTTCTTCAGATCAAGTTGGTGCTACTGCTACCTACTGTTGAGTACTGGAAACATGTGGTGGGACGGGATAAGGTTAGAACGACTGGTGGAGAAAAATCTGTGTTGATAAATTGAGTTGTATTGTTTGCATAGATGTACCGACAAAGTGTACATGTATTATGGGAGTTCTTTGCGAGATTACTAAGATGGTTTTCTTCCAGTGCACAGTACAATTTGTCTATAACACAGTACAACGCCCTCAGGAAAGGAGGTTGGT
Source organism: Puccinellia tenuiflora (assembly GCA_012064385.1). Classification (NCBI taxonomy): domain Eukaryota; kingdom Viridiplantae; phylum Streptophyta; class Magnoliopsida; order Poales; family Poaceae; genus Puccinellia; species Puccinellia tenuiflora. The sequence goes on from QRDG01001279.1 coordinate 155,320, forward strand.
AAAGAAAATAACAACAAGGTCACATACATGTAAAAAAACAAGGTTGCATACAACACACAGTGGACTCGGTTTCGGTGTTTTAGAACCTCCTGATTCGTTGTTCCAAACTGCCATTTTATGTTTATTTTCTAATACGACACAATGTCCGAAATAGATAGAACGGAGGTTCGTTTTTAAAAGTTCAGTTGGTCAGGTTTAACAGTTCAGGTAAAAAAATATTAAATGAAGGTTCAACCGATGAATTTTCAAAGTTCACGCCCATCTTTTTTTTATGTTCACTTCATCCAGTGATATCCCCTGATCTTAATTGCTTTTTGCTTTTCTTTTTTCTTACATTGCATCTGAGCATGTCAACTGCTTTTTTAGTGTAGGTTTATAAAGCTTAAATGAAGAATGGTTCAGGAAAAAAGTTCACTTCATGTTCCGTCTGAAGGTTCACATGTCATGCGCGAGAAGGTTCACATATCATTGCCGAGACAGTTCAGAAAGCCTCATTCCTAAAAAGAATTTAGAAAAAAAGTTCACTCCGTTAAAAAAAGTTCACTTCATTCATAAAAAAGGTTCACTTGGTACAGAAAAAAGTTCATGTGCAATTGTGAAAAAAAGTTCACCTCGTTCCGAAAAAATGTTCAGGAAAAAAGTTCACTTCATATTCCGTCTGAAGTTTCACATGTCTTGCGCGAGAAGGTTCACATATCATTGCCGAGACAGTTCAGAAAGCCTCATTCCTAAAAAAAGTTTAGAAAAAAAGTTCACTCCGTTAAAAAAAAGTTCACTTCATTCATAAAAAAGGTTCACTTAGTACAGAAAAAAAGTTCATGTGTAATTGCGAAAAAAAGTTCACCTCATTCCGAAAAAATGTTCAAGAAAAAATTTCACTTCATGATCCGTCTGAAGGTTCACATGTCATGCGCGAGAAGGTTCGGAAGCTCAAATGGGGCACCATGGAGCATGGGCACCAGGATGGAATACGGTAAGTTTTAGGTATGTAGGCAAATACATATACCTTGGGTATGTATACCTTACATATGTAGGAGGTACATATGAATTTAGGTATGCACATAACAGGGTATACATATCTAATATGTACACATACCTGAGTTATTTATATATACATCTGATCTGTGCGCGCGCTGTTGCACATACATACCCGATAAATATATATCATGTAGATATCTTAAATAGGCATACCCAAGGAGATGTACACCTCTCATATACCCAACATGTGTATACCCAAGGTATACGGGTTGTCAAATACCCAAAAACTTTCCATATTACGTATTTTGTAGATACCGAAAACTTACAGTATTCCATCTTGGTGCCTCGGCACCAGGGAGCACCANATAATAGGTTTTCACCATAAAAAAAGTCCGACCAACCTTCACACAATGCCTTCAACAAAGAACATGGCTAGAAAGCACCTATTGAGAGGTCAACGGATGAAGGTGAGAGATCTAAGGTTTTCACCCCGGAGATAGAGATTAGTTGCTTGAAGAGGACCACCAAAGCAAAGACAGACTGTAATTTTTGCCCCATTTGTAGAGATCATTACCACAATGCACCGATCGCTAACTGCATAGGCACCATACAACGCTTTTGATGTGTCCATGGCCACGCAAACAAACCAGGTTCGCACAACTAGTTGTGGAGCGTCAACTTTCACCGAATGCCTTCCTAGACAATGAGCATCCGAATGCGCTGTTGGGACATGGTGATTTCACTCCTATTCACGTACGAATCGCTCCTACTCTATTTCTTGACTTATGTGTGGAATTTGTATTTGATTCCGTGACACGAGAAGCTACTATATTTCTCAGTTTGTGCGGAAATTTGGAGCAAAAAAATTGTGATAAGATAAGTACATAGTGTGCCAAGCACTAAATGGAACCCATCGCAAGCCAAACATAGCTTAATCAAGCAATTATTTGTTTAAGCAAATAGTGATAGAACCGACGATTACAAGTTGTAAAGGAGGACTTATGTCATCACGCTTTACATCGAAGTTTCAGTCGAGAACGTGAATCCTGCTCAGAAGTCAAGTTAGGCGAAATTAAGCTAAACTAAACCACGCCAATTACCAACGACAAGCTAGTTTTCTAATCCTGCCTTCTCACGACTAGGTAATCAAAGGCAGCATCACCAAGGATTACTTTTATGCTGCATTATTGCTCCAACTATAGTCTAATCCAATGGCCTCCCTCTTCCTTCTGCGTGGTTGCTGGTGGGGAAGCTAGGGGAGCAAGGCACACGAAAAGGGGACAGAAAAGAATGCATAATCCGAGTTGGAGCGACCAAGCAAGCACCACCTGCCGTCTCGACAATTGGCAGATTGTGCCGCAAGCGTCGTACTCGTACCAATACCATATGCTCCACTAACCAAACAATGTTAGCTAATCCATAGCAAGAACATAAATAATTAAACTATCCTGATGCCGGCAGTCTCCTGGCAATAGCCAAGGGCCAAGATTCCAGTTTATTCCTCCCTGATTCTGTGTTTATAGTATAATCAAAGCTTGTGGATTTCTATAATCCCAACTTGCGTGTTAGCAGTAGCGGGTTTCGGTTTTCCATTAGTTTTGCGAGGATCTGTTTAGACTTAAGGATCCGATCTCTTTCTATGAAATTCTCCGAAGTTAAGCTGGAGCTAGTACAGCCTTTGCAACAAAAGAATGCATTCGAAGGTTCTTGTACTAGTGTGATTTTTCTTGTCAACTTACCGCAAGATATATCTTCAGATCACAAAATCCCCAACCGAGTATGGCAGGACGTAAACCGCAACATTGCACTTAACGCTATACGTATAATTTCTCCAAAATACACCAAAGCTAATACAAATTTGAACACTTTCTTCTATGCAGTAGGAGTGCACCTTTGGACTAGCTAGGTACTACTTAGGTACTGGATTTTCATTGTTTTCTCCCTCCGTCTCCTGAGGAGCATAACAAGGAAATCGAGCTGCGCATAATATCTTCATCTACCTTGTCTTCCTATTATTCTCTGGATCAAGTTGCTGAAGCTGGTTTCGCTGAAAAAGCTTGCTGAAACTATGTGATTGAATAACTAGCTGAATGTTCGGTGATATCTATGCAAATCAAGAAAGGGAAAAATTAGAGAACTCAAAGGATATATTATACTGTATTGTGTTAGTGTGCATGTAGTGCACTCTGCATGAACTGTCAAAGGCTAGCGCTGAAATCCTAGTCAATGTAGTCTCTAAGCATCCACAAGAAAACAACTGGCATGGCCACTTACGCGTTTAAACAACTGCAGAGGATAAGATGCTATTCTTCACCAATGCCCAATGCCATCGGCCATTTACTTAAGCTAGATGATGCCCCACACGGTGCTGCAGAAATTCAAAGAAAATTTGTACAACTATACACTAAACATAGAATTTTCATGGAAACCAGGAATTAGTTGATGATGAAATATATATATATATATATATATATATATATATATATATATATATATATATATATATATAGGACATATTCATACTACAACCCGGGTGTAGCTACACCCACACACGTTTCTCACGATTTAGGAGGTATCTATCATACCGGAGAGTATGTACATGTAGTATGAAGTATGTATGATTATTTAGAAAATATAGATACTACTTTATAGATAGTATGTATAATTTTTGGACATACTCCTTTTTTACGTACAAATATGACAGTATATTTAATATAATGCAAACTACATAACCACTTTCAATTTTTTTCACGTAAATTGGTATGAAGTATCTTAGATATAGTATATAAACATACTCAAACCGATAAAGTATCACATATACTTCCGTATGGTGGTATTTAGATATGGGTGTAGCTACACCCGGGAGTAGTAAGCATTTTCCCTATATATATATATATATATATATATATATATATATATATATATATATATATATATATATATATATATATATATTCCAGCTATTCTGCACTCTCTTGCAGAATAAGTATTCTGTACAACTTTCTGAACTTTCTAAACAATAACCAGTGAACCTCTTAGCGGAAAATCTAGGGTCGGACGGTTTTCCGGCCATATTTTTCAAACCGTTGATCCAAATGGCGTGCGCGATATACCGTTGGATTCGCAAGAAAAATCCGCAACTTTTACTCTTCTGCCAGTTTTCAAAATTATGCACGGTTTTAAAATAATTCTAAACGCATCCAATTTAGTTTTGGCTGCCTACTACACTTTCCTGCAGTTTTTGGGGCGGCATTTCCGAACCGCTGATCGGATTGATGAAAAGTATGCACCGTTCGAAAGATACTAGAATTGCGCATGTTTTTTATCTCTATCACTTTTCAAAATCTCGTACATATTTAGGAGCAATCTATGAAATACATAATCATGTGGTCCGTCGTGATACGCGGAAGAACTCAAAATTTGTTCAGTTTGTGTTTATCTATCTCGTAGATTAGTCTCCAAGCGATGCCAATTTGCACGACGGGGCGGTCAATTTGGCCAAGGGATCCCGTATGAGGGCTTTTTGCATACTTAAAAACAGATTTCGTGTACGCTATAACTTAAACTTTCCGTATATCAGCATCAAACTCCCTTAGCTTCAACCTTTAACTCTCACACCCCGTATATGTGAACTTTTTTTTTATGTTTTGAGTTTGAATATGGGAGGAGGTGGGGGGGGGGGGGGGGTTGGGGGGACCCGCCCCCCCACATTTTTTTATCATTTTACAATAATAACCTTTTTATTATTTCATAGATTTTTTTTGTATGCACATTTTTTAATTTTTAAAATAGGCAAACCACTTTTTATCACGGATAAGCGAACTTCTATCCGAGTTTTGAACTACTCAAATTTGGGTGGCGTATGTGTTTTTTCGATATCTGGAATTAATAACTGTTTTTAATATTCCGATCAAAACAATATCGGGCCGTAACTCCTGGTTTTTGATACACTTGCGGCCCAGTTTTGTGTCCTCCTGGCTTCTAATTCCTGCTGGCCCACTTTTTTTCCCGAAACCGTCGCCTGTCTGTCGGTCTGTCTCCACCCACTACCCCGCACCGCCCGCTACACAAGTGGGACTGTGTGCTCTCTCTCTCTCCCCCCAAACCCCTATTCATCGGAGTTCTCGGCGCAACCGCGCGCCCACGCTCGATCCCCCCACCCGCCGCCACACGCCGCCACCTTCCGCCGCCGCTGTTCCTCGTCGGGTGGTCTCCCCAACACCAGCATTCCGCCTACGCAACGGCGTAGCGGTAGCACCCCTCCTGCTCGCATCCATTCCCGTCATCATGCTTAGGGTTTGTACAGCGGCGCAGAGGGGTAGTCCTGCCTGATTATCCGTCGGCGGCTGCTCGGATTCGCGGCGGAGAAGTACTGCGCCGACCCCTCCATCCTCCTTCCTCTACCTCTTCTTCTCGATTTCGTCCAAGCTCGTTGCGGGGAGCACCCCTTCACCTGCTCGCAATCACCTGAGAGGTAATGGATGGATCTTCCCCGTCAGGAATCGAAGGTTATAAATTACTCATATATTTTTTGTGTGTATTTTTATTTTAAATCCTTTTTTGTGCTAATGTGTGGAAGTTCCTGCGTTGATTTTTTACTTGTTAGTTGTTTTTATCCCTGTTGTGTATGTGCGTGGTGGGGAATGAATCTCCATTTTTCAATCATGCATCATTATTTTGCTGTTCAGTAGATCATAAGCTATATAAACCTCTGCTATATATTTATGTGAACTTCTCATTTTTCCATTTTTTGTATATTATATCAACTTTGCTGTTCAAGTAGACCATGAGCTGTATAGACTCTTTGCTTTATATGTATGTGAACCTCTCATATTTCCATCATGTTGTTTATTCTTTATTATTTTATGTTTAAGTATATCATAAGCTATACAGGCTTTTGATCTGCAGTCTTTTGTTCTATATGTTCTATCATTGTTTTCTAAGTGTGTGTTTTTGAAATATGTACGTTTTACCTTTCTTTTTTCTTTTGTGTGCGTGCAGGTGATGACACCATTAGGGAATCTTTAAACCAGGTCAATACTGATTACCCTATAGTCGATTCCCCTGCAAAGCTTGGGTGGACATGCCTGACAAATCTACGTCAGAAATAGCGCCAGATGCTCCAATCGATGCCCCGTTGTTCAACCGTACGCTAATGGTTCTTCGATCTGGTGGGTTTGACAGTAGTGCCCCAGCGTTCGACCGTACGCCATTGAACCTTCAATCTGATGGGGCTGAAAGCAGTGTCCCTGTGAATTACAGCACACCATTGTTCGCTCAAGCTCATTGGGGTGATGATATCAGTGGTGTTGATGGTGAACGCACAGCAGGGCCTATTTTTGATCCCACTCCTATGCACATTGTCAGCAATGAGCAACTGCCTGTGACTAGTGCACATTCATCGGAGTGTACCCCCCGAGTGGCAGGATACGCCCTCGCAGACTGTTGATGGCACTGAAGAAGTTACTCAGGAACACAATGTTCAGGAACAGCTTGATAAGTATCAGCAGGAACATATGGCCAGGGTAGATATTTTCAATGAGAAGGTAAAGCAGTACTACAGGAAATACCCATCGAGGTTGAAGACTGGTCAGGCAAGTGATGCACCCTGTCCAGATTCTCCTTCTGTAGAATTTTGTGAAACTCCACCAGCGATAAAGAAAGCCAGGATGGCTGTTGCTAAGAAAAAATCTGCAGCTGTTGCTCCCCCACGGCGCAGTCCTCGTGTTGTTGCTATGTCTTGTTTGTCTGAAGATACGGACCCTTTGCAGCAATCACCTCCCACTGCTAAATCTAATCTCTCCAAACGCAAGAGGGTTGCCGACGACACGTACGATGCAGGGTCTGATGACGCACATGACTTTGATGATGATTGGGAAGACTTCGAGGCCTCTGATCTTGAGGTTATGTTTTGTTTCTCTTATATACCCATTTCTCTTTTTGTGTTGTCATCATCCGACCTACTGAACCTGATATTGCTTATTTATTCCATTATTGATATAGTGAACTTCTCTTTTGTTATTGTACATTTATTCTATTTTTCTGTTGTTTTGTGCAGAATAAAAAAAGGAAGAAGCAGTATGAGAAGAGGGTTGTAGTAGTTCACAAGAAGCCGTTGGGTCGGAGAAAGAGATATGGTGAAACCGTAAAACCTGGACAGAAGCGGTTCCAGCAGACCGTTCGTTGTTCTCTTGGCGAAGTCTGTGCTGCTGCTAAGCTGTTGAAAGATACTCACAGGGCCAAAGTCAGGGAAGGCGGTTTTGGTTGTGTTTTTGATTGGGTGCTGGAGGGTAATGTTTCACGTGTGCTGATGTGCCATCTGTTGATGACCATTGACACATCAACGATGACTATCGACTGTGGACCTGGCAAGAGAATTGTTGTGAATAGAGAGGTTGTTCATCATATTTTTGGGTTCCCCATGGGAGGTGACGCAGCTCCTAGACCTGCCGATTCTGGGCATGACGAGTCCCTTTCTATTTTGAAGGGAGAACTTGGTCTTCACAGCAAGTCTAGCATTGAGATAAAGAATTTGCGCAAGATTCTGGAAGATCTGGTGGAAGATCCCTCAAAGGTTGGTCTGGCTGTGAAGGTTTTCTTTGCTATTTTATACAACAAGCTTATATGCCCTGGGTCAGCACCTCGTGTTGGGAGGGAGGCTACCATGCTTGTTAATATGGATTACAACAAAATGGCGAAGATGGACTACTGCCAGTTAGTTGTTGATGAGATCAAAAGAGCTGCTATTAAGTACCAGGATAGAAGTATACCGCAGGCTGGCCCTGAGGGGTGTGGTGTTGTGCCGACTGTTATGTATCTGGACAGCTGCTTTTCAAAGAAGTATTCTGTAATGCATATCAAGACGCCACGTGCGAACTACTTGTACGAGAAGCCTCTGAATGATATTTTCCACCTCGACACGTTCAAGCATGGTGGATGTGTACTAGCAGATTACAAGTTTGGTAAACTTGGGGTTAGTATTACTACCCTTTCCCTTCTTCTATCATTTTTCTGTTTTGTAAACTTGTTTGTATCATACAGTAGTTTTTTTAATTCCGTTGCTTTTTCTGTTAATTTCTTTATTCTGGTTTTTACAGCTTACTTTTTGTAAAAAAAAGTTATGTGTAACAGTGAAACTGATAAGCATGTCAATACTGAACCTCTTTTTTTGTTTTGCTTCATGAACTTTTTGTATTATCATATTTACTGTACCTTTTTTTTAATTTTGATGTGTGAACTTCATGTTCTCACATTATTGAACCTCATTTTTTTCAGTGGAAAGGCTCCCACCAAATTGTGTATTCATATACCTTCCCCGCTGAAGAGCTTATTTATGATACATGTCACCACTCGCCTGATAGGCCATCTTCTCCTGTTCACAAATCTGAAGACATGGGCAACACTCAGATCGAGATTCATTCTTTTCAGCAGGCAGATGACAAATGTGCACCGAAACCCTAGCCGTCTTCAGATGTGGGAGGTCGTTCTTCATCGGTTTATGACCAAATTAGGGAGATGTTGCAGAAAGTTGAGCAAATATCTCATACCATCCCAACAACGTCTGATCGTATGAGTACTATATCCGGTCTTTTTCCTGAGGGCCATGGCCCTAGCGCAGAAGTAGTTAAGGTGGAGACAGAGAATGAACTAAAATCACTTGACAGCTTGAGGTCTGCTACATTTTCCTTGCAGTCAGGTTTCGATGATTTTCGCTCGAAAGAGGATGCTTTTTGTATGTGTTATGAAAGAGAAGGTGTCACCATAGAGAAGCAAATCCTTGAGCAAGATGATAAGTCTGGGCGTGCCCCCGGCAATGTTATCTATTCTGGGTACACAGATCTAGGACAATCGAAGGCTGAAGCTCTGGTAATTTTACATGTTTGAATGAACTTCCTTTTTCCTTTTTTTAGTACAACCATTTAAAATACTGTTTATTCTCATAAATTCCCCCTGAGCATGTAACTAGTTAACTGCCGATATATACTAATAGTGAACTCCTTCTTTTTATGTTTTATCAGTATCCTTTTTTTTGGTTTTTTATAGTTAACTCCTGTTCAGTTTATATAATGAGCTTTTTTGCTTTTGGTCCATGTGAACTTACATCTGATGTTTGAATTAACTTCTTTATTTTTTCAGGCAGAAGCTAGGCTAGCTCAGGAGTTAGCTTCTCAGGATCATAACGCAGATGGTGAAGAATATACTGCATCTGTTGACGGCACTAGTGCTGATGTTGTTAACCAATTCACCACACCCGTGACCCCGCCGCATGATTTGAGCGACGGAGACGGCGTTGGAGATGATCCTGCCATGAATCATAGCATCCCTCAATTTGATACGTCTGCATTGAAGGAATTTGAAGATGAAGACGATGTTGATGCTTCAACGAGCAAACAGTTTTACGTATCATTCAGTAAGAACACATCATCTGGAGATCCGCTTGTATTGCTTGACGCCCGTCCAATTAATGTATATTCAGCGAAGGATGGCGATGAATCACGTGGCAGCGGTTGTGCTGGAGCTACTGTTCCTCCTTTTGAAGTGGGTACACAACGTGTAAACCCCACTGTACTCGATGATTCAGTTGATCCATCTGGAGCCATTGTGGACGAGCCAGTGCAGCTGCAATCTGACAAACCCGGTGACGCTCCTTCAACATGTGATATTGTTCATGAAGAGCACCACGACCCGACTGCTACTGCATATCTTGAGGAAGAACACACACAAGTATCAGGTGAGTGTTCTTTTATTATGCGAACAAACCTCTTAGTTTCTGGATATATGAACTTAAATACTTTTTAAAAGTGAACTTCTCTTTTTTTTAATTCACCCTTCTGTTTTTCTCAGTTTGTTCAGTGTCGAGTGAATTTTTAACTCCTCCGCTGTCTGCTATGCCACTCATGAAGAAAATAAAAGAAGTTTATGATGTTGTGTGTCGGTTGAGGAAGGATCCCAAGAAAAGGTTTTTGTTTCTCCCTTTTTTTGTTGCATACGGCATGAAAAAGGATGGATATGTGTGTTTTCAGGCAATTTATGCTATTTTATATTTTTTCCAACGCAGGGACAACATACTTTTCGAGAATGATCATAAATAATCTGTTTCATTAACTCTCTCCCTCTCCATTTTATTGTGTGTATGTGCAGCCATGACTGCGGCCTTTTCATGCTTCAAAACTTACATTCCTATGATGGCAATGGTTTGATTATCTTTAACCAGAAAGACATATTGAACATCAGGATGACTGTTCTCTACAGCTGGTTGACGGCTAGTGATTTTGGTATAGACCTCAAGTCTGTTTTAGGCATTGACCCAGGTAGCAACCACTCCTTCATTTTCACTTTTTTTCTGTTTTTTGCAAATGTTGAACTCCCCATAGTTTATAGCATAACTCCTACATGCAGCTAAGTGAACTTTTTCATATTATTTATGTCTGCTTATTTGATTCCCTCTTCCTTTTTTTACCAGTTTATGTTTTGAAATTGTATGTTTTTTCAGGCGAACGTCTTGACATTGATGAGGACAATTTTTCTCTATTCGAGACTCAGTGCTACACTCCTGAGGTTATACCCATTGACGAAGAAGATACCGTAAAAGTTCAAAGCAAGATGCAGAAGGCTATTGCCCGTCTCCATCTGATGGTAAAAACAAGAAAGTCCAATAAGGATTCATCCACTAGAGGCAAAGGAACTGGAACTTTTGTCCTGATTGAGGACAGTGACGATGATTTTGTCAGTGATGCACCGTGGAAGCGCGGAATTAAACATGTCTCCAAGGATGTGCATGTCTGTACTGCGGATAGCAGTGATGATTTTGTCACTAAGAAGCCCAGTAAACCCACTGCAAAAATTCATGTTACTTCTAAGAAGAGGCCTACCAAACCTGTCAAGAAATTGAGATCTGAAGTCCCAAAGCTTGTGCCATACAAGTTCCCTCATTTATCGTAGGCCAAGGAACTTAAACAGTTCATACTAAGCAAAGATTATCTTCACGTCCATGGCGAGTGAGTTTCTGTCACACATTTTATCATTATTTTTGGTGTTTGGTGTCCAATATTGTTTTAGAGTTTTTTCATCCTTTTTTAATCTTTTTAGTTGTCCTTCTTATATTTTGTGTCTTTTTGTGTCCCCCATGTGCCTTTCAGTGTACCTATTGTGAAGTTCAAGAATCCAATTGATGAGGAATACTGTATCGACGGCAAATTCATGCTCAGGCTCTTTGGCCGTTGCGAAATGTTGGAAATTGAAATTATGGATTTCATAATATCCTACTGGAAAAACTCGCCTGATATGAAATACTTGTTTCAAACTGGCGACCGTGTTTTGCTCACACCAAACACAATTCCAGTAAGTCTGTTCTGAACCTTTTTTGTACAGACTTTTCTCATGTGTGATCACAGCAAACTTCACACCATCATCTTAGTGAACTTCTTACTATTTTTTTCTGTTTTTTGGCACGCAGTACCTGCTTGATTTTGCACCCTTTGACCTGAAGGACAGTAGTGGTAGTACTATGTAGAGGCAACAATTTAATGTAAAACAAGCGGCTAAAATTTTCAACCAATATGTGAGGGATGATGAAAATCTTTTGAAAGCAAATCTGGTAAGTGTTTTTTGTACCTGATGTTTTTCACAGTAAACATATATATTTTTTCCTTTTTTGTTCTATGAATTTTTTAACTTGAACCTCCTTGATTGATCAAAACAGATCTTAATTCCTCATTTCATGGAATCCCACCACTCGATGTATGTCATGAACATGTATAATCGCTCGGTGGATGTACTTGATTCCAGGAGGTACACTAACCAGAACATGGTAAACACAACAAGGGCCAATCACCACCGCAACCGTGTTGAAATTGTAAGATGGACCAATCACTACCGCTACCAGTATACTTTTTTGTGTACCATATTGTTTTTTCTCACTAAATTTTCTATATAGATAAGGAGAATGGTGGCTCTCATGAAGGAGGTGTACGGAATAAAAGAATACAACGCGCACAATGATGTTGATTGGGAAGCAGCTGCTGAGCATTGCAACTATGTTTTAACACCAGAGCAGGGCGCAAACGAGTGTGGATTCTATGTGTTAAAGGTTGCCTGCACATTTGATGGTTTCTCATTCGTAGAGAAGATTAAAAACGAGGATGTCAGTCCATTTCTATCCTTTTTTATAAATCAGTATCAACATTTTTCTTTTTTTTGTTGTTTTTGATACATTTGTGTTTTTATGTCGCTGACACGAATTCAATGCCTTTTTTTATGGCTCGCGTTGAGGACTAGAAGGCTGAATATATGTACCAGCTGCTGTTCCATCAAGAAAATCTTATATCTCCTTCTGAATGGCCTAGCGAAATTCAAGACCTGGTTCTTCTTCTAGGGTTAGGCTCGCAATCTACTCAGGAGCTACTGTCCCAAGCAGTCAAAGATCGCGGTGAAACCCAAGCACAGGGATAGATGGGCTTTTTATCTTTTGATTCTCCTTATGTGTATCTACCAGGGCTAGGGTTTAAACCTTTGTGAAGCTTTTACTACTGTTATCTTTTGTGTGTTTTTATGGTACCCTTGATCTCCATGTAAATATAATCACTTATGCGAATTGCTGAGAATGTTATGTATTAGTGAACTCCTGTGTACTAGGAAAACCTCCATATGTACAAGTTCATGAAGGAACTTCCTTTTTTTATTATTTCACTGTCGGTAGCTTTTTGTGTTCATGTGAACTATCTTCTGTTTCTAATCCTAAAGAAAACTTCCCAAAAATCTGTTGTAAACTTCTCAATTGTGATATATGAACTCCTTTCCAATCAAGAAGGAAATATTTTTTCCTGTACTGAATTTCTCTTCAGACAGTAAACTTTCTGTCAGCATGCAGTGTGAACTTCCTATTCTTTTTCTATAATTTATGTACCAAAATATTTTCAGTCAGACATACAAGTGAACATCGGATGGTATTAATATGAACTTCCTTTTCTGTAGTATCTGTATACAAAGTCATAATATACTTTTCTGTATCTAAATCCTCGAGAAAACTCCCAAAAAATCAGTTTGTGAACTTATCAATTGTAATATATGAACTCCTTTTTCGAAGCAAGTGGGAAATATTTTCTGTACTGAATGTCTTCAGACAGTAAACTTCTGTCAGCATGTAGTGTGACCCTCCTATTCTTTTTCTATAATTTATGTACCAAAATATTTTCAGGCAGACATACAAGTGAACGTCGGATGGTATTAATATGAACTTCCTTTTCTGTAGTATTTGTATACAAAGTCATAATCTACTTTTTGTTACAGGGATAAATGTGTTGCTATATATTTTTTTCTTTTTTTACTCACACTAAAGAATGTAACCTGCTACTCCTCTTTTTGCTGTGTTTGTCGATGGTGTGTCATCCTTTGCTTTTTGTTCTATTGCGTGTTTGTTTTGTCTTTCACAGGATCAACATCTTGTTGCGACTGCAAGTTTAACTCTTGCTGTTTCAGTTCCGCCTCCAACTTCAACCTCTCGCATGTCCTTGCATTGTGTCCCCGTATTTTCCCACAGCTCCCACATGTCCTTTTCCCTTGCGGATTCATCTTGTTACTCTCAGCTGATTGACTTGCTGCAAGTCTTTTTTGGAGGATCTCAAATTTCCTGGGGCAAGTTCTCGAGTTGTGCTTCTTTTTTTCATTACAGATGCTGCAAGCCCGTTTCCCCTCTGCAACTGGTTCATGCCCTTTCTCATTCATTCCACTGTCGCGTCGTGCTTGGTTTTCTCCCGTGTATACGTCTTGCTTGAATTCTTCATCATCGCTACTATCTTGGGTTGCTTCTTCACTAGACTGCCCATCTTCTTCTCCTGTCCCCATGCTAACTTCTTCTGTGTCATCTTCAGAGTCGTCATCTTCATTGTCGGTAGCAAGGATTTCTTCGTCAGCATCTTTTTTTGTAAAGCTCTGATGCGCTAGCACTTTTCTCATGCACAGATTCAGATCCTCTGGAGGGGAGTTATTCCCATGCATTTTGCGCTGTTCCTCGAGAAGTTTCACAGCAAGTTGCCTCTTCTTGCACGTCCTGGAGTTGTGTCCTTCAATCTTACCGCAGTTGCTGCACAGCCTTTGTCCTTTAGGATAACCACTTTCATCTAGTTCGGGCTCCGGTCATTTAGGGGCAGAAGTTTTCTTTTTATTTGCCTTCACTTCAGCAGCTGTACTCTTACTGCCTTTTGTCTTCGCCTTTGACGGCGGCTTGATATTTTTGTAAGTAGCAGCAGGTGGCGGCTGGATATCATCATAAGGATCAGTGTCATTTGCATCATCTGTACCCGGCATGTCGCCATCATGCACTGATCTGGTAGCGGCCTCCTCCGTAGCCATTGCTACACCGTCCAGGCGCTCGTTCACATAAGTGAAAGCAGACATCGCCTCGTCAAACATGCGGTCGGATGAGCACCCTTTGTTTACCATCTTCATTGCTTCGTTGTACAGGATTTCTCGCTTGTACAGAAGTGTCGTCCCATTCGCTTCTGTTCTCACGTAATCTCTACGGTTGAAATCTGGTTCTGTTACCGGATCTTTTGTGTACCTCTTCGGTATATATCTATCTGGTATTTTGTCCAGCCTTATGTGTTCAAATACTGCTAATACATGTTGGCAGAACAAACCTACATGCAAGGATCAAAAGGCATAAATATTTAGTTGTTTTGATACTACAAGATATCAACTTTCATCAAATATATAAAGTATGAACCTGTAGCAAAAGGTAATGTGAACTTCACTGAAATCATAATAGTTTTTACAGGAATTCGCATACCTGTATGTTCCCACAGCTTACACTCACATTCAAACCTGCCTTCAATCTCATCTGCAAGCACACGGAACTCATGCCTTGACCAAGCAAACTCCCTACTTTGGTTGTAGTGGTGCACAAGGTAGTTCGTTGGGTTTTCTGGAGAAATTTTGATGCGGAAAGTTGTGCTGTGAAACAAGCGTTCCCGGAATACAGCGTACACGTTCCGGGTGTACTTTTCAAGTGCCTGCTTCTCGAATCCATAACGTGTCAATGGTTTCCCTTGTCCCTGTTTTTTCAAGTGGATTAAAAATTAGTTTGCTAACTCACAATAAAAAAAATTCAAGTTTTGGCATATGTGAACTTTCACATTGTATCAAACTAAACTTCTTTATTTTCTGATTGTGAACTTCTCTTTCTTTAGTTATATTGAGCCATTCTTTCCAAGTTTTTTGGGCATGAAAAACATAAGAGAATCATTGTAATCATCCAACACAAATAACTATAACTATTATTCAAATTCAGCTTCATTCATTCACTTTTTTTTTTAGTTTTTTGGAGTGTAGGGGAAGAAAGAATACCATTGAAGCTATAGTCTCTGCAATCTCCGCATCACGCCTTGTCTGTATGTAGTTATTAACCTGTTGTGCAAAAATATGTAGATCTTGCTGCTCCTTTACAAAGCCTTTCTTTAGCACATGGTTCGTGCTTTCGCTTCTCCGAGTTGATGTCATACGAGCACAGAAGACTTCTTTCCAATAGGCAGATACCCAACTTTCCCTTTCAGCCCACAAATTTATCATCATGTTCACATCTTGTAGACCATACTTGTCAACCAATGCATGCCAAGCATCTTCAAATTCCGTCGGCATCAAAGGATGGTTCAGGACTGCAGCAAGCTGGTCCTTCATCTCAGGGAACAACTTGTATAGGTCCGCCAAAGGAACCTTATGTTTCCGTGTGATGTGCCACCTGCACAGCTTATGCAGAGAACGCGGGAAATTTTTTTGTATTGCTTTTGCCATCGAGGGGCACTGATCTGCACAGAAATGTATATTTTTTAATTTATCAAGGGAAATGTGGAGACAAATGCATTTTTTTAGCATGATGTGGATAACACAAACCTATCAGGATACATATGGGTTGCTTCCCTCGCATACAGCGCAAGAAAGTGCTGAACACCCATTGGAATGTATCGTCGCTCTCATCGCCCATCAGCGCAACACCAAAAATGCATGATTGCAAGTGATTGTTTACCCCGACAAATACTGCTAGTGGCATGTGCCACTTGTTTGATTTATATGTAGTATCAAACGTTATGTAGTCTCCAAAATCTGCATAAGCCGCTCTGCAACTTGCATTCGCCCAAAATATATTCTTTATTTTGTTCTCTTCATCAACCTGGACATCGTAAAAAAAGTTCTCATTCTCAGCCGTCATCTCCTCAAAATGCTTGAACGTTTTTGAGACAGTGTTTTTGGATTCCGCACGTGCAAACGCTGCTTTCCTGCAAAGATGAAGTGTGTTATTTTAGAAAATAAAAATTGCATGCAACATTTTTCTTTTTTTCAATAGTTTTTCTTTTAATGAACTTCTCATGTCTCTTTTTTTTTTGCATCTGTGAATTTTACACTTACATGTTGAGTATATCTTTATCATGGAAGGGTAGTCTGTTTCTCCCATTATACATTTTTGACAGCAGCCCCATTATGTTGACATGCTTAACATTGCTTTCCTGAAGATCCTTCACATAGTCCATCAGTGTTGAGTCGACAGTTTTGTGCGAGCGCAAGAACACAAGCATTGCTGGGCTCAGCATCAAGGGGTGGTTGTGTTCATGTGTGATTGCTTTTACGACACATGTACCATCATTTCTCTCTTTAAACCTTATCAATGCTTTGCAGCCACTTCTTTTGCTCATCTTATCTCGTTGTCGGTCTGCGTCAGCGACAGATGGCTTGTAGTTGCCTTCACACACACATTTCAGGTACCGTGTTCTTTTGCTGCGTTGCCCTACCTTAATTCCAAAGCCCGTGTGCTTCGCATATGTGTTGTAGAAATCATATATTTGTTTGAACGTGCCGAATTCTTGGCCAATGACTGGTATCAAATGGGGCGAGAGCTCTGGTGCCTGCAAAATGATTTGTATGGCATGTTAGATAGTACAATTTTTATTTAGGTTTTTGCAGTATTTTTTTCTTAGTGTTTTCATAACATATTGGGAATATTTTCTATTTTCAAAATTCAGAGTACAACTTACGTGTGTGTACGTCCGCTGTTCTGCAGGAGTTTCACCTTCTACAGTCTTTATAGGGCATGGAGGGGTGACTATTGGCATATGACACAGAGGATCTCGGGGAGGCATGTGGGTTGATACATTGTCCCCTTCAGTGTAGCAGCTTCTTGTTTGTTTCTCTCTCGAGTCAGCTCGTGCAGCTTCAGCTTTATTTGGAGGGAGCTTGCTGAATGACCCATTCATCTGAACACCACGACCTGAATATCTGGACTTCTCAGCAATTGATTCAGTTATAGTAACTTTTCTTGATAAATCACCCTTCTGCAGTCCACACTCTACATCACTGTACTTCTCAAGAGTTGTATTAGCTGTATGAACTCGTCGCGCAATTTGTTTGCAGTGGTCCTGCACAATATCAGGTATACGAACTGTCTCGCACATTGGTCTGGACTTCTTTGCAACATTTTCTTGTGCTGATCGACGGCGCGGTTTTCTGTACACTAGATTTGAAACAGATAGATCCTCATTGCAGATGATGGGAGAACGTCGAGGCTTCGGTGGACCTGACCACATCACAATGTCCTCATCTTCATGTTGTTCTGTGCTCCAATGGACTGTTCTAATGGGGACTGCATCAACAATGGTGCCAAATTTCCTTTTGTTCTTTCCGGATGCACTATGGTTATCAACAGGTGGATGCACCATGCTTACCTACAACAGAAAAAAACAGTCCAACTTCACTGAACAATATAAGGCAAACTTCTACAACGCACAGATCTGAACTCCCATAATCAAACAGTTTAACTTACCATCGTTTTTTTTAAATCTAGTACAGCATGATCTGTTAGATTCGTAAATAAAATCACCAGGATCCAACAAACATACACTATAGGATCACACAGGGCCGCTGACAATGGAGATGTTTAGTTTTTGCTTGTCAAACTTGTGTATCAGAGGTTGATCCGGTTGGGATCCTGTCAATCGCATCATGTTCTCGCCGTATCGGAGCCATGTCCTCGCCGGAGTCGACGAAGGAGGTCCTCCTGAACACGGAAGACGCCGTATCCGCCGCAGCCTCCCTCGCCCCGGATCCCGGCGCCGCTCGATCGGCCGCGCCGGAGTCGACGAAGGAGGTCCTCCTAAACGCGGAAGACGCCGTATCTGCCGCAGCCTCCCTCACCACGGATCCCGGCGCCGCTCGATCGGCCGCGCCGGAGTCGATGAAGGAGGTCCTCCTGCTTGGGGAAGACGCCGCCTCCGCCGCGGCCTCCCTCGCGTCGGCTCCCGCCGCCGCTCGCTCGACCGCGCCGGAGTCGATGAAGGAGGCGGTGCTCGCGCTGTTGAAGAGGCCGCCTCCGCCGCAGCCTCCCTCGCGTCGGCTCCCACCGCCGCTCGCTCGGCCGCGCCGACCAGGGAAGGAGGCGGTGCTCGCGCTGGGTAAGACGCCGCCTCCGCCGCGGCCTCCCTCATGTCGGCTCCCGCCGCCACTCGCTTGACCGCGCCGACCAGGGGAGGAGGTGCTGCGGGTTTCGAATCGGGAGGGGTGGGGATCGAGGTGGGGCACCTATATTTATCTGGTGTTGGTCGGAGGTGTGATCGCACGCCGGATCCGTTCGGGACAGGGTTAAGAAGCCTATTTAGGAAAGTTGTGCTGAATAGCGATTCAGCAAACTCTTAAGGGGTTGTGCAGAATAGTCCTACACTAAGATATATATATATATATATAGGGAAGGACTAAACAGGAACCTACCCCTAATACTACCTTAAGATTCCCTGTTTTGTTAAACAGGGAACTTTTCCTTTCCTGCACTAATCCGCTCACCTCGAATTGGTGAACCCCGATTAAAAAACCCACCCCACCCACCTTCTTCCTCCTTGTCCACTCCCGATGCACGAACCCACCGTCGGCTACCTCCCCTGCCACACGACCCCGGCTGCCTTCCCTGCGCACCTTCCCGCGCGCCTCCCGGCGAGGACGCCACCCTCCGCGCCTCCCCGGTGTGGGCGCCTCCCGCTCTCATCCCCGGCGAGGACGCCGCCCTCCACGTCTCCTCGTTGTGGACACAGCCCACTCCCATGTGCTGTGTCCCCAGATCCCTCGCAAATTTCGCCAGTGCGGCTACTCCCCATCGGTCCCCCGGCGCCACCATCGGCTATCTGCAGCTTCGGACTCCGCCACCCCGCCGTCGTCGGGTTCCTGCTCCGGCTGCCTCGCATGCAAGTCGCCCGCGCTCCGCGTGCATCTAGCTGCCCTCCCCACCGCTGTGCGTGCCGGCGGGCCACCGCGCCCTCCCCCCGAACTCCTGCGCGTCTTTAACGAGGCACTACATCCCCTCCCGCAAGCACGCCTCGCTCCTAGGCCGGGACCTCAACGTGTGCCCTGCTCCGGCCAACCGCGCGCCGGCGAGCCGTCCTAGCTAGAGCACCGCCGGGGAGTCAAGGGAGCCTCCCTGCTCACCACCACTCGCGACTGAGGACACCACCCACCCTTCCCCACGTCCGTCAATCTGGACTACCTCCAGCTCTGTGGTGAACGATGGGATCCTCCCGGTGGGCTGTGGTTTTTTCTGATTGTGAGGTTCACTTCGTCAGTTGTGGAATTTCTTCAATAGAAAAGAAGATACGTCAGCTGTGGTGTTCTCATTTCTGAACTGCCATCTGGTTTTCCTTTTTACTCTGCCGTATTGAAAAGAGAGAAATATGGAGTGCGTGAATATTCGTGCTGCAGTTCACATTTTAGTGTGGTCGCAGGACTGGTACATTTGGTAAAAAAAATAGAAGTTCACTTCTAATATATTGAAGAGTTAACTTCGTCCCATGTGGAAGTTTGGTTAAAACACAAAAGAAGTTCACATTTACTATAAACTGAAGTTCACTTCACAAAATTTAGAAGTTCATCATACAAATACAATATTAACAAAAAATATTGGACACATTGGAAGTTACTATGATAGGCACGGGAGTTCAGTTCGAACACAACAGAAGTTTATGTCACAAAGCCTCGGATGTGTACTATTTTGGGGAGTTCACTTTTGACCGCAAAGGAGTTCACATTGACGCGTGAGATAGTTAGCTTTTTTAAATTGCGGGAAGCTCAAAATCGGTAGTTCAGATTGCCCTACCATGGCGGTTCACATTTTTAGTCACAAAAAATAATCAAATTTATTCCCAAGTAAAAAAAAGTTCACTTTTTATAAAATGAAGTTCACATGTGATGAATTTTAGAAGTTCACCGTATACAAAAAACCTCACTTTAAAAAATAATAGGAAACGGAAGTTCAGTTAAATAGCTTTAGTAGTCCACATGAGCGGAGACAGCACCCGGCGACCCGGGGCAGCTGCCCGGGCTCGCTAGCTCGCGGCCATGGACTCTGATCGATCAACTAGTTGACTTTTCTGCTGGTTACGATGTGATTTGCCCAGGCAAACTTTTATGGGCCTCCCGTGCATGACTGCTCCCGTGGTGCTTCTTTCATGGTCCAGCTAGCTAGTAAATAATTAGTAGGATTAAGTATATATTTCACCCCCAAATGTCACACATTGGACACAATTCACCCCAAACTTAAAATTGGGAGTTTTCAAACCCTCAAATCCACAAAACCGGATAAATCACCCCTAAGCTGGTTTTGGACAATCTGGGTGGTTTTTTGCTGCTGACGTGGCGATGACGTGGCGCAGCTGCCGTTATGTCCTTAACAGAGCCGTTAGCCCTTGCCCCTGGGCCCACCTGTCATTGTCCTTGCGCATGGGCTCACCTGTCATAGCAGTGGGAGTTATCTTCTTCCCCATCGCACGTCGCTCTTCCTCTCTGCTCTTCCTCACGCTGACGAACCCTAGCTCTGCACCACTGTCGCCGCAGCCCTCCGCGCACCGCCCCGACGTAGATCTGTTGCGCCGTCGTGGAATCATCGCCATGTCCGCCGCCAGCTCGAGTTGCAGTGCACTCCGCCGCCGGGGTACCTACGTCCCTCTGATTCCCTGCCCTGATTGCGGCAGGACGGTGCATCAAGGGGTGTCGAGGACGCCTGAGCACCCTGGCTGGGTCTACTACAAGTGTCACCGCCACGGGGTAGGTCTTCGACTTAACCCTTTTCTGAAATTTCCATGCTTTGCTCTTTCTGAATCCACGGCTCTGAAGCAAATCCTCTTAGTTTGCATGCTTTGCTCCACCTTCTGAATCCAATACTGTGAATGAAGTATAGGTTGAAATTTTCAGTAGACACATTTGTTGACAGCAAATTTTGTTTCTTTTCTTGTTTCAAATGGACAGCATGGTTGTGATTTCTGGCATTGGGAACTTGAGTATGTTGTGTATTTGGTTGAGCACGAGCACTTGCAAGGTGAAGATGCTGCTGTGGGCGAAATGGCTTGGGCTGAAGAAAGGAGGGAGAACCTGGAGCTGGTATAGGCTGAGAAGAAAGCAACAGGGGATGCAGGAGATGGAGCAAGGCATGTGATGGTGGTGAAGAACATCACTGCAGTGGCAGATGCAGTGAAGGAAGTTGTGATGCTTGTGAAGATTGCAATTGGGCTCATGTGTGTGATGTTTGCCATTGGAATGTTGAAGAACTGATGTAGTTGAAGTG
Organism: Puccinellia tenuiflora; assembly: GCA_012064385.1. Taxonomy (NCBI): domain Eukaryota; kingdom Viridiplantae; phylum Streptophyta; class Magnoliopsida; order Poales; family Poaceae; genus Puccinellia; species Puccinellia tenuiflora. The sequence continues at coordinate 176,882 of QRDG01001279.1, forward strand.
CAGGAACAAGTTGATCTAGTTGAGTAGTTGGTACCTAGACTTGTAGTTGATCTATTTTGTGAGCAAATTAGCTATGTAATCATCAGTGCAATGGTTGGCAGTGTAATGGGTGTAGTGTAGTTGATCTATTCTGTGAACAAGTTATGACTGTAACTGTCAGTGCAAGTTATTGCAGCTACCTATCTATGTAATGAACAAGTTTATCTAGTTGTTGGCATGTGAACAAGTGCACTCTAAATTTATTATGGCATTTCAGAAGATGTATCTGACAGTTGCTCAAGAGAAAACATATGAAAATTCCAGATCAATTCAGTGTTTGATAGATAGCTCAATGTTTACTAGATAGATCAATGGTTATCCAGAATAGCTATTACAAAAATATTACAAAAGCACATCTCCATAGTGACTACTTCTTTGTTGTGGATTGTTGAACTGCTTTTGCAGCCTTGTAAGCAGCAAGACTGAAGCTGGTGTGCTGTGGAGCAACAAATGCAGTCTTAGGAGTTTCAGGCTTGTATTTGGTGAAGCTTTTCTGATGTGAACTAGTAGTAGTTGCTCTTGGTGTAACAAATGGTTGACACAGGTTCACAATTTTCCTGTTATCCAGCTGGCTTGACACATGTTGGGAGCTGGGCTGGGAGCTTGGCTTGCTGGTTGGTTGTGAGCTTCTCCCAGGTATCTTCAACCCTGTAGGCTTTGTTCTTAATGCCTTGGTTGCTGCATCTTCGTAGACAGCAATATTCTTTCCTTTCCTGTCTTTTGCAGCAGAAGCAGCGGCTGCTGCATCAGCATTAGCATGTGACAGCTGCAAGTGTAGGTTGGAAATTAGGGCAAGTGTAGGTTGCAAAATATTGCAAGTATAGGTTGCAAAATAGTGCAGGTGTAGAAAATTAGAACAACTACATGAAATTCAGTACCTTTGCTCTCTTCCCAGCTTCTTCATTCTGAGCTTCCTTCTTTTGCTTCTTCCTTTTCCTGGTCCTATCTCTGACTATATGTGCATTGCCATGGTGCTTAGCAACAGGATTGTTTGTGCAACTGTTCATGTTGTGTCCCTTTCTCTGACAGTTGCTGCAAGTAATTTTAATGCCAGCCCTGCTCAACTTTGTGCCCTTTGGTCCTTCATCTGGTCCTCTTCTCCTTTCAGTCTTGGGCCTTCCAGGGAGTTTAATGAAACCAGGTGGTTTAGGTTTAGGTTGATCAGCTGTTGGCCAGCTCTCTTCACCTTCCATTGGCTCCAAGCAATGATCATAAATCCTATTGTACACCTTAATAGAATAGCATTCAGCAATGAAGTCATCTTACTTCTTTGAAGAAGCATAAATTGCACTGACTGCATGACAACAGGGAAGGCCAGAGAGTTGGAAGTATCTGCAGGTACATGTTCTTCTTTCCAGGTTTACAGTGAACCTATATTTCTGGTACTCCTGCACCTCAAACCCTTCTTTGCCATTCCAAAGCACTTCGCAGTTGGTAGATCTTGAGATGTTCTGCTTTAGTTGTTCGAATATGTTTGGATAGATAGTCCCTTGCCATTTTGCTGCCTTCCCTCTGTTTTATTGAACCCTGACTAGCATCTTGCACCTTATCCATTCAAGCATAGACACAACAGGTAAATATCTTGATTCTATGATGTAGTTATTAAAGCACTCACACATGTTGTTGTCCACAGAGTCACAATTAGCTCCAATTTCCATAAATGCCCTGCTCTAGTGTTGTGGATCAGTGTTCATCATGTCTTTAGCTCCATCAACAGTGAACTGAGCAAGCTTTGCTCTGTTGTAGTTGAAAAGCACCCTGTTTGGTGATTTGGCACATCTCCAGAATAATTTCTGTAGATCATGGTTAGGGTGCTTTTTCTTCCAATTTGAGTAAATGTGTCTAGCACACATTCTATGCTCAGCCTTGGGCATTATGTCCTCAATTGCTGACAGCAAACCTTTCTGTTGATCAGAGATGAACACCCAACCTACTCCTTGATCTGCAATCATTAGGTCTTTGTTGAGCAAAGCAAGAAACCAGAACCATGAATCATAGTTTTCTTTCTCAACTACTGCCCATGCAACAGGGTACATTTGATTGTTTGCATCCCTTCCTAGAGCACATAACATCTGTCCAAACCAAGCTCCTTTGAAAAAACAACCATCCACACCAATTACTTTCCTACATCCTGCAAGAAATCCTTTCTTAAGTGCTGAGAAGCACATGTAGAACCTTTGGAATACATAGGTGTCATCTGGTTGATGAGGATCCATTTTGACAGCAACAGTACTACCTGGATTTGAATGCAACAATGCCAGCTGGTAATCAGACACTTTAGAATACTCTCCCTGTGTTGAATCCATCATTTTTCTAAACACAAGCTGCTTGGCTCTTTTGCATTGAGCAATGGTAACATCTACCCCAACCTCTTGTAGCACTGTCTTCTGTAAATGCTCAAGCTTCCAAGTTGGATTTGCTTTTATCAGTCTGCGAAACCTCTTAGCAAGAAAAGTAGAAGTTACAAGCCTATTGTCTCTCCTTGGAATACAATTGTGCTGATTAGTCAAAGTGGACACTTGTAGCCACTTGTTCTTACTAGTCCTTAATGCATAGATCATCCAAGGGCAACTAGGCCATGTACAGTGTGCTCTTACTTTATCATACTCATCCTTTGTGAAAGCCAAATGGTGCTTTTCTTTGATACTATATTTGATAAGAGCCTTCTTCATCTGTTCCCTGCTTCTAAATACCATGCCTAGCTGAAATTTCTGTCCTTCTTCTTTGCTATTGTATCTAGGCCAAATGCTCTTCTTCCTTATAGTTATCTTCCCCCCTTCTCCATCACTCTCTTCTGTATCTGAGTACTGATCATCACTGTCGAAATACTCAGTATCTGAATCAGAGTATGACAGTCCTTCATCTCCATCTGCATGTGCTACAACTGTGTTGTCTTTGATGATATGTTGTGTACCTTTTCCCATTTTCTTGTTCCTCTCATTTAATCTAATTTCTCTTGACAACTTTCTCATTTGCTCTGCCTCAGAATCCTCACCAGAACTATTTTCAGGAATTGGTTCATAGTCAGTGTCATCGTCTGATTCCTGTACAGGTGGTGCATCTTCTTCCTTGCCTGCATCAACCACATGTTGTTGGACTGCTTCTTCTTCCTTGTTTGCATCAACCACATGTTGATGCACTTGTTCTTCTTCCTTGTTTGCATCAACCACATGTTGCTGCACTTGTTCTTCTTCCTTGTTTGCATCAACCACATGTTGCTGCACTTGTTCTTCTTCCTTGTTTGCATCAACCGCATGTTGATGCACTTGTTCTTCTTGCTTGCCCACGGGTTTTGGTACTGACCAACCTTCCCTGAACAAAGTTTCAACTTCTTCAGTGCTTACAGGGTGCACATCTATCAATGGAAACTTGGTCCTCCCTCTATGGCATGAATAAGTTTCACTGACAGGGATTTCAAAGTAAGATCCTTCTCCTTCTTCTTCTTCTTCTTCTTCTTCTTCTTCTTCTTCTTCTCCTTCTTCTTCTTCTTCTTCTTCTTCTTCTTCTTCTTCTTCTTCTTCTTCTTCTTCTTCTTCTTCTTCTTCTTCTTCTTCTTGCTGTGCAGCATCCCACAGCACTTCTTCTTCTATATCTTCTTCATCTGTAGCAACTGACTGCACTTCTTCAACATATATCTCTGCAATTTGACCATAGGGAATGCTACTATCTATTCTACTGATGGCATCATCATCACCAACAAACATCAAGCCTTCAGTAAAAGATTTCCCAGGAACAAGCCAGTGAAGCTTCAGTGACAGATTGATGTCCACTCTACCCAACTGAATATGGTAAACATCCTTAGCATGCTCCAGCAATTCATTATAGCACAGAGTATCCCTGCTGATATTAACTGAATACTCTTCCTGATCGCCCACGTAATCAACACTGCAGCCATCCCTCACAAAGCAACCCATACAATGTAAATTGACAGGAAACCAGTCCAGTCGGTCTGGAGGAGAACCTAAACACGAAAAGGTTCAACCTTTTAGTATAAAAAGTATGATCTGTGTTGTTAAAAACCTTCTAAGTATCATGGTAATCCATGCCAACTCGCACAAACATGTTAATTCATCACAGATTTCTGCCGTTAAGGTGGACAAGATTGACTCAAAACCCTGCACTTTAAACTTCAGAACCATGGTCGGAGGAGGAACCAGAAGACACTAACCTTGATTTTCCATGTCTACGTGGCGTAGGAGCAGGTCACACGGCGCGCAGGTTGATGGCAGGTCGGTGGCGGACGGAGCAGACGACGGCGAGGTCGGCGGAGCAGACCACGGAGAGGTCGGCAGAGCAGACCACAGAGAGGTTGACGGAGCACACCACGGAGAGGTCGGCGGAGCAGCCCACGATCTTTTCACGCCGACGGCGCGAAAGACCACCCGGCGGCGACGTCCATGCCGTGGTGTGCGCGGACGGACGGCGGCGACGATGGTGGGGTGGCACGGGAGTCAGGACAAGAAAGCGAGGGAGGCAGGAAAAGAAAGCGATCGCTTTGAAGCTGCAGGTGGAAGGACTGAATTGCAAATTCAGAAAAAGATGGGGAAGTTTCTGTACAACTTTCGCGCTGTCTGAAAGCCCGACAAGCTAAAGCTCCTCTCCGCCGCGCCGCTGGTTGCCGCTCGACGCCATGACTGAAAATTGGCACCCTCTTCGCCGCGCCGACACGACGACAAGCTCAAGCTCGACGCCGCGCTGCTCACCGCCTCCACCCCTGAGCTCAGCTGGGTCTTCCCTTCGCGACGTGAGTGCCAATATTCTCAGATAGGGTTTCTGAATTTGGGGGATTTTTTAACCATGGAATCACTCTTCATCGCCTGTTCGTAGATCACATATAGAGACAACGCGCCTGATTCTATCAGTGATCCCTACTTCTGCGGTATCGATGCCGCTGCACCTGTACTATGCCGCATCCACAAGCTGAAGCCCGAATTGTTTGTTGCTTTCGAAGGAAACATGACAGGAAGGCGCTTCTACCTTTGTCCAATCAAGAATGTGAGTTCCACTCCGAGTTTGTACACACTAAAATTCTTAGGAAACTGAAATATTGAAACTCTGAACTTTCTGACTAATTGAACACCCACTGACATACTCAAAATCTGAATTTGTAGGAAGCTGAAAACTGTGGATTTGTAGGTTGGATGGATCCAGACTGGCATGTAGGTTTGCAAAATGCCCTAGCTAGGTTATGGGCTATGTATGAGGACAGTGAGAATCGTTTAATCGAAAGCAATCACCAAAATGCAAGTTTGCTCCACAATGTATCTGAACAGAAGAAAAAGATGGACAAGAAATACTCCAATTTGTTGGAAGATATGGACAAGTGGATGGATGAATCTTACCAAAAGATCAAAGATGAGCAGAAGACAGAGTTTGAGGCAGTCAAGAAAGAAAAGGATCTGTTGTTTGAGCAGTTACAGGTGCTTAAAGATGTGAAGCAGCATGAGCAGTAAGAACTGGAGGAGGTCAAGAAAGACAGGGAGCAGTTGCTTGACCAGTTGCAGGTGCTTAAAGATGTGAGGCAGCATGAGCAGCAAGAACTAGAGGAAGTCAAGACAGATAGGGCTCAACTGATTGAGCAGTTGCAGATGCTTAAAGATGTGAGGCAGCATGAGCAGCAAGAACTAGAGGAAGTCAAGACAGATAGGCCTCAGCTGATTGAGCAGTTGCAGATGCTTAAAGATGTGAAGCAGGATCAACAAAAGGAAATGGATGAAGTCAAGAAAGATATGGCTCACTGGGCTGATGTCAGTGCAAAGTTGAAGGAGGAGAAGAAGAGTATGCACTCCATGACCTTTGGAAATTCAGTAATGGGACCAAAGAAAAACTGAAAAAAATCAGGCAACTTTGTGATGAAGGAGAGTGTTGAGTTGAACCATTTTGAGATGATGTAATAATCATTTGATGTAATAATGTTCTGGTGTTAAACTGCTGGCTTGGTCCTACTGGATTCTAGTTAAATAACATGATGTTCTAGTGTTAAACTGATTGAGCATATGGTTTCCATCTAGTGTTTAACTGGACCATATGGTTTGCATCCTGACCATATGGTCACACATTAACTAACAATTACTTGGACCATATGGTTTGCATCCTGACCATATGGTCACACATTAACTGAAAATAAGATAACACATTGCAGGTTTGCATCATCCTCAAACTGAAACTATATCAGCCTGACAAACAAAGAGCACCTGACAAACTGAAACTGAAACATAAGAGATTCTTACATAACAATATAATAGAGATCTTTACATAAGAGGTTCAGAACCTAACCACAAGTCATTACATAAGAACAAGTTCATCACATAACCTAACAAGCTTGTTACTTCCCAGCTCATTGCATCAAAAGCAACCAACCCTCATTACATAATAAGAAGCAACTATCCAACAGGCTTCTCACTTCCCAGTTAATTACACCAAAAGCAACCAACCCTGGTTCATTACATACTTCCCAGTTCTAAAGCACTAAAGAAGACCATGAGCATCCAACAGGAGCCTGTGCTTGTTGGTTCCCATTCCAAAAGCACCTGGCTCAAGCTTGTCCACAACCACCTTGAAACCATGGAATCTGGAGCGCCGACACCAGAACATGACAATATCACCCTTCTGAAATTTGGCACCCTTCACTACAGTCATCCACTTTGAGGTCATGATGGCATGCTTAGTTCCTTTGGCAATCTTCATCTTCACTTCCTGAGTTGCCTTGTTTTTGAGAAAGTGGACAACTATGGGGATTGCAGTCCGCGAAAGGTGCCTGCTGAGATACCTGGAGGTGAACTCTTTGTTGAAGTACTGCAAAGAATTCGCAAACAAAATTATATGTTAGGGTTTAGTATGTGATCATACTCTATGTTAGGGTTTAGTATGATCATACTCTATCTTAAATTGCAGTCATTTCTATGTTACTATTGTACTCATTCCTACTAAACTTACCAAAAAAATAGCAAAAGAGAGGAGGTGGCAGCACTTACCATCTTGCCTTTGCTCTCAACAACATGAGTCATCTGCAGGTTGCAAATGTACAATGGTGTCGTTGGTTCCTGTTCAGCACAAATGCTCTGAAGAAGTATAACTTGATGAGGGGACAGTTCCACTCGATTGGCAAACATATAGAATTGATCAAAGCTGGAATGCCCCATAACACCTGGACCTACATTTCAGCAACACCATGTAAATAAAAATGCAATGTAAACACACTAGCACAAGTAGAATGAGTTAAAGGAAAACACAGTTGCACACCTCGGATAGTCATGCCTATGAAGGAATCTTCCGAAGAACCATCACTCTCAGAACCATCACTCTCAGAACCATCACTCTCAGAAGAATCACTCTCAGAAGGATCACTTGCTGGAGAATGAGGCTCACTTTTTGGAGAAAGAGGCTCACTGTCCGAAGCATCAAGCACGATCAATGGCACCGTCTTCGGCTCCATTTTCACACTAGCAAAACAGGATCCAAATTAAAAATCAACACCTTCAACAACACAAAACCCTAACAGAATCCAAAAGCAGTAGCATTTGCAAATCGTCCATCGAAACCCTATCATGAATCCTAAACCCGAACCCTAACCGAATCGAACTGCAAATCGAACCCTAACCCTAAACCTAACCGAATCGAACTGCAAATCGACCCCTAACGCGTGCGGGCTATGAGGGCAACCACACCGCATCGACAGGGCTAGAGATGAGAAGGGTGAGATTCGAGATTAGAGATGAGGAGGCGAGATTTGGGGTGGAAAGGACTGGATCTTACCTCGTCACCATCCTCCGAGGCTAGAGATGAGGAGCCGCGACGGCGGCGACCTCTGCGGCGGTCGGTGACGACTCGGCGATGGCTGCGGATGGTGCGGGCTCCCCGCCGGCGAGCTCGACGGTGAGTGGAGGCGGCGGTCGGGACGGGGATGAGTGGGGAGCGAGTGGGGACTGGGGAGTGGTCAACGCGAAAGAAATAGGGCACAGCGGGAGAGAGTGACTGACAGGTGCGCCCCACCGCGCACTAACGCCGTCAGTTAGTCGCCACATCAGCAAGCCAAGTCAGCATGCCAAAATAGCCCAAAATTGCCCAATACCACTCAAAGATTGTCCAAAACCACTAAAATTGAGTGGCAGGGGGTGATTTATCCGGTTTTGTGGATTTGAGGGTTTCAAAACTCCCAATTTTAAGTTTGGGGTGAATTGTGTCCAATGTGTGACATTTGGGGGTGAAATATATACTTAATCCTAATTAGTATAAGCAGCCCAGCTAGGTAGTATACAGCCCAGCTAGGTAGAAATGAAACGACGCACACGCACCTCAGAATCTCAGATCGATTGATCAGCCGCCGCTCCGCTTCTTCCTATTCCCTTTTCTTCTCGACGGTTCGACTATAGAGCACCGTCCCAAACTCCCAATCGCCTAGCAGCTGAGAGCGACAGATCGGGTACTCGTCGGGCACGGTCGCACAGTCGTGGGAGTGCGGCTCCTTCCGATGCGGCACAGCGATGGCACTTCAGCCCGGCGGCCCGGCGCACCGGCAACTCCAATCGCCGGTTCGTTTTAGTAATCTAGTTGTCCTCATTGGATTTTCTCTGATAACTCGGTACATAGATTTCAATATTAATAATTATTTTGCACTTTGCATTGCTGTGGTACGGGGGAATTGAATTAGGCGATTTGAGCAGATTGATTCAAGAAATTTTATTTCACTATCCAATTTCTTCTAACTGATCATTGCATTCCAAATCATCCAATTCTAATCTCAGTTATTTCTAAATATCAGATATGAGGAGGTTTTTGGTCCCCATTGCAAGGACTGGGAATGCAAATGTTGCGCAGCTAGAGCCAGTACAAGAGCCACCACCAGTTCATGTTACCAACAATATTGATTTTGATCCTGCTGAAATTTTATGTGATCCTGCTCTTAGGAAACAAATTTCTGAATATCCTCCAGAGGTTCAAGATCAGGTTAGAAGGGCATACATCTTGAAGCATCCAACCCAGCCAATATTGAAATTTCCATACAGATTCAAGAGGATTTTCTCAATCATGGTACTCAAGGTTTAATTGGATAGAATATAGTCAGTCCAGGGATGCAGCTTATTGTTTCCTTTGTTTTCTATTTAAACAACCTGGTAGGGCTGAACACTTTGGATTTGAAGTATTCACAAAGACAGGTTTTAGGGATTGCAAGCATGCATATAGAGCCTTACCTGACCATGTTGGTGGTTTGGATAGTGGCCACAATAATTGTGTAAGGCATTGTGATGATTTCAAAAATCAAAAACATAGTGTGTCAAATAAGTTGGCTTGTGCAACCGAGGAATCAAAAGAATTATATAAAATTCGTTTGACTTCTTCTCTAGAGTGTTCAAGATATCTGATTGCACAAGGTTTGTCATTTCGTGGGCACAATGAATCTTCTACTTCGTTGAACAAGGGCAATTTTCTTGAGATGATAGATTGGTACAAGGATAGCAATGAAGAAGTGAGAAATGCTTTTGATCGTGGTGGAAAAAATTACCAAATGACTTCCGGTGACATGCAAAAAGAACTAGCAAGGTGTTGTGCAGAAGAAGTCACAGAAGTGATCATGGGAGAGCTTGGCAATAAAAAGTTCTCGGTGTTTATCGACGAATCACAAGATGTATCCGTTAAGGAAAAAATGTCAGTAATGCTGAGGTTAGTAATTGTATTTTCGTTTCATTAGTTTTTTTCCCGTTCGCCATGATGTCATGCTTTATTTAATCATTATCTATATTTTTCTATAGGTATGTGAGCAACGAAGCGAAGGTTGTGGAACGATTTCTTCGTCTATACCACGTTAAAGATACTACATCCGAGGCACTAAAGATAGCTCTTTTTAAGATTCTTGACCATCACAAATTATCAATTTCACGGATACGAGGGCAAGGATATGACGGAGCTTCAAACATGAGAGGTGAATTTAATGGCTTGCAGAGAAAGATTCTAGATGAGAACCCTTACGCTTTCTATGTTCATTATTTTGCCCATCGTTTGCAACTAGTTGTTGTCGTTGTTGCTACTTCGTCTTCCTCATATATTCATGATTTTTTTGAGTATGTATCTTTGATTGTGACAACAACAAGTTCGTCTTGCAAAAAAATGGAAGTATTGTTGGAAAAAAGTCACAATCAAATGTTGGATAGACTTGAGAGGGGTGAAATATCTACAGGAAGAGGCTTGAATCAACCAACTAGCCTTGCTAGACCCGGAGATACTAGATGGGGTTCACATCATAAAACATTGCTTCGTTTGGATGAAATGTGGGCATGTGTGATAACAGTTCTTAGCACAGTTGATGCACATGGGCGTAATCCGAGTCATGCAGCGGGTTGCGTTGAAAAGATGCAGTGCTTTATATTTGTTCTTGTTTTGAAGCTTATGCTAAAGTTGCTTGGTATTACAAATGAGCTTTCAAGACTTTTGCAAAGTAAAGATATAAATATTATGCAAGCCATGGAATTGGTTCATGATGTCAAAGTTCGGTTGTCCACCTTGAGAGATAGTGGCTGGGAGAGTCTTTTTGGAGAGGTCCAACAATTCTGCAGTTCCAAGGGTATTCCGGTGCCAAATATGGATGATGAAATACCCGTTCGAGGTCGCTCAAGGCTAGAGGGAAGGACAATCACTAATCTTCATTACTACCGGGCTGAACTTTTCTATGTTGTTATTGACAAAATATGTGTTGAGATGAATCACCGCTTCGGTGACTCAAATCAGGAGGTACTTGCTTGTTTCTCATGTCTTGATCCTAAGAATTCATTCTCCAAGTTCGATGTACAGAAGATTTCTCGTGTTGCTGAAATTTATAGTGCTGATTTTTCTAATGGTGATCGTGCAATATTGAGGGATCAACTTGAGACTTATGTTCTTCATTTGAGAAATCATGTTGCCTTTTCTTCTTGCAAAGATGTTGAAAGCTTGGCTGCAAAAATGGTAGAAACCGAGAAGCACTTGGTGTTCCCATTGGTTTACAAGATCATTGAGTTGGCTTTGTTATTGCCGGTGTCAACGGCATCTGTTGAGAGAGCTTTCTCGGCAATGAAAATTATCAAGTCAAAATTGCGCAACAAGATAAATGATGACTGGTTCAATCACTTGATGATATGTTACACCGAGCCGGAAATATTCAAATCACTTGATGATGCCGTTATTATTCGACGGTTTCATGCCTTCAAGTCTCGTAGAGGAGTTTTGCCAAGGAATTACTAGTGTTTTAATGGTATGTGTCATGCTTTCTCTATTTCTCATGTGAAAAATTCTTTACACCTCTATGATGAATTAGTAATTCTTACTTTCTTTTTTAATCTTGCAGGTCCTGCTTTTGGTGTTTGAATGGACATTTCCCTTTGGTCCGACTGATGAAAATCATCAGTAAGGATCATGAATCTGGGTATGAAAATTTATGGTTTCACTGCAAAAAAAACTCTTATTATCTAGTGGGTTATATTTTTCATATTTTTAGTTATGTATTACGCTCTACCATACTATCACGAACATATGTTTCTTCAATTCAGTACTTATATTTGCGTTATATATCAATTATCCGATTGCGATACTGGATTTTTTACTTAACTTACGGTCCGCCCAGGCTCCTATTTTTCTCTGGCTCCGCCACTGCCTGACAAGCTTTGGCCGCCGAGTTCCAAAGCCGTGACGCGCCCTGGATGCAGTGAGGTGCATACGACCCCATTCCAGCCATGGGCGGAGACAGCACCCGGCGACCCGGGGCAGCTGCCCGGGCTCGCTAGCTCGCGGCCATGGACTCTGATCGATCAACTAGTTGACTTTTCTGCTGGTTACGATGTGATTTGCCCGGGCAAACTTTGTTGGGCCTCCCGTGCATGACTGCTCCTGTGGTGCTTCTTTCATGGTACAGATAGCTAGTAAATAATTAGTATACAGCAGCCCAGCTAGGTAGTATACAACAGCCCAGCTAGGTAGAAACGAAACGACGCACACGCACCTCACAATCTCAGATCGATTGATCAGCCACCGCTCCGCTTCTTCCTATTCCCTTTTCTTCTCGACGGTTCGACTACAGAGCACCGTCCCAAACTCCCAATCGCCTAGCAGCTGAGAGCGACAGATCGGGTACTCGTCGGGCACGGCCGCACGGTCGCGGGAGTGCGGCTCCTTCTGATGCGGCGCCGCGATGGCACTTCAGCCCGGCGGCCCGGCGCACCGGCAACTCCAATCGCCGGTTCGTTTTAGTAATCTAGTTGTCCTCATTGGATTTTCTCTGATAACTCGGTACATGGATTTCAATATTAATTCCCAGTCCAATTCTAATCTCAGTTATTTCTAAATATCAGATATGAGGAGGTTTTTGGTCCCCATTGCAAGGACTGTGAATGCAAATGTTGCGCAGCCAGAGCCAGTACAAGAGCCACCACCAGTTCATGTTACCAACAATATTGATTTTGATCCTGCTGAAATTTTATGTGATCCTGCTCTTAGGAAACAAATTTCTGAATATCCTCCAGAGGTTCAAGATCAGGTTAGAAGGGCATACATCTTGAAGGGTCCAACCCAACCAATATTGAAATTTCCACGTACAGATTCAAGAGGATTTTCTCAATCATGGTACTCAAGGTTTAATTGGATATAATATAGTCAGTCCAGGGATGCAGCTTATTGTTTCTTTTGTTTTCTATTTAAACAACCTGGTAGGGCTGAACACTTCGGATTTGAAGTATTCACAAAGACAGGTTTTAGGGATTGGAAGCATGCATATAGAGCCTTACCTGACCATGTTGGTGGTTTGGATAGTGGCCACAATAATTGTGTAAGGCATTGTGATGATTTCAAAAATCAAAAACAGAGTGTGTCAAATAAGTTGGCTTGTGCAACCGAGGAATCAAAAGAATTATATAAAATTCGTTTGACCTCTTCTCTAGAGTGTTCAAGATATCTGATTGCACAAGGTTTGTCATTTCGTGAGCACAATGAATCTTCTACTTCGTTGAACAAGGGCAATTTTCTTGAGATGATAGATTGGTACAAGGATAGCAATGAAGAAGTGAGAAATGCTTTTGATCGTGGTGGAAAAAATTACCAAATGACTTCCGGTGACATGCAAAAAGAACTAGCAAGGTGTTGTGCAGAAGAAGTCACAGAAGTGATCATGGGAGAGCTTGGCAATAAAAAGTTCTCGGTGCTTATCGACGAATCACGAGATGTATCCGTTAAGGAATAAATGGCAGTAATGTTGAGGTTAGTAATTGTATTTTCATTTCATTAGTTTTTTCCATTCGCCATGATGTCATGCTTTATTTAATCATTATCTATATTTTTTCTATAGGTATGTGAGCAATGAAGGGAAGGTTGTGGAACGATTTCTTTGTCTATACCATGTTAAAGATACTACATCCGAGGCACTAAAGATAGCTCTTTTTAAGATTCTTGACCATCACAAATTATCAATTTCACGGATACGAGGGCAAGGATATGACGGAGCTTCAAACATGAGAGGTGAATTTAATGTCTTGCAGAGAAAGATTCTAGATGAGAACCCTTACGCTTTCTATGTTCATTGTTTTGCCCATCGTTTGCAACTAGTTGTTGTCGCTGTTGCTACTTCGTCTTCCTCATATATTCATGATTTTTTTGAGTATGTTTCTTTGATTGTGACAACAACAAGTTCGTCTTGCAAAAAAATGGAAGTATTGTTGGAAGAAAGTCACAATCAAATGTTGGATAGACTTGAGAGGGGTGAAATATCTACAGGAAGAGGCTTGAATCAACCAACTAGCCTTGCTAGACCCGGAGATACTAGATGGGGTTCACATCATAAAACATTGCTTCGTTTGGATGAAATGTGGGCATGTGTGATAACAGTTCTTACCACAGTTGATGAACATGGGCGTAATCCGAGTCATGCAGCGTGTTGCGTTGAAAAGATGCAGTGCTTTATATTTGTTCTTGTTTTGAAGCTTATTCTAAAGTTGCTTGGTATTACAAATGAGCTTTCAAGACTTTTGCAAAGTAAAGATATAAATATTATGCAAGCCATGGAATTGGTTCATGATGTCAAAGTTCGGTTGTCCACCTTGAGAGATAGTGGCTGGGAGAGTCTTTTTGGAGAGGTCCAACAATTCTGCAGTTCCAAGGGTATTCCGGTGCCAAATATGGATGATGAAATACCCGTTCGAGGTCGCTCAAGGCTAGAGGGAAGGACAATCACTAATCTTCATTACTACCGGGCTGAACTTTTCTATGTTGTTATTGACAAAATAAGTGTTGAGATGAATCACCGCTTCGGTGACTCAAATCAGGAGGTACTTGCTTGTTTCTCATGTCTTGATCCTAAGAATTCATTCTCCAAGTTCGATGTACAGAAGATTTCTCGTGTTGCTGAAATTTATAGTGCTGATTTTTCTAATGGTGATCGTGCAATATTGAGGGATCAACTTGAGACTTATGTTCTTCATTTGAGAAATCATGTTGCCTTTTCTTCTTGCAAAGATGTTGAAAGCTTGGCTGCAAAAATGGTAGAAACCGAGAAGCACTTGGTGTTCCCATTGGTTTACAAGATCATTGAGTTGGCTTTGTTATTGCCGGTGTCAACGGCATCTGTTGAGAGAGCTTTCTCGGCAATGAAAATTATCAAGTCAAAATTGCGCAACAAGATAAATGATGACTGGTTCAATCACTTGATGATATGTTACACCGAGCCGGAAATATTCAAATCACTTGATGATGCCGTTATTATTCGACGGTTTCATGCCTTCAAGTCTCGTAGAGGAGTTTTGCCAAGGAATTACTAGTGTTTTAATGGTATGTGTCATGCTTTCTCCATTTCTCATGTGAACAATTCTTTACACCTCTATGATGATTTAGTAATTCTTACTTTCTTTTTTAATCTTGCAGGTCCTGCTTTTGGTGTTTGAATGGACATTTCCCTTTGGTCCGACTGATGAAAATCATCAGTAAGGATCATGAATCTGGGTATGAAAATTTATGGTTTCACTGCAAAAAAAACTCTTATTATCTAGTGGGTTATATTTTTCATATTTTTAGTTATGTATTACGCTCTACCATACTATCACGAACATATGTTTCTTCAATTCAGTACTTATATTTGCGTTATATATCAATTATCCGATTGCGATACTGGATTTTTTACTTAACTTACGGTCCGCCCAGGCTCCTATTTTTCTCTGGCTCCGCCACTGCCTGACAAGCTTTGGCTGCCGAGTTCCAAAGCCGTGACGCGCCCTGGATGCAGTGAGGTGCATACGACCCCATTCCAGCCATGGGCGGAGACAGCACCCGGCGACCCGGGGCAGCTGCCCGGGCTCGCTAGCTCGCGGCCATGGACTCTGATCGATCAACTAGTTGACTTTTCTGCTGGTTACGATGTGATTTGCCCGGGCAAACTTTGTTGGGCCTCCCGTGCATGACTGCTCCCGTGGTGCTTCTTTCATGGTACAGATAGCTAGTAAATAATTAGTATACAGCAGCCCAGCTAGGTAGAAACTAAAAGACGCACACGCACCTCAGAATCTCAGATCGATTGATGAAGCCATGTGTCCAAGTTCCCCTTGGGCATGAACTCGTAAATTAGGGCTCTGAAAGCACCTCCGTTACTATCAACAATAGAACAAGCAGTGAAGATGGAAATAAGATTCCGGTGTCGAACGCTTCTCAATGCTTCACATTCGGACATGAAGCTTCTCTCCGAACCATTCATCTCAAGGTTAAAAACCTTGACTGCCACTTCCATCTCATTCTGCACTAATCTTCCTCTGTACACTATACCGTAACTTCCTATCCCAATGAGGTTAGACTCAGAGAAATTGCTTGTGGCTTCAACCAAGTCATTGTAAGAAACTCTGGGGAAGTGCTCACCCAACGGAGCCACTGATTTATGTGTTCTTCTTGACATATTCCCCTTGGGTAGTAGAAAGCAGACCAGTAATATGAGTGACATGAAGACAAAAAATGGGATTAACACCCTGATCAAGTAGTATCGTATCTTAGTTCGCCAAGAAGCAACCGGGCATTGGGGCATATGCAGTTTGGACACCCCTCCGCAAAGCCAAGAATTACCATCAAGCGAAACGGCTGAGGCATTTCCAAATACTCCTTTTGTTGGAACTGCACCCTGATCAAGTAGTATCGTATCTTAGTTCGCCAAGAAGCAACCGGGCATTGGGGCATATGCAGTTTGGACACCCCTCCGCAAAGCCAAGAATTGCCATCAAGCGAAACGGCTGAGGCATTTCCAAATACTCCTTTTGTTGGAACTGCTCCTTGGAGTTGGTTGTATGATAGGTCTAACTTGCTGACAAATTGAAGACTTTCAGGGATGGTGCCAGATAAATTATTATGGGAAAGGCTGAGCATGTTCAAGTTCGCAAGGTCATCGAAGGAGGTAGGAATGTTGCCCGTCAGATTATTGTGGTCCATTTGAATGGTTACAGGAATCTCTCCCGTAAGTCTGTTAGACGAAAGATTCAGTGTACGGAGTTGTTCAAGCCCACTAATTTCTGGAGGTATGTTACCTTGGAGATTGTTATAGCTTAAGTCAATGATGGAGAGTTGTGTAAGTTTCCCCAAGATGGGAGGAATGGGACCTTCAAATTTATTGGTTGCTAAGTACAGTAATGTCAGTCCACTAAGGTTGCCAAAAGAAGGTGGAATGGACCCATCGAAGTAATTTCCTTGTAGATCTAGTGATTGTAGATTTTTCAGATTTTCGACCCATCCTACGATTGAACCAAAGAAAAAATTGTTGCTTAGATCCAAATCGAATAAGCCACCAAGGTTTCCTATGCTTGGAGGAACTATTCCTGATAGATTATTTCCACCCAGATGCAGACTTTGAAGTTCAGTGGACAACTTACCGACCGAATTCGGTATGGCTCCTTTCAGCTGATTATTATCTAACATGAGCTTTTCAAGCTGAGTACAGTTTGTTAGTCCGTATATGGATTCCCATCTTTGACTTTCACTTGATTCAAGCTTATTATCCCCAAGGTTTAGGTCAATAAGGTTTAGTAGCTTTCCGACATTAGGAAGTTCTCCGGTGAAACTGTTACTAGATAAATCTATTAACCGTAACCCTGAAAGATTGCCTAGCGAAGGTGGGATATGACCTTCAATCCTATTAGCACCCAAAGAAAGATCTACGAGATTTGGGAGGGTGTCCCCCATGTCATGTGGCAGTTCCCTCATTTCTAGCCTATTTGCATACAAGCCTAGTTGTTGAAGCCTAGTCAGATTAAAGATTGATGGTGGTACTCGACCCGAGAGCATATTAATACCAACATCCAAGAAGTACATGTTGGACAACTGCCCAAGCTCAATCGGAATGCTTCCCTCCAATTGATTTTGTCCAAGATTTAGTATTTCTAACTGGGTGACGTTGCTGATGGTTGGTGGGATGAATCCGATGAGATTATTCCTACCAAGATCTAAACCTACTAGATTGTAAAGAGAGCCTATTATTGCCGGGACTTGACCTTCTAGCATGTTTTCAGAAAGATCCAGCACCATTAGGTTTGAACAATATTTGACTGAGTCGGGGATTGGTCCTTGGAATGAATTGGAGCTCAGGTCAAGACGTACCAGCTCATGGAACTGGTTGAGAGCAGGTAACTGACCGAAGAAAGCCATTGGAGGACAAATTAAGGATCTTCAAGAATGTTAGGTTCCCAAGAAAGGGGGTGAATTGACCTGACAAGCTTTGGCCGCCGAGTTCCAAAGCCGTGACGCGCCCTGGATGCAGTGAGCTGCATACGACCCCATTCCAGCTGCAGTGGTGGGTGCTTCGGTTCCAGGACCTTAAGGCATCAGTTGGGTCGTTGGTGGACCTTTTGAATCGGAGCAATGAGCGAATGTCAGTGATGTTCGCATGAACCGCTGAGCAATGGACATTGCCAGCTCCATATGACAGCAGCAGAAACGCCAGTAGAATAAGCATGCTCACTTTCACAGATTGCCACATGAGCCTGCAAATATTTTAAAAAAATGCACAAAACATAAGATTATCTTCTTTTTTTTGCTGCAGGTAATTAATAAATCATCTGAAAAGATAAACAGCATACCTCTGCTCGACAGGAGCGCCACAAAACGGCAGCGCTTTCGCAGCCTGGCTTTGCCGGTGGTTTCTACTTTGATTTCAGTGCTCAGCTGGTTCAAGCCCCAGCGGTTTAAATGCAGTTTCTACAGCAGGTTTGCGCCACGCACTCACGCCTTATCTCTGCTTGACCGCTGCCCAGCCTAGTCGTCGACTACCGGGCAAACGGAACCTTCCGCTACTACTCGTGTCTTGTTACCTGCCGCCGATGTCGCTGTTTGAGCTGGACAATTTTGTTGCCGTATGTGTAGCCTGGAATCCAAGCAAAGGCATCAACCACTGGATTGGGCCTGAATAAGCTAGGAGACTAGTTTGTGGAGGCCCGAGCATTTGCAAACAATACATCCTGGCCCGTTAGGTTGATGACTCAGACCGACATAGGCTCCTATTTCTTTCATCAAACCCACAGCCACCGATCGATCGTACCAATTATGAACGATCCAACACCAAGGATGGAGCCGGCGCAGGTGGCCGCCAGCAGCGTCGGAGGGACCTCGGCACGGCGGTGGTCAAGACTCTCCGACGATATCCTCGGCATGGTCTTCGCCAGGCTGGACTCCCCGTTCGACTGCGTCCAGTTCGCCGCGGCATGCACTTTGTGGCGCGCCGCCGTGTCGATGCGGCCCCCGCGGCCCCGCGTACACCCGTGGCTGCTCCTCGACCCCCACGACGACGGAGGCGGCGGCGAGACGAAGCGCGTGTACTGTCCCGGAGACGGCACGATCGCGCCGCTCGCCTCGCACCTAAGCGAGACGGGCGCGAACCGCTTCGTCGGCTCGCACCCCGGTGGCTGGGTCGCCTACCAGGCGTCGTCGCCGCCGCTTGGTGTCATGAATGTCTTCTCCGGTGTCGAGGTGGTGTGCCGCCGCCACCTCGGCACGGGACGAGTATCCGAAAGGTTATATTCTCGGAGTCGCCCGCGTCGAGCGGTTGTGTCCTGGCTGCCATCACCGACAAGCATCAAGTCCAGATGTGCTGGCTTGGCAGCACCGAGAGTGGATGGATGACACGGGGATTTTGCGGCCAGCAAGCCATGGATATCGCCTTCTGCGGCGGCCATCTCTACTGCCTCATGGAAAATAGGAACGAGCTCGCCAAGTTTGAGGTCGGCTTGGACAAATGCGGGTTGCCGGTGATGGGAGCAGTCCAGTGGCTTAGCTTATGGAACCACATGAATCACTACTCTAGGAGCAAGGGCGATCCGGATGCATACTCCAGGTACATCTTCGAGCTGCGCGGAAAGCTTGTGATGGCGGTGAGGGGGCCATGGGGCCCCCATGGTCGGCTGCAAAGGTACCGTGGGTCTTATTTCTTGTTGTGCGAGCTAGTTGATGTTGAGAATGACCGAGCCAACACCCAACGATTGCAATATTGGTGGAAGAATATGAAGAGCTTGGATGACCACGCCTTGTTCCTGGGGCCGTCATGCTCCAGGGCAGTGCACGTCTCGACCACCAACAGGCATGCCGGCCTGCAGAGAAACCACATCTACTACTCCCACCATCGATGCTACGCATACAAGAAACATGTGTTGGAGGAGGCCGAAGAGTTCTTTGTGAGCTCGAACAACGCCGAAGGTTGTCGGCGTGCGTACTACAAGAAAGACCAAGGTAGTGATAACGCCTTCAGCGACTTCAAGTCGGTAGGGTACTACCGACGGGTGGCACTCATCCACCCATGTGGCTATTCCCTCCGGATCTGTAGCTGGTTTGGATCGAGAACCTTATAAAGTTAACCAACTTTGAGTTTAACCACTTTTGCCTCTAATGAATCATCCTTGCACTCTTCTTTCTGCTCCTAGTTTGAATTTATTAGACACTTACCTTCATGAATTTGGCCAACCAAAACTGGATTTTTTTATATAACTAGGGGTAGTGTTCTAAAGGGCACATAAGACAATCAGCATGTTTTCTTATTTTGAGGTAGATATTCCTCGACCGGACAGAAGAAATAACAAATTATATATATCAAACTGAAAATCAGCTAGCGAACAAAACATTATGTCCGTATTTTATACTAAAACCAAATAACAAGAAGTAGAACAAGTCGCATTAGATATGCTCTACATGCCCTGCACGTTTGAGCATAGAACAATTCAGGTTAATTTTCCATATATCAACCCCTGCACGTTTGAGCATAGAACAATTCAGGTTAATTTTCCATATATCAACCGTTTAGAAATAGGGTTCGTCTCATGCTCAGCCAGTGGCGGAGGAGTATGAGGGGGGCGAAGAATTTTTTTTTGCACACATAACAATATATGCTTGTATTTGAAATGAAGCTACATTCTGTTAGTTTGAAAGTGACTATAGCCTGTAGGTCGAAAAATAGTTTATTTTCAATATTATATTATATTATTATATTCTTCTACAGCAATTTATTCTCAATAAAAATATTTTATAGTATGAAAGAAAATACCGTCCTCTGCCAAAATCCTGAAAATTGAAGAAAAATTGGTCACGGATTAATAGTTTTCTTTATGCAATTCCACATTAAGAGAGAAGGCACTATGTAATTTATAATGGGTCACAATATGTTATTATGGATCCACCAAAAACTAACTCTAATATATACACTGTACCTGATATAAGTTGAGTCATCGGGCCGATCGATATGCGGGTGATGACGGTGGCATGGCGCGTAGCAGCCGCACCATCGCCCATCGCCGAGATCGGCATCTGGCGAAGGACCGAACCCCACCGTGCGGCGGCTGCTGGCTATGCCCTAGCAAGGGCACTGGACACACGGCGGCAATCAATTTTTTAGGGAACGGCGGCAATCATCTGTGTGTATGGTTGTGCACTTGTGCTGCATCCATCCGAGGCCAGCAGTTTATCGTGGACTAATCATAATGGGCTGGTCTAGGCCTGGTGGGCTTTTGTCTCACGTTGCACATGAGGTTGAGCCTCTAATTTCTTTGCCTAATGGCCGGCTACTTTTTTTCTTTTTGCATGGTAATACGATTCTCATTGATAAATAAAAGACAAGATACAAAGTACATATACACCGATCTTACAGATCTGAAAAGATAGGATAAACCTATGTGACAAACCAACGCCTATCCATCTTCTTCGGCACCACCATAGCAGGCACCAAGAAAAAAATAGACAGATCACCTCTTCACCCAAGCTCGACGCGGCTCCATCGCTGATCATCAGCTTTTCGGACCTCCAATGTAGTTTGCCATAGGACAAACCATTGCCGTTGAAAGAAACAGACCGGGGCAGCATGTCCCCGGACACGCCATCGAACTTCAGCACTGGCACCCACGCACGACGATGTCGGAGTAGAGAACCAGAACCATCAACCTTCAACCACGAACCCACCACAAGGTGCACCATATTCCAGCTGTCACCAGTGCAGACCACCGTCTGCACGTACTCCTGGACGAATCCTCTCTGCTCCACCTTGGCGCCGGAGACAACGCCGCAGCAACGGGGACAGAGCAGGAGGAAAAAACCATCTGATGGAGTCATCGCCGCCGCCTCGCCGACACCATCCATGAACCCTAAAGCCACCGATCTGAAAGATCAGCAAGCACACAGTGCAACCAACTCCGAGACGCCGCCATGAAGGACAACGCCGGTGTGGGAGAAGAGTTTAGGCAGATTTATTTGTCTGGGCGCCGCTCCCACCACCCCAACGACGCGCCATGCCAGAGAACTCCTAGCCCTAAGTACCATGCAAAAAAGGGGTCCCCCTCCCTCCTGCCGCCGGAGCGGCAAGCGGAAGGAGAGGGGCCCAGCACAATCGCCGGAGATTGGAGCAGGAAAAAGCTTTTCCGCCGCGCCGCCGCCGCCTGGGAGACGCGGAACAATACTCTCAGGTCACAATGGCCGGCTACTAATCACAATTAGCTTGCATATAGCATATGAGATACTGATATTATGTACAAGTTTTTGTTGAGGGGGGCCGAAGGTTGGGGGGGGGGGGTCTGACCCCTGCTAGCACCCCTGGATCCGCCCCTGTGCTCAGCTGAATGAGAATTAATCTAATTCTCAAGCTTAATTCTCATTCAGATGACGTCAGCACGCGCACTACATATTTTCCTTACCGGAAACCCAATCATTTATTACGTGATTCTCTACTACTATTAAACAAACGAACATCACTTTTGCTAAACGCACCCACAAACCGTACACCAACTCATTACGACCGTATGATTAAGCCCACTAATTTCAATCTCACCGCTACATTAACCGAATCCTTTTACGGGTGTGCACTTAGTAATTTACGTTGACTGAACGTACTCCACCCCTACGAGTACGTCCGCGACCCCTTCAATCACGCAAGCCCACCCCAAAAATAGAAACTGATCGCAATCAGATCTCCTCACCCTAAACCCGATGACCCCCTGTCTTGCATCGCCGGTTGCCTTCCTGGCGACGCCGCCCTCCTCCTCCTTGCGAAGCAGTTCACCATACGCGGAGGGCTACTCACGATACGGTCGATCCCTTGCGGCAGTTCGCCTCACGCACGCCATCGTCACTCGCCCGTCGGCGAGGATGACCGTCTTAGCCGCGTCCGTAGTCAGAACCCCGCATCGCCGCTGCCCTTGAACTACAACCATCGCCGAGGAGCCGCCGCAGCGTGCCTATCTTCCTCTCCGTTCTGTCGCACTACAACCTGCAGACCATCTTCCCCGTCTGCAGCCGCCCCAGCCGATCGCCGCCGCAGGCCGCTCTACCCGACCTTAAAGATCGTGCAGGACGATTGATCCGTAAGGAAATAGTCCCTCAGTGTGGTGCACCATATGGTCCATATCTTACCTGCTGCAAGTCTGCAACGTTGTTGGTTCAACAATCACACAGGTACATCAATTCTACTAACATGGGTATAGTTTAAACTGTTTATGCATGCCAACTGCTTGGGGGAATTACAAAGGAGGTTTAATTGTTGATTTCTCACTAGGAATTATCCAACTTACCGATTAGAGTGATTTTCATTGGACTGCATGAGCACCTCCTCCCTTGTCAAGTCATATTTAGTATGTATTAAGGCCTCCATCACTACTAGGGATTAGCCTATCCCCGGCGGCCAGAATTAGCATATCCCCGGCGGTTTGCAAACCGCCGGCGACCACCTCGCCGGTGGTAATACCTTACCGCCGGCGGTTTGGAAACCGCCGGGGGTAACCTATTTTACCACCAGCGGTTTTGCTCAAACAGCCAGGGGTATTTTGTTACCGCCGGCGGTTTGGAAACCGCCGGGGTAAACCAGTTTATCACCGGCGGTTTTGCTCAAACAGCCAGTGGTAAATAATTCAAGAAACAAAAAAAAAATGGTTGTGTATCAAACATATGAATAATGCTTTTAATTCCATTCAAACACATTAAAAAATGAATCTGCCAGGGGTAATAATAACAGGAGCCAAAAATAATACGACATGTGCATACAAAATTTATTTCCCCATTATACTAATAATAATTTGCTTTTATCAACCAAACAAATGATTACAACATTCTAAAGGTAAGGAAACAAGGGCGATCATCTACATAGAACGCAAGTGCCTAGTGGATCCTCTCTTATGCCTATGTATTTGCTACATGTGCGTTGGATCATTCTGCAAAGAACAAAATCATAGAGGTGATGTTATAACGCACAAATTCTGAACACCAAAAGATAGAAAACATTGTAAGTTGCATTCAAAACTGAACTAACAACTTAGGCCGTTTGTTAGAGCAAAGAATGTGCAAGATGTAAGAGTTAGCAACATAATAGACTACTTAACCACTCCGTAAAAATATGACTGTCTACTCTAATTCTGCAATGTAAATTAATTTTTACAACAGCAAGTTATAAGAACATTCATGGCATCAAACTCGATGGCCTATACATGAAGTACCAAGGGCAGGTAAGTTGCCTGCGACACTTGCATATAACACACCAGGCCAAGTGTATCAATTGATTCAAGAAACAGCAAATATTTTCCTTCATGACACATGCAATATCCAGGGCAAGATCATGAGATGACCAACTCTTAGAAATCATACCTGCACATGGTATCTCCTGGTCTCCTTCCAAGTCATAGATGAATATGCCTTCAAGTTTGAGCTCGCTGTCCTCCTTGTTATCCTCAACAAGAACAAGAAACAATGGTTAGTAACTTTATAAAAGACCAAACTTTAAGGAAAACATTGGACACTAAGAATATTAACAAAAACAGGCCCAACCCTTAGATGCAGACAAGTAATCCACTCTAAATTTCTCGAACTATATAAGCACAGAGGATTCACATACAACTGATTTGCATCCATGTGCAACCAAAAAGTTACAAAGAGATGCATTTCTACTAATATAGATAGATACCAGTCTAGACTGATTAAATATTCTAATTCACACCACTGTTTGCTAAATCCAAACATAATGAAAAAGAATGAAATCAGAAGTAATGGACAAACAAAAGTAAGTAGATAGTAAGCCAATAAAAAACAAAGAACCATATAATACATTTCTACATTAGCAAGCAAAGCATCGATCTGCAAGTAACCATATTTACATATTGTTGTCTACACTTAAATAAATCACCACTCGACCACGGCAAGCTCAAGTCAGAGCTTGTGCTTATACAAATAGGTTATAACTGAGTTATCCAGTTAACAACTTAACATCATAAATTAAGTTCAGTTTTGTCATAATTAAGTAACAGCAGTAACTCGTCATGCTAAGGATGAGTACACCATCCAAATTGAAGCATCACTGAGCACATATGAATAAACACCTCTTATACAGCCGTCAGTAATTATAGGCACCATAAGAAACACATAATATAAATCACTGGAACCAACTAAAATCTCAACACATGCTAGTACAACATCAAGAAGCTAATAAGAATTAAGCCACTAGCACCAACTAAAATTCAGACAAGATCACAGACTATATGAGAGACAGGAAGAAATAGCTCACAGCGCAGTTGAGAAAGAGGAGGTGCTCGCCACGACAGTTGAGAAAGTGGAGCAGACGAAGCTCGAGGAGGTCACCAAGGGCAAGCCAGCGACCTAGCCAAGGCAGGCTAGGGTTTGCTGCGGCTGCGCATACGGGCGCGTAGAGAGGAGGCTCCGGTGGTGGGGTTGATGGAGGACAACGAGGTGGAGCAGCGGCGGCGAGCAGCAGCATAGGAGATGGCCGGCAACGGCCGGAGTTGAGGCGGAGGCGGCGTCACAGCAGGGGTCGAGGATGAGCGAGAAGAGCCACCCCTCCCGTCGCCCCTCCGTTCGCCTCCTCCTCGTGCGCCCCTCCTGCCGTCAGCCGCCGCGGAGGAGGCTGGCTTGGCCGGCGCCGTGGCCTCGTCCTGGCTTGTCCATCTCCCGGCGGCGGTGAGGAACGAGAGAGGATTTGGGAGAGGGAGGTGGGGGGTTGGGTGTGCGTGTGGTAGGTGGGGCGCGCGTGAGAGCAGAGAGAGGTTAAGGGAGGAATCGAGAGGAATCGGGTGGAGAGGTATAGTATCCGGCCAGTTTCCGGGCCCACATACCGCCGGCGGTTTGGCCCAAAATCGCTGGTGGTAAGTTAGCTTATCCCTGGCGGTTTTGGGCCAAACCGCCGGCGGTAAGTTGAGGCCCAGTTGGCTAGTTTCGGGGCCCACTTACTGCCGGCGGTTTGGTCCGAAACCGCCGGTGGTAAGTTAGCTTATCCCCGGCGGTTTTGGGCCAAACCGCCGGCGGTAAGTTGAGGCTGGCCCGTCACCCATTACCACCGGCGACAAATATTGCAAACAGCCAGCGGTAACGTGTGCTGCTATAAGCGTTTTCCTAGTAGTGCATCTCCCTCACTGCGTAATTTAATTATTGGATTGCATGAGTCCTATTTATTGTGGTTGTGATTCCTTAGTCCTTACTTGGGATTCACAAGAAATACATGTTAATTTACTTATTTTGATTTAGAAAGAATGGTGGCTGAATGTTACACTTGCATATATGCTAATTCAGTTCACTTTGTCTACTGACTTGCAAGGACTCAATTGGATGCCCATGTGATTTCCAGGCTTAGTATTTTTTTTCGTGTCTATAGCGAGCATGTACATGGCTCTCCTTCTCTCACTCAAGCGAAAAAAGGCCTTATGGGCGATGGCATCGGGTGGATGAGCAGAACCAGCTCACGTGGAAAATAGAAGAGGATGTAGAGGTGCGGACTGCGGAGCTTCTGCTCGGACTATCTTGAGCGTACAGTGGTGACTGGTGAGGAATACTGTACTCCATTATCAAAACAAATGGTTTTCCCTTTGATCTAGGTTTCAACAAAGAGCATACCAAAACAAATGGTTTTCCCTTTGCCCTCAGTCTGGGCTAGGCTGCGCTGAGGATGAAGGTGAGTCCCACTTCAACAGTGAGATCTGTGTTTAATGAGGGTGCCAATTAGGCTTCTTATTTGCCCTGCTTCCGCCCCCAGCTTATTCTTAGTGCATGTTTATATGAAACATAAATTCCATGACTATTTGATCTTGGTTTTCTGCAGGTCTGACTTGTACCATTGTGTATTTTGCTAGTTCATGGAGTACTTCAAAATTTGAGCTCTTTTCTGGTGATTGGCACGGAACTCGTGGTTCTGTCGGAACCGTGGGCTCTCAATTTTGTTAGTTAGGAGGTGATTTTTATGAGCCGTTGATTAAAATTCACGTAGTCTTAGGAAAAAAAAAAACAGCCCGTAATGCTAGTTATGTTCTACTCCGTACGTGGACCATCTAAAAAAAACAAATCGTGCTGAATCGTGATGCAGTCTGGCTTTCAGTTCCTTAGATTAAATCCATGACATCGATCAGAACGGACCGAATAGACAATGTGTATATGCATGCGCGCGTGCACTGGCCAAAGAATTAGGTACCAGCTTGTTGGTCGCCGTGCCGTTGTTGCCACCGTGGCCGGCGCCTTGGGCGGAGGGAAAGCCGGTGGCAGCACTGGCGCCGTTGGTCGCCTTCACTTGCATGTCCACGCCGTTGCTCGCACACCCGTTCCCGTTGCCGTTGGTGAAACTCTTAGGGCCACTTCTTTAAAACTTCTGCTTATGCAGAAGCCAGTTTTTAGATTGTGGTGGGAAAAAACTGTTGTGGGTAGAAATTGTGTGATACCCTTCTTTTGCATAAGCAGGTTTTGACTTCTGAAAAATATAAAAATGCTGACAACTCGGTCCCACTTGACAGTGTCTCAAATCGTAACACTGCCACCACCGGGAGCAGGTCGGAGGGCGTCAAGGGCGGAGGTGCCGCTGGGGGCGGAGGCCGTGGGTGTCGGGGGCAGAGGTCGTCGGGGTCGGGCTGGAGCAGGTCTAGGCGACAGGGGCGGGCCGGAGCAGGTCCAGGCGACGGGGGCGGAGGCCGTCGGCGACGGGTTCCTGGAGGTCGTCGGCGTCGAGGACGGAGGTCGTCGGTGTCGAGGGCGGAGGGCGTCGGGGTCGGGCCGGAGCAGGTCTCGGCGACGGGGGTGGAGGCCCACGGCGACGCGGATGGAGCAGGATGACGACGAGCTCGAGCTGCGTGCCGGGATCTGTCGGGCGGAGTAGGACGACAACGAGCTCGAGCTGCGCGTGATCCGGCGGGGAATGGCAGGATCCGGTCGGGACGCGCCGGGATCTGGCGGAGGAGGGCGTCGGGGGCGGAGGTGGCCGGCCTGTCCACCGGCGGCGGCGGGGTGGGGGTGGGTATCGGGCTCGAGGTGGGGGTGGGGGTGGGAACAGAAGAGGAGTTGTACTGCCGTAGGAAAACGTTTCGTGAGAAACTCGGGAAACTGCCCCAGACCAGTTTCTGGTTTCCTTCACAATTCCAGATTCGCGGTGGAAATAAGCAATTCACAATCTGGAGACTTCTTTCTTGCTTCTGGGGTACCAAACCGGGAAACTGTCCAGAAGCTGTAAAAGAAGTGGCCCTAGCCGTGTGCTCGACGTGCTGCGGTGCCGGGGGCGTCTGGGACGACAGTGGCACCGGCGCGAGCACGGTGACAGCGGCGGCGTCCGCACGAGGAGACGGCGCCGGCGCATGAACAACGCCGGGCGAAGAGGAGGCGAGCGCCTTGGTACGGTAGAGCGCATCGAGCTGGTGGAAGTAGGGGCATGTCTTGGAGTCCTCGGGACGCTTCCTGCTGCTCTCCTTCACCTTCTTGAAGTACTTGTTGATGTTCTCCCACTTCTCCATGCACGGCTTCGAGCTCCGGTTGTACCCCAGCCGCCGCATCCCCACAGAGATGTCCTCCCACAACGGGCCCTTTGGCGCCGCGTCCTGGTACCGCGTCTCCATCTCCGTTCGCAGCTGGATCAGCGCGTGCACCTCCGCCTTCGGCCACCTGGACGGCGCGCCGCCAAACCCAGAACCAGCAACGTCGACCGGCGCCTCCGCCGAATGGACAACGATCTCCTTGTTGTTTTGCGTCTGCGGCGTCTGTGTCTGCGGTGTTGGCGCTTGTGGCTCTGTCGTCGTCGGCGGCATTACGTGTTGTTGTGGCTGCGGCGTCTGTGGTTGTGTTTTCATCGGTGTCACGTGCGACTGCGGCGGCTGCTTGTAATGCCCGGGGTTTTTCCCCAAATTAGAATTTCCTTGTTTTTCTTTTTTGCATCATCATGACATCAGCATCATCGCATCGCATGTTTTTTTACCGCAAAAATTATTTTTAATAAACCCTATTTTTATTTTGCTAAAATTGTCGGAAAATATTTTACCGAGACGGTCGTCTCCGTTTTCTAAAATTATTTGCCAAATTAATTTGCAAAATAAAAATAAAATTCGAGTGCGAGAGAGAGTAGCCCAACCCTGGCCCAAAGCCCACCTAAACTCCAAACCCTAGGGTTTCCCCCTGGTCTTTTTTCTGTTCCTACCCCCTGTCTTTGGCAGCCGCCCTCCTCCTCTTTTTCCTTTTCGCAATCGGGTCCTCCCACCTCTTCTCTTTTTCTTTTCCCCCATCCCTTTTCTTTTCTTCCTCTCTTTTTCTTCTCTCTCTTTCCCTTTCTTCTCTCTTCTCCCCTCATCCCGCATCATCCTCTTCCACCACCCCTTGCCTCCCACTCGATCCCCTCTGTCCCGAGCTCCACCGCGCCTCCCCGGCCGGCCCCTGCTCGCCCTCGTGCCCCTCCTGCTCTCCTCTTTTGCTCTCCTCCTGCTCCCACCATCCCGGCCACCTCCTCTCTCCCTCCCCTCCGACCAGCCGCCGCCGGCTCCTTCCCCGACCCGCCATCCACCTCCTCCAGCTCACCCCGCCGCCTCTTCACCCGCCATGGCCGCCACCTTCCTCCTCCCGGCCGAGCCCTCCCGTTCTCCTCCACCAACGGCTCGACCTCGCCTCCTCAAGCCCTCCCGCGCACGTCGTATTCCTGCCGCCCCTGCCTCCCGCGTCACCAGCCGCCCGCGCCCCTACGCCGGCCTCCCCTCCGCAAGCACCGCCGCCTCGCCCCAGCTCCAGCTCCTCCGCCCCGAGCCGCTGCTCCCTCTCTCCTCTGCACCGCGAGCTG
Source organism: Puccinellia tenuiflora (assembly GCA_012064385.1). Classification (NCBI taxonomy): domain Eukaryota; kingdom Viridiplantae; phylum Streptophyta; class Magnoliopsida; order Poales; family Poaceae; genus Puccinellia; species Puccinellia tenuiflora. Next base: position 206,436 of record QRDG01001279.1, read on the forward strand.
CTCCGCCCTGGCCACCCGAGCTCCTTCGGCCCGCTCCTCCTACGCGTGCGTGCTCCTGCCGGCGTTCCCTGCTTGTGTCGCGTCTCTGTCCTCGAACGTCTCCTGCCCATGAGTGCCTTGCTCCCGTGCTGCGCTCGTGGTGTTGTTCCATGTCTCCGACGCCCGCCCGCCGGGTGTTCAATGATATGTCCGCCCGGTGCCCGGCGCCTCGTGCTCGCCCGTGCGTGTTGCTGCAATCTCGTGCCCGTTGCTCGTGTTGTTTCCCTGACGGTCGCGCTCTTTCCCGTCCCCGGTCCCCGTTTTCCCGTCGTGAAGACCCGTGTGTGCGCCTCCGTGTGTCCCCGTTTTTGTTCCCGACGGCTCCATGTCCCCGTCGTGTTCCCGTGCATGTCCGTGTCTCCGTCCCGTCTCCGTACGTGTCGTGCCTCCGTGACGTGTTTCCCCGTTCCCGATCCCCGGGGCGAGACCCTCGTTGCCCAAAGAACTTCGCTCGGAGTCCTCCCTTGCCGCCGCTGCCGCCGGCGAGGGCCGCGGTGGCGGCGGGCCCAGCACCTATGGTGCTGGCGGGCATCGTTGCGGCGGAGCACTGGTGGCGTTCGGGGACGGTGCCGTTGATCTTCTGCGAGCGGGATCGGGACGGCGACCCCGGTCTGCGGCGGTGGCGGCTCTCTCTCGGGCACAGCGTCTATCTCATGGACGTCATGCGTGTGAGGTGGGGCAGCGGCTGTAGGTACTAGGCTTCCGCCTAGACCCATCATCGGTGCGGCCGTCGGTCGCCCGGAGGTGCGTGGGGAGGCGGCACGGTGCTCGTGTTCGGCCTTGCTGTTACCAGCGGGACGGCGCGTGCGCGTGGGTCTTCGTTGTCGTGCCTCCTCTTCCGCCGGAGGGGGTCGGCCGGCATGCGGCGGCATGGGGCCTGCCGATCTGCCCAATAAAAGGCGGTGGTCCTAGGGTTCCTCTTGTGTCAAGATGAAGATCTGCCTGTCGCATGTCCTCCTTGATCTGGCCGGAGTGTCGGGTTTCGGAAGGCTCCGCCGGTGATCTACTATGAGTGTTTATGCCTAGAGATTACTGGATCGGGTGGGATTCGATCGTGCCCACGATTCTCCGTTAAGGAGCAAGCGGTATGAAGCTCTGCTATCTGTTGCCATCTTGGATGAAGTCAGAAGCGGAGAATGTCATGAAAGCTGAGATCGGAGGACTAGGAACGGTGATTTGACTCTTGGTGGCGATGAGGAACTTGCTTGAAGCTTCAGGACTTGTATGCAGCGGAATGGAAGTGGGGGTGATAGCACAGGTGAAGTTCAAAGTTCTACCTTTCAGGGTGAAATCCAAGGTCTGGCCTTAATTGGTTGTACCTGGCAATGACCTTGTTGAAGACATTGTTTTGAGAGTGTGGACTATCTCCAGGGTGAAAACCCAAGATTTCGATCGGGCAATGACGGTGCTTGTACACTGTTTCCTTCATGAAGGCGTTGCTTTTGGAGAGATTGGACATCAGGTGTTGTTTTGGTGGTGGTTGTGCTGCTGCTATAAGGACTGTAACTCCGTAGCGGGACTTTTCTTTTTTATGTCTTCTTTTTATTGTCTTTCGGCTGTGTGCATCCGTAATACCTTCGGTTATTACGTTGTTGCAGAGGCTGGGTGTAATTGGTATCTTCTTGATATTAATATATACTCTTTATCTAAAAAACGATCGTTTGGCACGCTACTGGAAATAAGCCCATCAACGACGAACCCAAAAAACACTTGGTCGTTACTAGGAAGATTGGGCCTCCGTTGACCTGAGAACCTATCGTGGAGGATGGTTAGGAGGATGGTTGTATCCCTAACCTATCAGAGTTCAAACCCCGGGTTTGACGTATGATGCTTTTCATTTAGACGGAATATTTTTTAGTGGGAGGCGACGTTCCTGTTTATAGCGAGACGTTTGTGGTGACTTTGTCAATCTCATGATTAAACCGCCGGCTCAGTCTCTCGGATGTGCTCAAAGGGATAGGACCCTCTTTGACGACCAAGGGTTTGTCCGTCATTAAATTCTCTTCGATGGTGGTCATTAATGATCGGTTACCTTGTTTTGTGGCCTAATTACGGATTCCTTATCTCTAAGAAGGATACATGTCAATCTCTTGGAGTCTAGGTTTCCTAACCTACACAAACTGTCTTTTAGTTTTCATATGTGTTGCTTATTGCAACTTAATTTCGATTAATGAAATATGTGGTTCCCATAAAAAAAATCTTACACAAACCCCGTCTAAGAGAACGATGGTGGCGCGATTCCATCTTCATATGATACTTCTTCTTTTGCGTAGAGTAGAATGGATCGGCTCGCACTCCGGCGGCTGGGTCGCCTACCAGGTGTGTGTATTGTCTCGGAGACGGCTCGATCGCGCCGCTCGCCTCCCACCTAAGAGAGAACGGCGCGACGCGCTTCATCGGCTCGCACCGAGGTGGCTGGGTTGCCTACCAGGCATCGTCGTCGCTCGGTGTCATAAACGTCTTCTCCGGTGTCGAGGTGGTGCTGCCGCCGGCGGATTCGAGGAACAGGACGAGTATCGAGAAGGCTATATTCTCCAAGTCACCCGCATCGAGCGGTTGTATCCTGGACTGCCATCACCGACAAGCATCAAGTCGAGATATGTTGGATTGGCAGCACTGAGAGTGGATGGACGACATGAGGATTTTGTGGCGATCGCCTTCTGCAACGGCCATCTCTATTGCCTCATGGAAAATAGCAACGAGCTCGCCAAGTTTGAGGTCGGCTTGGACAAATGCGGGGTGCCGGTGATCGGAGCAGTCCACTGGCTTACCATACGGAACTACTGAAAGAGCATGGTTGCCCCCATGTGTGGTTTTGATAATTAATGACAATCTCTATGGATTAATGTGTGCTTTGAGATATACTTGTAGGTTGTGTCCATGTGCTCTTGAATTCCATATGTTGGAGTCAAGGCTAAAAGAAGATTATTTGTTGATCAAGGCTAAGTGCAAGTGGATCAACAAACAAGGATAGTGATGTACCATGAGGGATCATGGTGTATGGGGGAGCAATATGTAAGTCTTCACCAAGCGGAGAGCAATCAAGAAAGGTGGTCCAACTTGACAAGGTCAAGATCATCATCTTCTAGCTCAAGTGGATTATACGCAAGGCAAAGGTATGATCTTGATAGGTTTTCTATTTTACCGGTCTCGTGATGTTAGTTGAGAGACCGAGTTGTAGGATTGATAACCGTACTATCAAGAGGGGCTCTCGAGCGAGTATCTAGATTGTATCGATCATAGAGAGCTCAAACCTTTGCATCCTTAGGATCATCTTTATTGATTCTTATTTGGGTTTAATCCATGTGTGGTTTTAGGGCTTGTCATGACCTTCAAGACAAGCTCAAGTTCATCAAAAATGGTTTTCGTATGAAAAACTTATTGCGTTTTCGTTTTGCTCTTTCTGCAGGTTTTCATTGGGCCGGAAATTCCGGACCTTAGGCCGGAAATTCTGGCCCCCCCGGAAATATCCGGCCAAAATGTCTGCCCAAAGTTCCGGGACATGTCCAGAGAGTTTCCCTGGGCGTCCGGGTCGCTCCGGGGGGCCGGAAATTCCGGGGTAAACCCCGGAAGTTCCGCCCCGCGCAGGATCAAAAACTGCACATAACGGTTGGATTTGTTGGAGACCTATTTAAGAGGTCATCTTCCCCAATGGTTTCCAAGTTTTGGAACTTCCCTCACTCCTCCATTGTTGACCTCCAAAGTTTTGATTTCTCTCTCAGTCTTTCTTCAAGGTGAAAGCCCAAGGTCTGGTCTTCATTGTTGTACCTGGCAATGGCCTTGCTAAAGGCATTGTTTTGGAGAACTTTTTCGCAGTCCGGGTGTTGTACCTTGGTGGTGGTTAGAGTGTTGCTGTTGCGAGTGTTTCATCACTCCGACGGGGTCTTTGTTTTTAATTTTCTATTTTTTTCTTGGATGTGTGCATCCTAGATGTCTTTCGACATCTTGTTGGTGCAGAGGCTGGGTGTAATTGGTATCTCTATGATATTAATATATTCCATTTATAAAAAAATATTTGATTTCTCTCTATCACTCCAATGATTCTTGTCCAAATTTAGGGAAAAGAGAGAGTAGATCTAGATCTACAAATCCACCAAACAATCTCTCCTCTTAGTGAGGGGAAGCTTGGATCTACATCTTGGGATTTATTCGTTGAGTTCTTCCTTGTTCTTCCTCTCATATCCCTCCCTAGCATTTGTTGCTTTGGTGGGATTTGAGAGTGTAGGACTTGACCACTTTGTGTGGTCTTGCCTTTTACATTTGGTGCATAGGTTTGAGTTCCCCACGGTGATACGTGGGATTGAAGTTCGAAAAGCTCGTTACTCTTGGGTGCATTGGGTTCCCAAGAGCTTGTGCCTCTTGGGTGCATTGTGTACCCTAAATGGTTTGTAGTGCGTGAAGTTCTCAAGTTGTGAAGCTTCGTGTTGGGAATATGCCCTAGAGGCAATAATAAAATGGTTTATTAAGCATATTCATGTTTATGATAATAGTTTATTATCCATGCTATAATTGTATTAAATGGAAACATAATACATGTGTGGAATATAAACACCCGGAGTCCCTAGTGAGCCTCTGCAGGACTAGTTCGTTGATCAAGAGATAGTTAGAGTTTCCTAACTATGGACTTGTTATAGTCACTTGATAACGGAGTCATATCATTAAGAGTAATGATGTGATGGACATGACCCAAATAAAGATTTGCAATTAATCGTGTCACAAAAGTTTTGTTGTCAACACTTTTTCAATATGCCAAATATAGTTTCCTTAGACCATGAGATTATATCACTCCTGTTCGCCGGAGGAATACTTTGTGGACATCAAACGTCACTTCATAACTGGGTGATTATAAAGGTGGCTTTCAGGTATCTCCGATGGTGGGTTGTTGGGTGATATGAATCAAGAGTGGGATTTGTCCCTCCATGTGACGGAGAAGATATCTTCAGGCCTTCTCGGTAATATAGCATCAATCTGCAGACAGGTGATTAGGTGGTAATCACGAGGATCCTATATTATGGACGAGTAAAGAGGACTTGCCGGTAACGAGATAAAACTGGACATGGGGATGTCAACGATTATATCTCGGGCAAGTAAAATATCGTGAGACAAAGGGAATCGTATATGAGATTAATTGAATCTCCGGCATCGTGGTTCAATCGAGAAAAGGTTTTCGTTGAGTGTATAGGAATTAATATGGGCATCCCGGTCCCGCTATTAATTATTGATATGATCATGTCTATGCATTCTCGAACCCGTAGGGTCACACACTTAACGTTCCGATGAATTTAGGTTTTGCGATGAATTAAATGATGAAACGAACGAATGGTGATTCGGAGTCTCGGATGGGATCCCGGACGTCACGAGAGGTTCCGGAGGAGTCCGGAGAATAAGATTCATATATGGAAAGTGGTTTCCGGAGGTTTCGGAAAAGTTCCGGAAATATTTACAGGGTACCGGAAAGGTTCCGGAAGGTTCTAGAAGTGTCTAGATGGACCCACATGGACCAAAGGGGTGCAGCCACCACCTTGGTGTGCCGCACCACCTAGGCCCACATGGGCCCATGCGGCAAAGGAAGAAGGGGGGCCGGCCAAGTCCTAGTTGGACTAGGGGCCGGCTCCACCCCTTTAGGAAAGGGGCCCAAGGAGGAGTCCTAGATGGACTCCAACTTGGGGGGCAAGCCAGGGCCGGCCGGCCCCTTGCCCTAACCCTAGCCGGCCAGCCACCTATAAAAAGGGGGCAAGGGGGAGGGGTGCGGCACCCCTTGAGCTGCCGCCCCAAGCACCCTGCCGCACCGCCTCCTCCCACCAAACCCTAGCCGCACCCCTCTCTCCCCGGAGGGCTGCCGCCGCCTCACCTCCATCTAGAGCTGCCGCACCTCCCTTACCCTAGGGTGCTGCGCCACCTCCACCTCTCCCTCTCCTCTTGCTTGGCTTGGCGAATCCCTGCTCGCGGAGATCGTCATCATCACCGGCACTACCGTCGTGCTGCTGAGATCATCAAGGCCACGTCCTCTCGCTTGCGGGATCAAGGAGTCGACGTCTTCATCGAGCCGTACGTGTGGACGCCGCGGAGGTGCTGCCCGTTGCTGCACTTCACCAGATTGGATCTCGAGGATAATACATCTCCTCGCGACTAGACGAGTCTAGTTGCGGGGATCGACTAGCCAACCCCTGCACCGACAAAACGCGTTTGTTGATCTTCAAGGGTAAGAGATTGGATCTCACCTTCGCTATCTTCATCTAGTAGATCTAGATCCTTGGGGTTTATTCCGCTTGCCGCGTAGGAAAATTTTTTGTTTTCCATGCTGCGACCCCATCACTTTGGGCAAGCTATGGGAGTCTCTGGTGTGTGGAGATAGGCCCAGGAAAATTGTACGGGTTTGGTCAACACCCTCAAGTCGACCTCATAGTGGAACGGGCTATTCCCTCACGGGAGTAGCACTCACGGAGAATAGCGTGATCACGGGCGTGCTTGTAGGACTGCCAAGGAGGCTCCACACCCCTCCAACGTAGACGTACTTCCCTCGGGAAGGAACTACGGTAAACAAATCTTCGTCTCCACCTTGTGTCGGTTATTCCTATACCCGAACCCTTTACTTGTGCAATTTACTTTGTGATAGCCATCGAGCTTGAAGTTATATATCTTTCTATCTTTGTTGCTTAACATGCTTAGCATAAGTTGTTGGTGCACATAGGTGAACCTCGTATATTAGGTTTTGTGCTTGATAAATTAAATGTTAGTTTTATTCCGCGTTTATTCAAGCCTAAAGCATAAAAGATTTAAATCACCTATTCACCCCCCCCCCCCCCCCTCTAGGTGACATCTCGTTATTTCAACTACAGGGATCACTACTCTAGGAGAAAGGGAGATCCGATGTCGACTCGAGATACATCTTCGAGGTACGTGGCAAGCTTTTGATGGCGGTGAGGGGGCCTTCGAGCCCGAATGGTTGGCTGCAAAGGAACTATGGGTCTTATTTCTTCATGTTTGAGCTAGGTTATGTTGAGAAGGACCGACCGACCACCCAACAGATATATTGGTGGGATAAGGTAACAAGCTTGGGTTACCACGCCATATTCCTAGGGTCGTCATGCTCCAGGGCAATGCACGTCTCGACCACAGGGCATGGCGGCCTGTAGAGAAACCACATCTACTACTCCCACCCTCAATATTACGCATACAAGAAACATGTGTTGGAGGAGGCCGAAGTGTTCTTTGCGAGCTCGAACAACGGAGATTGTCGTGCCTACTACAAGAAAGACGAAATCATTGAGGACTACGTCGACTACTTCAAGTCGGTAGGGTACTACACATCGGGTGGCGCTCATCCACCCATTTGGCTTTTCCCTCCGGATCTGTAGCCATTTAAGATTGAGAACCATATCAAAGTTCACCAACTTTGAGTTTAACCACTTTTGCCTCTAATGAATCAGTCTTGCACTCTTCTTTGTGCGCCTAGTTTGAGTATGTTAGAGGTCTAGACATTTACCTTGATGAATTTGGCCAACGAACACCGGAATTTGTTATAGAAAATAGGGGTAGTGTTCTAAAGGGCACATAAGATAATCAGCATGATGCTTATTTTGAGGTAGATATTCATCGACCGGACAGGAGAAAAAACAAATTATATCAAACTCAAAATCAGCTAGCTAACAAAACATTGTGTCCTTACTTCTCTACCTAATAATAATAATTTATCTTTACCATCTAATAATAAAAGCGTTAAGACTTTTGCGGATTGATTTGGTACGTTATTAGATTTACCCCTGAAGTTAATACATAATTACCCTTTTAGCTTAGCCCAAGTTTGTAGATATAATCTTTCTATCAATGCATCGAGACACGTGCTTTTATGTTTTTTTCAGTATTATTGGCAATAGGTTAGGGCATCTCCACCGGAGGGTCGCAATATGGCCCCTAAAGCTCATTTAGGGCCCCGGACAAAAAATCAGGCCACACCGGGGGGTCGCAAAGGCATCGTCCAGCACGAAACCTGTCCGGCACCGCCAACAGGGCCTACAAAGTTGGGGGCTGCCTTCGCGGTGCCGGACACTGTCCGGCCAGAGCCTCCGACAGATATGGCCCTCCCGTTGTAACAGCCGCAATTTGGTACCCTAAAATATGGGCCAAATTTTCACTTTTTGCTTTGCAACATTGCATCATGGCATCCATTTAAATTGCTAATTTTAAATAAAGCAACACTTGGAAATTAAAACAAAGGAAGTCAAACCTTCCCAAAACCTCCAAACCAAATACAATTGCTCAACCTAGCAAGCACCTTATTTTGAACTTCCAAATTGTTCAGGAAGTTCCAAGTTTACTTTTATAACTAATTGTCAAAATTAAATTCTTGCCAAGCAAAGAATAAAAATGGAGAATTCAAATTGGTTCAATACAAACTCTATTTTTGAAACCAAGTTAAACCTTTCAAAAATTCAAACTAAAATTATGGGGAGCTTCATTTTCATATTGGGAGCCTCCATGAATATTTTCACTATTTTTGGAAATGTTTAAGTACTCCAAATAAATACATCTTGGAAATTATCAAAAATGACCATAATTAAACCCTGTGAACCAATGTTGCTCAAAACATTTTAATTTGCAACACCAATTTTCGTGGAGCTCCTACATGTCATGGGGAGGCTTTATGAATTTTTCCAGAATTTATAAAAATGTCTCAAGGCCTCAAATAAATCCCTAAACCCTACTGGTTTTAAATGAAAAAAGAAAAGATTAAAACTCTGACGAGTGGGGCCCCCTGTCATCCTCTCCTCTCCTCCTCCTTCCTCACTATGCCAGGAATGGCACTGGCACCATGCCGCCACCTCCTCGCACACGGCCGCCGCGCCACCTGCTCCCCTGGAGGTCAAGTGGCCTCCCGACGCCACCTGCTCCACTCACTTCCTTTCCTCCCCGTCCCCCCCCTCGCGCGAAACCCTAACCCTAGCTCTGCGTCCGCCGTTGCCCGCTGCCAGCCACCGAGCCTCGCCGTCGTTAGGAGCTCCCCCGGGTGAATCGAAGCGGGGGAAAAGGAACACCGTGTCTCCCTCTACCTTTCTCGCCATCGCACGTCGCCGTCGTCCTCGCCAAATTCCGGCCGCCACAGACCTCCTCCGACCACGCCGAGCATCCCCAACCGTCTAGGGTGAGCACGCCGTCCTCCGGGACAACTCCTTCTTCCTCCTCCTCCTCTGTAGCCTCGCCTCCGTGCGAGAGGCCGCCGGCCGTCCGCCATGGCCGTGCGGTGTCGAGCACGCGCACGCCGCCGTTCACCCTCCATTACGTCTCCGAGCATGCGCACGACTACTGTTGGGAATATGCCCTAGAGGTAATAATAAAATGGTTTATTAGCATATTCATGTTTATGATAATAGTTTATTCTCCATGCTATAATTGTATTAATTGGAAACATAATACATGTGTGGAATATAAACAACCAGTTGTCCCTAGTAAGCCTCTACCAGACTGGTTCGTTAGTCAAGAGATGGTTAGAGTTTCCTAACCATGGACTTGTTATAGTCACTTGATAACGGAGTCATATCATTAGGAGTAATGATGTGATGGACAAGACCCGATAATAAAGAGTTGCAATTGATCGTGTCACACAAGTTTCATTACCTAGTATGCCAAGTATAGTTTCCTTAGACCATGAGATTATGTCACTCCCGTTTACCGGAGGAATACTTTGTGGACATCAAACGTCACTTCGTAACTGGGTGATTATAAAGGTGGATTTCAGGTATCTCCGATGGTATTTGTTGGGTGACATGAATCAAGAGTGGGATTTGTCCTTCCTTGTGACGGAAAAGATATCTCTGGGCCCTCTCGGTAATATAGCATCAGAAAGGTTGCAACCATGTGATTAAGTGTTAATCACGGAGATCCTATATTATGGACGAGTAAAGAGAATTTGCCAGGTAACGAGATGAAACTAGATATGGAGATATCGACGATCGAATCTCGGGCAAATTAAATATCGGTGAGACAAAGGGAATCGTATACGAGATTAAGAATCTCCGGCATCGTGGTTCAATCGATAAGGAACTTCGTTGAATATGTAGGAGTCAATATGGGCATCCCGGTCCCGCTATTGATTATTGATATGATCATGTCTGCATGTTCTCGAACCCGTAGGGTCACACACTTAACGCTCCGATGTAGCTAGGGTTAGTGATGAGATAATTGATGGAATGAACGAATGGTGATTCGGAGTCTCGGATAGGATCCCGGACATCACGAGGAGTTCCGGAGAATAAGATTCATATAAGGAAAGTGGTTTCCGGAGGTATCGGAAAAGTTCCAGGATTTTCTGGAAGGGTTCCGGAATATTCTAGAAGGTTCTAGAGGGTTCTAGAAGTGGGGCCCATAGGAGTATGGGGCCCACATGATTTAAAGGGGTGGTGGACTGGCCACATGGGCCAGCCGCACCATGCCCTAAGGGGCCCATGCGTGTGGGGCTTAAAGCCCAAAAGGGAAGGGGGCCGGCCACCAAACCCTAACCCTAGGGCGGCTGGCTTGGGGGCCAAGCCACCCCTAGCCGCCGGCCCTAGGAGAGCAAGGGGCGCAGCCCCCCTGGCCACCTATATAAGGAGGGGCTGGGGGAGGGCTGCCGCACCCCCTGGTGCTCCTCTCCTGGCCGCCGCCCCCTGCCCTTGCCTCCACCTCCTGCGCCACCTCTCCCCGGAGGGCTGCCGCCACCACTTCCTCCTCCCAAGCCGCACCACCCCTAAGCCCTAGGGCTGCTGCGCCTTGTCCTCTCCCTCTCTCTCTCACATGGCTTGGCGAAGCCCTGTCGGATGGAGATCTACACCATCAACGCCACCACAACCGTCGTGGTGCCGAGATCCATCTAGCCATCTCCACCTTGCTTGCGGGATCAAGAAGGCGGAGATCTACATCGAGCCGTACGTGTGGATACCGCGGAGGTGCTGCCCGTCGTGGCACTTCATCGGATTGGATCGCGTGGATAATACATCTCCTCGCGACTAGATGAGTCTAGTTGCGGGGATCGACTAGCCAACCCCTGCACCGACAAAACGCGTTTGTTGATCTTCAAGGGTAAGAGATTGGATCTCATCTTCGCTACCTTCGTCTAATAGATCTAGATCCTTGGGGTTTATTCCGCTTGCTGCGTAGGAATTTTTTTTTGTTTTCTATGCTGCGACCCCTTCAGTGGTATCAGAGCCTAGATCTATTCGTAGATGTTGGTACGATTAGAACACAAGTGTTGTGGGCGTTGATATTTTATGTTGCTACCTTCTAGCGTGCACTTTGCATCTTTGCGGTATTGTGAGATTGAAGCGGCCCGGACCAACCTTACTCGTCCACGCACGAGTGACCGGTTCCACGACTGACATGCAACTTGTTTTTCATAAGTGGCTGGCGGGTGTCTGTTTCTCTTACTTTAGTGAAGATGCAATTTTCAATGGAAGGCCTTTCAAAAGGATGAGTAAATAAGCAACTACTATATCACCGTTGTGCTTTTTGCGTAGATTAGAACGGTTCTATCTCATTGACCCAAGCCACGTAAAAATTGCATAAACAAAGTAGAGGACATCTAACTTGTTTTTGCAGAGGGGGTCATGTGATGTGGTATGGCCAATGTGTGATTTGTGATAATGTATGCAATGATCATGTTTGTAATCTTTCACGACTTGCATGTCGATGAGTACGGCAACCGGCAGGAGCCATATGGTTGTCTATTATTTTATGTGACCTGCGTGTCATTGAATCACCATGTAATTGCTTTACTTTATTGCTAAGAGTAGCATTAGTTGTAGTTGCAATAGTTGGTGGACAACCATGGTGATGGCGCCACAATGATGGAGATCATGCCGGTGATGATGGAGATCAGGCCGGTGCTTTGGAGATGGAGATCAAAAGCATAAGAAGAAAGGCCATATCATATCACAATTTTGAATTGCATGTGATGTTAATCCTTTTATGCACCTTATTGTTATGCTTAGATGTGATTGCAACGGTAGCATGATAAGGTGATCTCTCACGTTAATATCAAGATGTGTTCTCCCCTAGTATGCACCGTTGCCAAAGATCTTCGTTTCGAAGCACCACGTGATGATCGGGTGTGATAGATTCTACGTTCACATACAACGGGTGTAAGCCAGATTTACACACGCGAAAATACTATGGTTTCCTTGATGAGCCTAGCATGTACAGACATGGCCTCGGAACACAAGAACCGAAAGGTTAAACACGAGTCATATGGACGATATGATCAACATGGCGATGTTCACCTTTGAAGCTACATCATCTCACGTGATGATCGGTTGTGGTGTAGTGGATTTGGATCGTGTGTCACTAAACAACCAGAGAGATGTTGAGTTTAGTGGGAGTTCATTAAGATGAACTAAAATTATCATAAACAAAAGTCCTAAGATGTCTTTGCAAAAATCCTTGTAGATCATGGTCGACTACGGTAGTCAGTTCGTTGCTGAAAAACTGCGTCTCGATGGGTCATTTTGTTAAGTGGTACCTGCATTTGAAAGAAGTCCTAAACACCCATGATCAGCTCTACGTGCTAGAAGAACCAATAGGAGATAAACCCAAATATTTCTGCAAGTGATGAAGAGTACATGGAGTGGTTTTGAACCACCTACTTGAAAGTCAAGTGGATGATGTGCACCTTCATGAATTCTGACCTAAGTAGACAATTCAAGAACTTGATTGCAATGGAGATTGTTGATGAGCTGAAAAATAGTTTTTCAGCACAAGTTAGAATTGTAAGGTTCGAATGTCTGAACGGTTTTCTTTCACTCAAGATGGAAGAGAACACTTGCTTGGAACAACACCTGAGGATAATGCATGAGATACATCATCGTCTAGTGCTTGTTTGGAACCATGGGAAGAATGACGATTTCGCGATAGATGGGGTGATACGCTAGCTTCTCCCCAGCTTCAAGAATTATGTCGGAGACTAGGTCATGGGAAGGGATTTGATCACTTTCTGTGAATTTGTGTCTCGGCTGCGTCATGTCAAAGTGGAACCCATAGCAAGAGAAGTTGACAATGCAGAAAGTATATATTGATATACAAGTTATAAGTGTTTAAGTCCAAATTGCAATTGTGGAGGTTTCAATAAGTATTTGATACTCATTCTGTTTTATGAAAATAGAACCTGCTGCTTGAGATTTGCATAAAGGATATGGGAAGACGTTGCAGAATAGTGGCAATCAAGGAGTTGATGCTGGCAACGATCTGTCTCTACATTTATTATTTGGATTAGAGGATTTGAATAAGTTTTGTAATCGAATTAAGTGTGATTTTAATTAGTGTGTCTTGCTTATGTGAGACGGTTATTCATGTTAAAGACAATGGTTGTTCTATTTTCATGAGTGACCCTTTTTGGAAATCACAAGTTTTCGATTATAAGTGTATTATTCTTATTATAATCTAGATGATAAATTGGTTAAACATTTATAAAATATGTGGCATACTAAAATATCCAAAACTTAATAATGAAAATTGTTTTGGTCGTGCTAAATATTGAATAAACATTTTGATGTTTTATCAATGCGCCTTATTGTAAGGAGTATGACTAAAATGCCACCCTTTGGAAGTGTGCCATGAGTTGCTGAAGATAAACACAAGTGTTGGTTGTATTTTCAGCAAATGTGAGATGTCATTATTTTGTGCGCTCCATCATAAGTGATATGAGTAAATATATTTATTCGAGTTATGATATTTGATGAGATCAAATAAAATTCTGGAGTTTAGGATATTAAGTTAACAAGAAAATTGAGTCTTTATGATTTGATCAAAAGAGACAAAATATTTGAGTTATATGTTAGTATGTGGACTTGTGAGAAGTGTTATCACAAATTACAATGTTTAGAATATTTCAAAGGCGTTTGATATGTCCTAAGATATTGTAATCACACACTATTTGATATTGTGTGGTCTCAAAGAAGGGTTTTATTTCGGGGGTTTAATAATAGCATTTAGATTTATTTGATAAACACTCTGTTTTTAAATAAGGGTCTATTTAATGATTTGCATTTCGCATATGAGTTATGTGAAACAGTGGTTTCAATAATTATGGGATAATTAGAAACTATTGCAAATAAAGTTTGTAGTATATTCATAAGTACGACTATGAATGTGATTCCACAATATGAGACTAAAAGGGGCAAACCAATTTGTTGGTTGTGCTAAGTATTTTAGTGGTTTATCGTTAAAAGGTTTCATTGATAAAAATAATTGTTGGAATAAATGGAAAAGCTAAAACCTTGCTTGTTTATGTATCAAGTGGCACATATGTAAAGTGCTATGTTGGTTAAAACTTGACCCATAAAGGAATTAATGATGGTGATCATTGAATTTCGGTTTAGCTTGTCTAAAGAACAGTAGGATTCAAGAATATTAAATTTTGTCAGGTTACAAAATAATATTCATGATTTACTTGTCATGTTTGAGAAACAAGACATACCTGCGAAACTACAAAGAAGAAATAGAAGCCTTAAATACGAAAATGACTGAGAGTCATCCTGTGTTAAGTTTAAATCACAAAGTAATTGTTACTTGATTTTGTGAAAGCGTTGTTTCACATATTTATTCCTCAAAAGGGGTTTTGCAGGGAATAAATAAAACTTAAAGCTAGTAAAGTACTAGTGTTTCGTATAAAGAGTTCTCGATATTAATAGTTAATTAAGAATTTTGGAGGTGTCCAAAATATCGAGAAAATACCTGAGTGTGATCTAATTAAGATATGTGGCGACATATGTTAAGTTAGAGCAGAAACTATTTTGCATGATCAAAATATGTGGTGACATATGTTTGAGTGGGAGCTAGTTAAATCATGGTCAAATATAATGATACCATATTTCTGAGTGAGAGCCAAAGTGGTTTCATAATTTAATATGTGTATGGTGTATATTTGAGTGGGAGTTTACAACATCTTATTTTGAGTGAAATGGAGATTTCATAAATGTTGTAAATAAGTCAGGAACCAACGTATAACTTATGAAGTTAGTCAAATATCCATGGAGATGGATGTATCTATGGAGGATAGATATATTTGATAAGCATTATGTCAGGATGTTTAACCTAAGTAAGATTTTGAAGGAGTTCAAAATAAAACAAGAGAAGAAAGGTTCATCTGCTTGTGAAAAATAGGTGAAACATTGAGTTGATAACTCAGTACAAAAATGATGGTTGGAGGATATGTTAGAATTCTCTATGAATTGTTCATAGGTCTAAAACATATAAGAACCATGTGTTTGTATTTGACGATATGTGACCCAAGTTCTTGGTTAGAAGAACATGTTAAGTGAGGAGTCATTTTTCATGGAGTTGAGATAATAGAATCTAGAGATTGGTAGACTTGGTTGAAGTCATAAAACCAAACTAGATTGGAAATCTCATAATAGCAGAAGCGCAGCGAAAGCATGATCGAAAATATCGAAGTGACATGATAGCACTATCGATTTGTGAGTCTACAACATATAGGAGTATATGATTAATTCAAGGATTAAAAGATATAATATTGTGGTTTGAGAAATTTTATTTCAAGACAGAGTGAGTTCCGGGTGCACATGCTATGAGAAAGTTCTCTTGACTGATCATACGTCATGTATGCATAAAAAGGGAAACGAAAATCTCACTCTCTAACCAAATATATTATATTCATCATGTGATGATGAGAATTATCATGTGATGATAATAGGTTTATCATGAGATGATAAAGTAATGTCAAATTAGGTGACGTTAACGTTTTTGCAAAGAACATAAAGAACTGTATAGTACAGAACACGGACAGAACCTCTTCCACGAGCAAACATGATCAGCACTGAGACTCCATGAGTGTTAGACACCATGAGTGTTGGATCGAGAAAATGTAAACTAGATTATTGACTCTAGTGCAAGTGGGAGACTGTTGGGAATATGCCCTAGAGGCAATAATAAAATGGTTTATTAGCATATTCATGTTTATGATAATAGTTTATTCTCCATGCTATAATTGTATTAATTGGAAACATAATACATGTGTGGAATATAAACAACCAGTTGTCCCTAGTAAGCCTCTACCAGACTGGTTCGTTAGTCAAGAGATGGTTAGAGTTTCCTAACCATGGACTTGTTATAGTCACTTGATAACGGAGTCATATCATTAGGAGTAATGATGTGATGGACAAGACCCGATAATAAAGAGTTGCAATTGATCATGTCACACAAGTTTCATTGCCAACACTTTTAGTATGCCAAGTATAGTTTCCTTAGACCATGAGATTATGTCACTCCCGTTTACCGGAGGAATACTTTGTGGACATCAAATGTCACTTCGTAACTGGGTGATTATAAAGGTGGCTTTCAGGTATCTCCGATGGTATTTGTTGGGTGACATGAATCAAGAGTGGGATTTGTCCTTCCTTGTGACGGAAAAGATATCTCTGGGCCCTCTCGGTAATATAGCATCAGAAAGGTTGCAACCATGTGATTAAGTGTTAATCACGGAGATCCTATATTATGGACGAGTAAAGAGAATTTGCCATGTAACGAGATGAAACTAGATATGGAGATATCGACGATCGAATCTCGGGCAAATTAAATATCGGTGAGACAAAGGGAATCGTATACGAGATTAAGAATCTCCGGCATCGTGGTTCAATCGATAAGGAACTTCGTTGAATATGTAGGAGTCAATATGGGCATGCGGTCCCGCTATTGATTATTGATATGATCATGTCTGCATGTTCTCGAACCCGTAGGGCCACACACTTAACGCTCCGATGTAGCTAGGGTTAGTGATGAGATAATTTATGGAATGAACGAATGGTGATTCGGAGTCTCGGATAGGATCCCGGACATCACGAGGAGTTCCGGAGTGGTCCGGAGAATAAGATTCATATAAGGAAAGTGGTTTCCGGAGGTATCGGAAAAGTTCCGAGATTTTCTGGAAGGGTTCCGGAATATTCTAGAAGGTTCTAGAGGGGTCTAGAAGTGGGGCCCATAGGAGTATGGGGCCCACATGATAAGGGGTGGTGGACTGGCCACATGGGCCAGCCGCACCATGCCCTAAGGGGCCCATGCTTGTGGGGCTTAAAACCCAAAAGGGAAGGGGGCCGGCCACCAAACCCTAACCCTAGGGCGGCTGGCTTGGGGGCCAAGCCACCCCTAGCCGCTGGCCCTAGGAGAGCAAGGGGCGCAGCCCCCCTGGCCACCTATATAAGGAGGGGCTGGGGGAGGGCTGCCGCACCCCCTGGTGCTCCTCTCCTGGCCGCCGCCCCCTGCCCTTGCCTCCACCTCCTGCGCCACCTCTCCCCGGAGGGCTGCCGCCACCACTTCCTCCTCCCAAGCCGCACCACCCCTAAGCCCTAGGGCTGCTGCGCCTTGTCCTCTCCCTCTCTCTCTCACATGGCTTGGCGAAGCCCTGTCGGATGGAGATCTACACCATCAACGCCACCACAACCGTCGTGGTGCCGAGATCCATCTAGCCATCTCCACCTTGCTTGCGGGATCAAGAAGGCGGAGATCTACATCGAGCCGTACGTGTGGATACCGCGGAGGTGCTGCCCGTCGTGGCACTTCATCGGATTGGATCGCGTGGATAATACATCTCCTCGCGACTAGATGAGTCTAGTTGCGGGGATCGACTAGCCAACCCCTGCACCGACAAAACGCGTTTGTTGATCTTCAAGGGTAAGAGATTGGATCTCATCTTCGCTACCTTCGTCTAATAGATCTAGATCCTTGGGGTTTATTCCGCTTGCTGCGTAGGAATTTTTTTTGTTTTCTATGCTGCGACCCCTTCAGCTACGGCCCCACACCGCACACGTTTTTCCCTCACGCATATCCCCGGAGCGCCGCCGGAACGGGGTCGTCGCCGGCCGATGTCGCCGTCGGGTGCCGCCACAAGCGTGCCCTGCTCGCCCGGCCTGGTGCCTGACTGGGCCGGCCTGAGGCCGGAAGCTTCGGGCTGGTACCCGGCCAGGACGCCCAGCCTGGGCCGGCCAAAGGCCGAAGGCTTCGGGCCTCTGCCCGGCCTGTGGCCCGGCCTGGCCGACTGAAGGCCGGCCTGTCTGTATTTTGTTTTTCCCTTTTTGTAAATAAAAAGAAAATAAAATAATTGATATCTATTTGAATATTGCTTCAAATTTATCAAATAAAATATCAAATTGTTCAGAAAAAACATTACCTACCTGTTGGTAACATTGCCATGCTCTTTTGAGTAAAATATTTTTGCTTTTGTTTAGGAAACCCTAAAATGGCTTAAATAATACTCCCTCCGATCCATAAAAAGTGTTGCTCATTTTGTACTAAACTAGTATAAACATTGTACTAAGTGGGTGACACTTTTATGGATCGGAGGGAGTACCAAATTTGGGAAAAATCATCACTCGATAAATAAATAACCAAAAATTGTGAATAAAATATCAAAGTGATCAGCATTTCGAATGCTATCAAACCATACTAATATCACATCATGATCACTAATTTTCCTTTGAAGTTATTCTTTAATTGATTCAAAGAATTAAATTCAAATAATTATTTATTTCACTAATTATTCATCGATAATTGGAAAATTACGAATAAGGTACCAAAACGATCAGAGGAACAATATCTATTTAATTATGTCATGTTCATTCATATTTAAGCCACTCCTTCATAATGTAATAATTTATGAACAATGTGGACATTAAGTTAAATATGGGGTTGCTTCCAAATAATTGCACTAATTATTTGGCACTCCATTTAATATTTTTAGTTAAATTATATGATGACATCAATGCATAAACTTGACATGGCATCATGATTGTGCATTGCACCTTGTCTTCGTGTTATTCATTTTGTTCTTCTGTATTTGTTTGGGTATCGATAGATTCAGGAGTCGAGGGTTCCCTCGCCTATCCCGACGATCCGTACTACACGCCCCGTCAACAAGGCAAGAGATAACCTAACCTTCTTGGCATATAGCATCCTATTGTTTTATACAATTATTTTATCCACCATAATATTGCATTCGATTCCAATGTCACTTTTGATCAAGATGTAGAGTATCCTATGAATTGCATTGTCCCCTGAACCATCACATGTTTTCCCCTCCTATGAACCATAGGTTTTATGTGTTGGCCGGAGATGAAATATATAACTGTTGTATATATGCTTAGCTATGCTTAGTCATGCTTAGTCAAATGCTAAATTGTCCGGTGATTATTTCCATAATTATGATGTTGATGGAATGTTCAGACATGGTGGTTACTTTTGGTACTTAATTAAATTGCTTAAAAGGCTTGGATGAGTTGTCATCGGGGATGGTGTTTTGCCTCATTCTTGCCCCTAGGTGCGAGTTCCTGTCTTCGGAACCAAGGTTTGAGCGTGCTGCCATTGGTGGGGACATATGGAATCCTCTTTAACTGAATAACTAGTGCGGGCGTATCCAAGGGTCCTCTAGTTTGCTATCTCCATTTGCGTGTGGGTGTGTGAGTGGAAAAGGAAAAGATGAAGATGGTGGTGTTAGGGCGTGGCGATGGGGGCAGGGGCTGAAATAGGCTGGATAAACTTGTCCTGTCGCCACAGATGATCCTTGGATAGTCTCATGCGAGGTAAAGGTTTAACCGCGCCCACTTGCCAGCTTTCCCCGGAAGAGAGCTAACCAGGCGAGCCGGACGGTACCGGTGGGTAAATTAGTACACCCCTGCAGGGTTTAATCTTTTCGAAAAGCCGTGTCCGCCATTATGGACGCCTTGAGAATGGATTTACGAGATCATAGATAACCTTAACTTAATAAAATTTGAGCAGCTAGAGGTTGCAACTCAACGTGTGTTAAAAGGTTCATTTCCTCGAGGGTGATTCGAGGTAGTGCCTTGCTGGAGATGAGTGATGACAAATGGTTACTATGTGTTCGTTGAGAACCGAAGATGGAAGTTTACTCTCTTATCCCTTTTCGAAAAACATTCTGAGTAGTCGATGCCATGGGTCGTTTATATCTTTATAAATGAAAACTAGCTTTATGCAAAATAGCTACTATACAACTTTAGAGCCTTTGTCATCATTGGGCCTATATCGCCCTATTAAACTTGCGAGTACGTCGTACTCAGTCTCTCCTTGTTGATTATTAATTGTTTCAGAGGAGGACGACACCGAGCAGACAGGTGGGTTTTTCATGGACATCGACGAGTAGTTTGGGGTTCCCAGGTGGCAGCTTGGGACATCGTGGAACAAGCTGGCTGGGATTTGTTTATATGTAGGCCTCTTAGGCCATATTTTGGATCTTGTTGTATTAGACAACTACCTCGCTTCCGCATGATGTACTGTGGGTCTATGACCTCTGTGTGTAATTTGTATCTTTCTCATATATGAGTTGCTATATGATCTTTGTGTCATAGAGTCTGTGATGTGCCAGTTGTTCCACAAGTCTTGATATCTTTATTATACATTTATAGCTACGCCAGTGTTTATGGCAAGATCGATGTGTTGCGTGGGAGCGGTAATTCCATGCCCTTCGATTGTGTAGCATAGCCTGTGGGTTACATAGCCTCTTTGTATAATTTCGGGGTCGGGGCGCTACACCCGTCAGCCACACGAAAACGAGTCGGCAGTCATTTCTGCTTCCACCCCTCCATCCTCTATTCCCTGTTGTGGCACCCCCTTCAGGCACATGTCACCAGAGAGGCGGTCGCCCCGTGCAACATAGCGGAAATATCATTACACAATCAGGCCCAGAGGGCTACAAATGATCTTACATGGCCATCAAGGCATGAAAAATTATCTTGGCCAAGTATGGCTCGGGATAGAGTGATAACTGGCAGCGGAAGACGACTAAAGCAACGGCTTGGAGTGGCTCCATTCCACAGGCATCTAGCTAGACTACTGAACCTAGCACGCTCCTGCTCCATCTCCTTGCTAAGGTACAAATGAATCCTCTCCACGTCTGGCCACATAAAAAGCCAGTCTGAGTACAATGACGTACTCGTAAGAAAACAACCACAAGACATGAACAATCAAGCAATCAGGCAACAAGTAACTAGTGACAGAAAATGATCTAAGCATGGCAAGTGTCTACTTATGACAGTCCCAAAGGATGATAACATGGCATCACAATAAAACATGGCTTAAGCAAACAACGGGAGTACAACCAGCACAGAGTCCAAACCAGGGGGTGCTGGTGTCCACCACCACCACCACCAAACAATTAGATTTTAACCCGTACCAACTAATTTCGCTATGTTTGAATCAATATTTGATTTTCCAAATTGTGTTTGGTGTCCGGCCGTTTAGAGGGTGCCGGTGGGGGAGGGGAAAATAAAAACGCCGGACATGTGTCCGGCACCCCACAATTGGGCCTCCAAACGGGTGGTGTCGGACACAATTTAGGCACCCCCAGTGGAGATGCTCTTAGAGACTATGGGAACAAATCCGAAAAAATACTGTACTTGTTAATTAAGTTCAGAAAACAAACAAAATAGCCTCTCTGCTTCGAGAACTACATATACATATGTATCAACGATAACCTGATGAATGTACCATACACATTCTAACATCAACACTTGGGTATATGCTGACAAATATATACCGTGTAGGAAGCGTCAATCAGGAATCTGTGAGTGTGTAATCTACATGCAGTTGCTTTCAGAAACGAAAATTAAGGTGGAAAAAAGATGAACCATAATGAAAAAACAGTGAGAAAAATATTTGAGTTTTCCCTCCGGATCTGTAGCCATTTAAGATTGAGAACCATATCAAAGTTCACCAACTTTGAGTTTTACCACTTTTGCTTCTAATGAATCACTCTTGCACTCTTCTTTGCGTGCCTAGTTTGAGTATGTTAGAAGTCTAGACATTTACCTTGATGAATTTGGCCAACCAACACCGGAAATTTTGTTATAGCAGCTAGGGGTAGTGTTCTAAAGGAAATTTTGTTATAGCACTGGAAATTTTGATAAGACACGTACTTTGTGTCTTTTAAGTATTATTGACAATAGGTTAGACATTATGGGAACAAATCCCCAAAAATGTTGTACTTGTTAATTAAGTTCAGAAAACAGACAAAATGGTCTCTCAGCTTCGAGAACTACATATACATATGTATCAACGATAACCTGATAAATGTACCATACACATTCTAACATCAACACTTGGGTATATGGTAACAAATATATACCGTGTAGGAAGCGTCAATCAGGACTCTGTGAGTGTGTAATCTACATCCAGTTGCTTTCAGAAACGAAAATTAAAGTGGAAAAAAGATGAACCATAATGAAAAAACAATGAGAAAAATGAATACTGTCTCAAGTTCTGAACTCAAGCCAAGATTGCAAGTTGATGCAGTGCTTGAGTTGACTAATGAAAGAGGATAAAAGAGAAGAATCAAATAATCTGAACGTGGAGAAAATAAAAATCAGTTGGTTTTCTTGGATGAGTCGTCCTCCGAGGAAGTGTTGTTGTTGTTGTTTTCGTCATTGCTGCTATCTTTACTGTCACTGTTATTGTCAAGGTCAGGAACTACTGCTGCCGCCGGTTCGACGTGGGCCAACCGAGCTGCGCCAATCACCTGCTCCGGGAGCTCGTCGTACGTGTTCGCCTGCACGAACACAGTATGATCCGTACAATTACAAGTTTTTTTTTGAAAGCCACCACGGCAACTTTATTAACAAGTTTTTATTTTCTTCAGTCTACTCATGGTTCAGAGCGTTTGGGGTTCACCTGTATTAGAAAGGCCATGTCGACTACTAATGTTGTGACAACACCAAATACCAGGCCCAAAACCCCGTTGGCTACCGCAGAAGAACCGATGTCAACATCTACCTGCAGAAAACACCGATAAAGATTAATTCCATGGTAAAAGTGGAGATAATTATGACAAAGAGTTTCCGTCAGAAGTCATTGTTCTGGATCAAACATGACTTACTTCCAAGTACCCCGGACCACGCACGTAGCTGCAATCGACGGCCTTTCCCAATAAACAAGGGGTACTTCCGACGCTCTGCCGCACTATCCACGAACCCTGACGATTTTTGTTTGTTTGTTGAGTCAATATGAAGCTGAAGAATACAACAGAATAGTTGCATCCTACATGATTTTTATGAAGGAAAAGAACAGACCTTTGGAACGGCCGGTATAAGCTTCAGCCTGCTATTGCGGAATTCATCATCTCCGTCAAAGAAACGTTGCAGCAATGAACCTTTTTTCATGGAACTCGTGACGAAATACATCACCAAGCTGTAATGAGTTGATCCAGGAATCTGTAATGGGATATTAACTTCACCAAAAATGTTCCTCTTTCGGAAAAAAAATTCATCACGAGCCTTCAAATGCATGAATAATATTAGAAAGAAATCTACTAAGAATAACTCACCTGTATGTTGGCAACAAATGTATGCATTCCTTTCTCAGCAGCAACCTGCAAAGCCGGTAACATGAGCAATGGAAGTATGAAAAGGACTCAGTTTTATTCCGCTACGCTTCAGACAGAAACAAGCATGAATTTTAAAATGGTTTTGTTCTGATGAGTATCTGAGATTACACATTCAGATAAATTTCTGGTAAAGTATAATGTTTACCTGAGCAACACAACCTTTCTGCCTGCCAACATTATCCATACGCTTAGTGTCCTTGAACCAGTCAATCGCTGCAAGCTCCATGAGATAACTTGGTGCAGGTATCTGTAACTTTAATGTGAGTGTCCTGAAGTTCTTTATCTAATATGATTCATTATAAACTAAGCATAAATTGGAAGATTTTAGACCTTTGATTTATCAGTAGGGAAGTTCTTGCTACGGACTTTAAAGAGCGTGCTGTCGGGTACTGTCCAACAGTTGCGGCTTTTCTCATCCGGGTCACGATGAAGGATGCCCGAAAAGCAAGACAAATCAATCTTTTCTGGAGGTTCTTCTGCCACGGCAAAGCTATCACTGTTAGAGAAAAATTAAATAACATCTATCCGAACAACTAAAAACATCAGACATGATTTTTCGGTGGGAGTCAAACCTGTACGCTTAGCATCATTGTCAGACTTGTTTGAGTCTTCCTGTAAAAACATCAATTTTTATGAAGGTTTATTATGAAGTGAAAAAACATGTAAAACTTGTACAAGGTAAATTGGTCATGAACTGGTTGTTCATAGTGTGGTCTCAGAATATGTTAACCTCGATGTTAGCTTCGGGAACTTGATAGTCCTCATCCTCATCTGATTCTTCATCAATTATCGACATGCTTTTATTATCTGTTTGTCCTCCGTGTGCTGGTTTAGTCTTGGATTCCATTTCATGTATATTCTGGTTTTTCGGCTTTGACGGATCAACCATGTTTTCCATCACAGGAATCCTTGGAGTTATATGGCATTCATCTGTTTGCGAAAAATATTCGCGCAGTCCTGGCAGTAAGTGTAAATTAACTCCACAAACCAGAATGAATTGGTGAACTATTCTCAGGTTGCCAACAGAAAGGCAATAAGGAAAAAAACATTCAGTACCAGCAACACAATTCTGTATCTGCAGCAAAGAATGATACTGAAAGGAAGGGGAGTAATTCAAGAACCATCCTCTCAGATCAATTTGCATAAGGTGTTGAACTTGAGTACGGGGTCTTCCGTTGCGGCACTTGAGAGGAGAAATCTTGAATCCTCCACCTGAATTAGTAGGAAGTTCAGAGAAAGAAAATTAACCCGAGTTAATTTTGTTTATTTTAAGTGTCTCATTCTCTCGGTTAAATGAAGAATATCAGAAGGAGACTTACTTTCAATAAAAGCCCTTACATATCCTCGTTGGCGGCCACAGTTTGGATGCTCAATAGATCGAAACAGCACAACTGTATGTTTAAGAACAAACATACACTGTCGATCAGAAGATGGTACAAACAGCAAAGGTGACAGGACAGGAACATGAAGAATTCAAGAATTTACCATAGCTTCCATCATCATTGCGCCGCCAGTAACGAACATAACAGAGATCTCTAGGCCAGACTAACCTGCATGTTCATGTAGGATGGAAGAATGTAAGTTTCGATCTGACAAACACCCCAAAAAATGCATTACAAAGGGTAAACAGTTGTTGACATGTGAGAATGTGGTTACATTGGACACCAGTGCAGCTGCAACTTATGATAGAGAATCGCCGTGTGGCCATCAACCTCTTCGACTAAACTGCCATAGCGAAAGCTACAGTCCCACCTATTGTGGAGAATAAATATTGACATCAGCATCGGTAGTTAGAACAGCTAGAGGAGATTTAAAGGGCCAGATGCTTACTCGTATCTCGTTACGTCCATGCTCATCACCAGCCCAAAAATGGCTTCGCACGTGGCTTCCACTACGCCGACAGCCCTCATTGCTCTGCTACAGCTTCGTGCCTACACAGGGCATGCATAATACGATTCATAGTCAGATTCAGAATTTCAGGAACTCTCCATTATTTAGAATGATGCTGGGACATACAAGGTAATCGACTTCCAGAAGTTCTTCGAAGATGCGAAGTCCTGCCAATGGCAAAGAGGTAAGCAACTCCACATATAAGGGTACATGACATAAGGAGAAGGAACTTGTGCTTGCCATTTTGGCATCGAAGGAGCCGCCAATTTTTCTTCGAGAAAGATTGTGCAGGGTCACTCTGATTTGACAAACCGATATCAGGCTCATTTGTCCAGTCATGTATCGATTCGGGGGGACCTAGCACCAGAAAGACATTGTGAATTTTTTGTAGCATGTAGAGATGAAAATCCTGGTTGCAAATCAGTACTCTGCTTCATGCAGGTAGTCGGTGTAACTTCTTACCGTTTCCTATAGTCGTCCTACGAGTCAAAGTGGGCCGTTCCTCTTCATCTTCAGCTCTACGTTTGTCATTAAATTTCCAGTTAATTCAGTGAAAGGTTTAAGTATACGATAATATAAGAGATTTGAATGTCACATACGCGCTGTCATGATCTGAGAATGAGAACTGTCCTCCAAGTTCAGCATCGAAGTCCATTGAAGCGAAGGCCTTGCGGTTCTTAGCTGTCATAGTGTCCTGCTGCTGCAAGAATGTAGAGATGTGATACTTGACAAAAACAACATGGAGGCCTTGACATTAACTTTATAAAATTCACTACAAAATTAATCCAGATTATTTCAGCTAGTCCTACCAACAGGATTTATTGTGTAATCACCAAACTATACGATTATTTCATGATCAAAGACGGAAATAAATGGGACACGAATGCCTCCCAAAATTTGAGCATTTCACACATATATTATTTAAAGTTATGTTACTATTGTACAAGTTCTGCTGAAGCAAATCTTTACTGCACCTGATCGATGATCTGCTCTATCTTCTTTTTCCAAGCCAGCGCATCTTCAATGTCATATGCGCCCATCTGATAATCAAATTTAGCTATGACATAAATCTAAATGAAACAAAAATTGATAGTATTCAAAGGGCTCTCAGATTTAGAACAAACCGTGATTTGGTGCTCCTTTTCTTTCTTGTTGTAAACACAGAGGACATAAATCATCTGAAAATATTTGAAAGAGGGATGGAAATATAATGGTTAACGAACTGTGGCTATTGTAATGGGGAAGAGCAACACATTGATCACAGAACACTGCGTAAATAAGGTAGACAGATCATTACACAAATGTTTCTGAAGAAAAGACAACATAATGTTGTGCATGAAAGATTGAAGTATTTTAGATTGTCAGAACCATAGGAGATCTAGTAGTTGAAAACATATGAAGCATTGAAGTGAGGACAACTCTGGATCAAGCTACAGATAAATGAAGGGACTTACTCATTTATATAAAAAGATAAAACTTATCATCTATCAAGATTGTGGCAGTCGGATGCAGTAACATGTACAGTTGAACACTCCCATCGATATCATTCAACACCCCACATTCAGAATCCAAACAAAGAACAGCAAACAGAGTCGCATTCTCGGAGAAGGGACAAGCAAACTCACTTGCCCATGATGGGTTTTCAGTCCTCTATCCTCCACCCTGCAATTCCCGTCGATTAGCAGCGACTTCAGCGGCACCTGTAATCATATATCTCTTAATAACAGCTATCAGCTACAAGAATTTAGGCAGCAGAAAGCATGATAAAATGTTGGAATTTCTCTAGGATTACATATCCTCATCCGTGTATCTGAAATAACAAAAAAATGCAGATAGAACAAATCGTATGCGGTGCAATTCTATTTCAAAAAAGCCTATTGTTAATTGACATGTGTAAGATAAAGTTATCAGGTTGGCATACATAAGAATCTATGAGTACGTGAAGCTCCACTATTTTTTATGATCCGTATTAGCAACGCAACATTTTGTCCCTTTCTCAAATTACACCAAAAAAATCCAATCCAAAATTGGTCGTAGCTAGATTTCAAAGTTTCTTGATATCTGGTCAACATTCAGCAGGCAATTAATATGGCAATCAAATTCGATCCGCATTAATCATACGCACCATGCTGTCCTTGGGCTTCTTCTTGTAGTAGGCGAGCAGCTTGGACTCGAGCACGAAGTAGCGGGTGTGGAAGAAGGACCTGCCGATCTTGCGCCGGCCGTAGCGCACCATCCACCCCTCGTGGTGCACCGCGTTGGCGGCGGCCTCCCGCACGGCGGCCAAGGCGTCCGCCGCCGTCGTCTTGGCGGTGGTGTTGGCGGCCGCGGCCTCCCTGACGGCGGCCATGGTGGCGTTCTTGGTCAGCTCGCCGCTCCGGGACACGGCCATGGTGGCGTTCTTGGTCAGCTCGCCGCTCCGGGACGCGGCCGCCGCCAGCGCGTCGCCCGCCCGCTGCGCGAAGGTCTTGGTGGGGAGGAGGGGCTCGGCGCTCTTGGCGGCCGAGGAGGATGACGAGGAGGCGGCCGCAGCGGCGGCGGACGCGGTGGCGGAGGCGTCCCGCCTCGAGGCCGACGAGCTCAGCATTGTCGGCGTGCGCACGTACGTCACTCGCGGCACCAGCAGGATCGATCGCGGCGGCGGCGGCGGTGTGTCGGGGCCGGGCTCAATTGGGGATGGAATCCATGGGTGATTGCGCGGGCGCGTGCGGGAGTGAAGGTGGATCGCTGGGTGGAATGGAAGGTGGCGCGCGCGGCGTCTCTCGGGGTGTGTTGGATCGAGGAAGAGGGGTGGCTGGGCGAGAGAACCGCGCGCGGCTGGGTTTGGTTTGGGAGAGACGACAAGAAAGGAGGAGAGGAGGGACAAGTGGAACTTGGTTTTACTAAATTTTCTTCCATTCCGTTCCATACATTTTCTTCTTCTTTTCAACTTTGTTTGGGATCCCCAGCCTATGCATATGGCTTTTATTTCCTTTATTTAACATAAGCTGGCAAATAGCCTTACAACAAACGAACATACAAGCCGAAGCAACCAAACAGTGAAAAACACCACAATAAGCACAAATGACAGACGAAACGTGGCCTTATGCCCCGCCCACAGCTATCGTCGGCTCCCTGGCCAACTCCAGAGATAGCGCCTTGTGCACGCGCTCCGGAAATCGCCTCCACCATATTCCGCCAACCCAACTCCAGCGTGTAGATTCAAGCGAAGACTCTCCAGACCTGCAGTCGATGCCACCATGGCACCAAACTGCGCCGCTGGCCTGCGCACGTCCGTCATCACGCATCCGCCATTGAGACCCCGCTACACCACACCGCCAAGACCCGTTGTCGTCGACGCGGAAGAAACACATCGCTCCCCCGAACCACCTCTAGACCACTCCAACCGACATCTGCTCCAAAAACAATGCCTTCAAGAGGGGTAACGACGCCAGGTGCTGCCATCGTCCAATCCGGGAGAACCATATCTGGGGTTTCCCCCGGAGCAGCCCGAGTGAAGTGACGAGACCAGCGAAGACGATGCCTTTGATAAGGTAACGAAGCCAAGCAACGTCGTCATCATCCGCCAGGACCGAGGTCGAGGCTTGGTTTCATCGGCAGCCACGTCACCCCAAACTCGTCATCGGCTAGACCACCGTCAGAACTCGGTGTGGGATCCCAAGATCCTCCGCACCAGGCCCAAACCGGCCGATCACCTCCAGCAGGAGGAGGCCACCACCGCCATGGCCAGGGCCGCCGCCCAGATACCCATGTGATGCGAGTAGAGTAGTAGGATAGTCGTCGCGCGCAGGAGGAGCTCAGCGAGGCGCGTCGTACTGCAGCCCTCCAGGCCCAAACGAGCCCAATTCGGGCTCCACCGCCGCAGCCGCCGTCACACGTCGCCGCACGCCGCCAGCGCGCACCACCGCAACCATAGAAGAAGAAAGAGCGCCGCCTCCTCACCTCGTGGCCGCGCCTAGCAGAAATTCCGCCATCGCCGTGTCGCGCGGGCTTTGCTCGGTGACTCCTCCGGTGGCGGCAAGGGGAGGTAAGGGGAGGGAGGGAGGGGGCTGGGAGCCAATGTGGGGGATGTCCCCGGTGTAGGGCCGCACCACACGGGGGAGGAGAGCAATAACCAGTTTACATCAAGCTAATACAAATAGAAACGTCCATACTCAGCCTCTACATAACTCTCTTCTTTTCAACTAAAAGATAGTTATAATTTTCTTGCATTCATAAACAAAACAAACACGCCTATTCTCAAAATAATTAAGGCGTCATTAATGTAATTTTTGTTTTTATAGGGAAACGCTTCCAAACAGCTAGGGGGTCGGGCGTCCTCCAGCCTCATGTTTCTACACGTGACGTGTGTCCTTTCCTTCTTAGACCCACCACCTTCCTCCTCAACCTTATCCCTTTGCATTGATTTTTTCGTTCCGCCGCTGCCCAATTTCGGGGGCCGCTCCGCCACCATCCCAACCATGCTCTGTCGGGTCCCGGCCACGCCGTTCGCCCTGATGGAGGATTAGGGACGTAGGAATGACTGCCGAATGTGTCAATGATATATGGGGTCGTATGTACAACGACGAACATATGGGTGCCCCATCAACCCGCAAGAATAAGGCACATGGGACAACCATGTGATCATGCTAGTTCATTCAATACATAGAACCCAGACTTCTGCATGAATGAGAACCAAAGTCCGATCATAAGAGCATCTCCAACAGACGCGGGGTAGCGCCGCACGCTAAATATTTTTTCCAGCGCGAGGGAGGCTTGTTGCTTTCCTAGGCGCTGGAAAATTTAGCGCGTGTGTGGAGGAGCTTTTCCAGACATGCTAAAATAGTGCGCCGCAAACACTTTTTTGCAAAGATAAAATATGAAAACAAGATAAAAAATAGAGCGAAAATAAAATATATTAAGTTCAACAACGAGAAAAGTAATACATTTAGCGCGCAACTAAAGTCTAAGCCTAATCCTCGTCGTCGGTGGAGGTCGGGACGTCCGTGTCGGTATACACATCCAGCCACCGCTCGTCGTCGGAGGTAAAGCTGCAGTAGCCGCCGGCCTCCACCGCGGCCTTACGCGCCCGCTTCTCCTACCGTAGCTCCTTGCGCTCCACCCACTGCTCCGCTCGCTCGGCCGCCCAGGTCGACCAGAACTCGTATTCGGCGGCGGCCTCTTCTGGGTGGGGGCGGCGCCACTCCGCCACGATGCGTGCGTCCATATCCGATCAGAGGAGGCGGGCCTGGCCCCGGCGGTGGGCGCGGCGTTCCTCCTCGTCGACGAAGCCCGGCGGCAGCGCCAGGTCCTGCGCGTGTTACGCGTCGCGCGTGTCGAGGAAGTTCACGTGGCTGCACGGGCGGCCTCGTGCGCGCTGTTGTAGGTGCCGAGCGCGATTCGGTCGTCGCCGAAGTGAATCTCCACGTAGAAGGTGTCGTTGAGGCGTGTGCGGACGCCACGGTAGCCAGAGGAGCTTCGGCGGTGCGGAGGCATGGCGGCGGGGGAGCGCGTGGAGAGCGGGGAGGGAGTGGGAAGGGGAAGTGTCGTGGAGAGCGCGGGAGGGAGCGGAAGTGGTTACGCAGCGTGGTTGCCCAGCGCGCTGGATGCGGTGCGCTATATAGCCAGTGCGGGCTGCCGCTTTTTCGCGCGTGCGCCATCTGTTTTCCCGCGCGTGGGACTTTAGCGCGTCCGCTGGAGTGCGCGAAATGCCCCACGGCGCGCTAAAGCGGCGGTTTTTCTCCCGCGCGCTTCTTTTACCGCGCCTGTTGGAGATGCTCTAAAAAGGAAGGGCGTACACAAAATTTGGGGAGCAGGACTAGAAGACTTACTTGTACACAGACATGACCCAAACCTGTCTAAACCCTTCTCCGTGGGCTAACCCCTCGGATCTCCACACATACACTGCCTTCTTCCCATTATTTCCGGTATGAACATTGACACCGTCTTAATCCAAAAATGAAATAAAATGATAAGAAAAGGGTTAATAAAGTTACTTGAAGCTGGTACCATTTATCCCTATTTGACTATAGTAAGTGAGTTAGGCACACTTCTTTTCGGCTTCTAGCTAGGAGGGCTTGCATGTTTTTTCTGACCGTTTGGTTTCAGAGGTAGCATTGTGAAGTTCTGCAATCTGTTGCCATCATGGATTTGTCTTTTGTTCCATGATGAAGTCAGGTTGCGGAGAATGGCATGGAAGCCAAGATTTGAGGACTTGCAATGGTGGTTCCAGTCCTGGTGGGATGAGGGATTGGCTAGGTGATTCGTAACTTGGAACAGCAGCAACGGCAAGAGGGGGCGACAGCACAGGAGAAGTTCAGTGTCTAAACTTTCAGGGTGAAAACCCAAGGTCTGGCCTTAATTGGTTGTGCCTGGCAATTGCCTTGGTGAAGGCATTGTTTTTGCGAGTGTGGACAGTCTTCAGGGTGAAAACCTATGATCTATGATCAGGGCGACGACGGCGCTTGAGCACTGTTCCCTTCTTGGAGGCGTCGCTTTTGAAGCAGTTGGACTTCTGGTACTGTTTTGGTGGGGTTAGATCTGCTGTAACAAGGAATGGATCACTGTAGCGGGACTTTTTTTTTGTAATTCTTCTTTTTATTCTGGGCTGTGTGCATCCGTGGGGCCGCTAGGGCACGCGTTGTTGCAGAGGCTGGGTGTAATTGGTATCATCACGATATTAATATATGCTCTTTATCTAAAAAAAAAGCTAGGAGGGCTTTTCAGAAAAGCTCCCCTCCCCCAGCTTCTTCCAGAAAAACCCGACTCACAAATTCGTTTAGACTTTCAAATTACTCTTTTCAAGACTAATTTAGAAGTCTAAACAAATTTGTGAGTCGGACTTCAGAGAGAAGCTAGGAGAGGGGAGCTTCTCGGAGAAACTCTTTTAAAACCTGAAAAGAAGTGTGCCTTAGACTTGTACACTGTGTCTCAGAAAGAGAGGTACAACCGTACGAGTGTAGTTTCTAGATAATGATCTTGTTTCTCAGAGTAGTATTGTTGGTTATATAAAATGTGCATTATAATTATAGAAAGATAAACAAAATCATTGTCTAAGCAACCTGAACTGAAGATATTACAGCCTAGAGTTATTTCCGTACATAGCTTGCACATCAGAAATTAGTTTTGTACTTCCTCCGTTCCAAATTAGTTGTCTTTCATTTGCCAACTAATTTGGAACGGAGGGAGTATATCGTATAAACTGCGCCCGCGGCAAACCGGCTGATCCAGCTTTTTCCATGAGTTAGTGCCTTCTTTCGTTTCAAAATTTATTGGGACTTCTATGTAGGCATCATACAAAATTACGTCCAGCATCAGCATGATTTAAGTTGGATTGCAAGCTGCAAAGGTGTTTCCATTATAAATCGAGACTTTCTAAATAATAAAGCATAGTAGAAGCTGGACGGGAAACCAAGCATAGTAGGAGGAGGATCGATCTCCGTGTGCATATATATATATATAGCCAGGGACGATCGATCGCGTGGCCGGTGATCTTCCACGCGCATCATGGGCGCTTGCCTCGGCAAACCCGAGACGGCGGCGCCGCCGTGGGCGGAGCTCCTGCCCGAGATCGCCGGCCTCGTCCTCCGCCGTCTCCCGGACCACGACGATCGTCTCAGCTTTGGCGCCGTCTGCCACGAGTGGCGCCTCGCCGCGCGCCAGCACGGCCTGCCACCGGCCATGCCGTGCATCAATCTCGGCGACGACGACGGCGCGTACCAGAGCCTCATCGGCGGCAAGGTGCGCCGCTTCCCCACACCCGAGGGCTACCGCGTCGGCGCCTCTTTCGGCGGCGGATGGCTGTTCTACTATCACGAGGGCTTCGGCCGATGCTTCCTACGCCGTCCTTTCTCTGGCGTTGCCAACGAGTTCAGCAGGTCACGTCCAGACCTTCCGGCGACGACGACATGCGACATTCCCGTCGTTGTCTTTGGCAGATGCATGGACAGGAAGCTGGTCGTGTGCTCCTCTCGTCTCGTCGTCGTCCTATTTCCATTGCCACCCCCGGCAATGTTACCTTGCGTCTCTATGGCTCCGGCCTGAGCGGCAGCTTGTGTGGTCATTTATCGTACAACCCCAGGACCTATGTCTACACGGATATTGCCTTTTACGACGGGAAGGTCTTTGCTCTCTCTTGCTCGGAACAACTCTTCTGCCATGGCGTCATCGGAGAGTCGAACCACCACCGGAAGCAGCGGCCTATCGTCGAGCACGTCAACGAGGCTCGGCCAACTAAGTTTCCTCTCGGTGGTAGCTACCTAGTCGTATCATCCGACAAGCAAAAGCTGCTCATGGTGCGGTGGAGTGGGATTGTCAATGTGGACGGCAGCCCGGCAATGGATATGCGGGTGTTCGAGGCAGATTTCGGCACGGGGCGGTGGTTGGAGGTGAAGGACCTAGACGGCCAAGTCCTCTTCCTCGGCAAGAATTGCTCCATGGCTTTTGCCGCCTAGCTCGATGGAGCACTGGGGTCCAACGTTCCGAGGAGGGAACCGTGTGCTTGTTCTAGGCACCGAGTGGGCACACTCATTGGGGCAGCCCAGCTCGTACAAGGGGGAGATTCCCAGCTATTGCGTGTACGACATGGTGAGCCGTGAAACTAGTCTGGTTTCGCTCCATGGACCTCGCTACATGAAAAGTTACACCTCGGATTGGTTCTTCCCTACAAGCTAGCTAGTGAAGACCTCTAGCTACCTACATAAGAGAGGATCAATCTATATATGGATGTCAACAATGACGCCGTCTCTTTTAGAGTATTGCAAATGGTGCTAAAGGTGAAAGGGTATGGTATTGCAATTGTGCAAATTAATGGTACTTCCCAACGAGTGAAATCCTCTAGCAGTCTAGCCGGGTACACATTAGAGGATCATTATATCGATGAATGTAAATGCATATGTACAAGACAAGTTTCTATAGCAGTATGACCAGTTCTATTTTTACTAATGTGATGCCTTGTATTTACTATCACTTACCTATTGTAAGGTGCAACTTTGTAGCTAGGGTTAACATGGATTATCCTCTCTGGAAAAATTGTGCTAACACTAGTAGAAAAAGTTTATAGGCAGATAGCTTACTGGTGGCGGGTCACTGATGTGCCACGCCGTTGTTAAAGGTGGTGGGGGCGCCATATAAGTGTGCGCCACCAATAAAGGTCTTATTGGTGGCGTGCTCCATAGAAATGTCCGCCACCACTACTTCGCGCCGAGGACCGCGCGAGGGGCCCACTTACTGGCGGCGTCCGTTCTTACTCACCCGCCACCACTATTCACTCATTGGTGGCGCACCCGTCAGAGGGGACACACCACCAGTACTTTGCGCCAAGGCCCGCAAGTGAGGCCCACTTACTAGCGGCGCATGTGCCTGCGCACACGCCACCATTATGCACATACTGGTGGCGGGCCTGTCAGAGGTTTGCGACTTACTAGTGGCGCGCAACTTGCGGGCATGCCACCGCTATACACGTCCTTATCGAGTTTGGGCCTGAAAATAGAGTGGTCTCGGCCTTTTGGGCCGGCATGGCTGGGCCGGGATTATGTACATAGGCTAGCATGTCCCAAACCGGACCGAAGAAAACCTTCCTCCCCTGACACTCAGACTCTTGACTGAATCTATACCTAATAATAAAGGTATTAAGGTTTCTTTGGTCGGTCCGTCGTTCTTTTTACAATTTTACCCTCCCATTAAAATACATATTACTGCAGAATTGCCATTAAACGTTTTCTGTACCGGTTCACTCTTCTTTTCCCCCGAACTATCCCCTCCTCCCGAGCGCAACACAAGCCCATTGAACACCGCCGCCACCCTCTCGATCTCCGTCTACCACTCCCAGAGGTCTAGAGCCGCCGCCCTCCTCCGGCCGGTGGAAGGAACAAGCATTTAACTGAACCCCTTCCCCATGGACATACCGATCCTTGGCCGTTGCGGCCTGTGGGCGAGCTCTGCTCCCTGACCATCCCAATCCTGCACACCACACGCCGCCTCCCTCCGTCCGGCGGGAGGAACGGAACCGCACGCCGCCCATCCCCAACCCCGAGATCCTGGTCTTCCTGTGGCGATGCTTCCGTCGTGGCCGGATCTGGCGAACCCGGGGCTCACTGCTGTAGATTGCGAGGCAGAGGAAGAGGTGGGGTCTGCAGCAATAGAAGAACCGGCGGTGGCGGCAGGTGGGATTGGGGCGCTGGGAGGTTGTTCTTGCCGCTGCTGTGTGCACATGCGCGTTTTGCTGCCGCTGAGAACGGCTCAGAAGGTGAATATCGTGATGCACATATTACTTTCAAGAGAGCAATGTGACTAACAAGTCTGACGTCTTGGCTCTTTTGACAAATCACCTGATGCGTTCTGAAGAACGTGGTGTTTCATCCCTGTTGAACTGTAGATTAAATTTATGCCTGCAGCTGCAACCCATGCATATTGACCGTAGTGTATCAACAACTGTTTGATGCTGCACTCTGACGTGACATCGTGGTTCTTCAGCTGGGCATCAGTATGTCCGCCATGGCTAGCTAGAGATTTTAGTGACACAATCAGTGACTTCCATCCTGGTACATCTTCACAGGTGTTGCACTTCAATATTTCAGAGTTTGTAGCACTACTTGATCCATAGAATGTACATAATATCTTATCATGCAAAACAAAACAACATTGATCTGTGGAGCCACTGACTATGTGGAAAGGTTAAAGTGGAGCTTCAATATTCGTTTTATTCCCTTAACAATATTTCGAGATTGGAGTTTGTTGAGTATGCAGCCTGAATGATAAGTTCTGAAGGCCATCTATCCTCTTTACGCTCTGCTGTTATAAAATATCCTGAATCTCACCTCTCACGCCCCTAAATTAAACAAGCAAGTAAGCATGACATATATTTAGAGGACAATATTTAGAGATGCGTATGCATATGACTTGTTAGATCAACACATAAGTGTACATTTTCTAACGTAAGTGTTCACGATTGATAAATCGTAGCGATGTGCTTCTGTAGCAAACATGTCTCCTAAACAAAAGCTTTTAGTGTAAATGATCAGATACCCTAAAACAGTAAACCTGGCATCTACACAAATCCGTTCATTCCGTGATATTACCATTCAGCTGATATATATGTACATGCTAATGAATTTACCCCTTTAATCAGTCTGTGATTAACCTATCTATCTATACTATAATATTGCAATAGGTGGTGATGGTGCGTCATTAAAATTGCCCGTGCAGATTAGATTAAATTACCCACCAATGCCACGCACAAGTCGAAAAAACGGTTCGTAAAAAAAAACTGCTCGCGGCCGCTACCCTGCCTCTACCGACCTCCTCGCAAGCTGCACCCGAGCACGACCTCCGCCGGCATGCTACCCCCTCTATCGCCGGGCTACACCTCGCCTCTCCAGACGTTGTGCAAGCTGCACCCGAGCACGACCTCCGCCGGCATGCTACCCCTCTATCGCCGGGCTACACCTCGCCTCTCCAGACGTTGTGACGTCGCGCCGCGCCGCCGCCGCCGCCGTAACGGTTCCTCTGCGCCGTCCGGGTCGCCGCCTCTCAGTAGCCGAATCGAATCGGGCACATAGCTGTGACCGACCCCCGGCTCCCCGGGTCACTGCCCCTAGACTCCTCGCGGCGGGGCGCCCGAACACGGAGGAAGACGACGCCAATGCCACCTCGTTCCTGAGAGAGGAGGGATCCCTAGACCTCGGGCTGCTGCCCCTCCACCTCGCGCTCGATCTGGAGCAGGGAAGGAAGAGTACAGAGGGGGATGGAAGAAGGGGAGGGGGGCAGTGAGGGTGGCCGAGCAGCCGCCGCAAATCTGGCCGCCTGCATCGTCCCCATCAGCTTCTCTCTGGCTGGAAATTGGAGAGGGAGAGGAGGCTGGAGAG
>QRDG01001280.1:0-284581 GCA_012064385.1 Puccinellia tenuiflora
AGGGATAGATTCTTTGTGCATCGTCTCTAGTGAGAGTTCGAAGACCAAGCACCACAGCAGAGGGTGAAGCGTCGCCAAGCCATGAATTTATGGGAACTCTATTTTCATAATATTTCCATTAGTGTGCACGGATATGTCAAGGAATATAACCATGAGGGGTGTAATTCTGCATGGATATGTCGTGCAACTAACATTAGCTCCACCCACATAACATAAGAACAAAATGTTGTACATGCCTTGATGTTATGATCATGGAAGTGTATAACTAGAAGTAATTTATGCCACCAGCACTTATAACTTATTTAGTGAAACCTTAGGCTTGTTCTCTATCACACTTCAAGGATTGGTCATATCTGAAACATACTTATTTTCATTGTTATTACTTATTTGCAACTATCTCCAAGAAAAATATAACTTATCAATCTTGCAACCATTTAAAGTCATCTCTACGCCACTAACACATAGCAATTCCGTCGGCTCATGCTAGGTTTGACAATTAATCGATACTTAATGAAACATGTTATAATTGATACTTTACACTTGTAGGTATCCAATGACTATAACCGGGCTATCTAAACCTTGACCTGCAAGGTTTCGACAACATGCGCCATCAAAATTGATCCATCCATCGACGTTCATGGTACACAAGCATTACCACCGGCCGGGATGATTCATGGAGAACTATGTCATCAACTCAGAAGTTGGGCCAGAAATTTTGCATGAAAACTTGGTGATTAAATTGCCAATTGCAGATCAAACCCCGACGCGGATTTTCTAACGGCTCCTCCCCTACCAATACGGATTTTCAATTCTTATTCTAGTATAAGAATAGGCAGGTTTATAGATGTATCTTGTACCCATTAAATACCACCCAATTATCCACCTAAGTTTTCACTCTATGACATGTGGGTACAATCTGCTTGTGCCCCACACGTAAGTGAGTGTCGGGTGCATCTGCATTGTAAGGTGCAAATTTTCTATCCACCCACTCATCTTTTTTAATTTCATTCTCCATATTGTATCGGTCATATCTTTTGAACCAAATGTCCAATCTTTTAATCTAGTTTGATATTATTAGAGTTCATGTTGATGAGATCTTCAAAACAAAATCAACATTGGACGCATTTTTAAAAAGTTTAAAATATGACAATGAAATTATATTGAAACTAAAATGAATTTGCAATAGAATTATTTATCACCTTTGACCTGTTTCATTTTGATATGACATATGTTCAAGTATAATAGAGGTTCAATTCATGCATAATTTATTGAGATTTTGAGACACCAGAATACCAGATATATTTTATTATATTTCGCACATATAAAAAGTTTCATCATGTTTTAAACATATCTTTTACAAATCCATCGAAAAGTGTGTGTCTATTTTCACTAGTTAGAAATGCTTGTTCGGACCCAACCCAATGCATGCATGCATGAATTCTCTATCACTCCATCATCCTTTAGCCCTCCTAAGTCCTAAGCGCTCCCTGCAACGCTAGATAGAAAACAACTAAACATTGTCAAACGTACTCTACTGCCAAAATGTCAACCACGCCCTTAACTGCACCGTACGGTGCCGACATAAAATTGCAGCGGCGATGTTCTCCTATAAAATGGCGCGAAGAAGACCCTCTCAGATGCATCAAACAGCCACACTTAATTACAAACCAGCACAGCAAACACACACAAGCATGTCTGCCACTCCAATGGAGGGTCTCGAGCCACTGGAACTCCTCCCGACGGTCGCCTCCGCGGTGCTCGCCATCCTGCTGGTGGCGCTCAGCACGCACGCTCGCCGCTGCCGCCACCCCGCGCTCCGCATCTTCGTCTGGGCCGCCTCCGTCGCCTTCATCCCCCTCGCCTCCTCCGCCATCTCCGCCTTGCTGCGGCAGAGGAAGATACAGCGAGATGTAAACAAACTCATATTCCAGGAAGACAAGGCAAGCCCAGAGGCCCGGACCATGTGGACGCTCCTCCTGTGGGCAGTAATCATAGTCATCATCAAGGGCAACGCCGACACCGCAGCCGCCTCCGCGGCCACCGCCTCCGCCGCGCCTTCCTCCGGCGACGTCGGCGTCGACGGCCAGAAGATCCGGACCCCCGTCGAGCTCCTCGCCGTGTACGCCTATCTGGCTTACCTGATCATCCAGTGCATTCCGGAGGCAAAATGGCTGAAAGCTACCGGAAAATCCGTCTTCGTCGTCTTCTTCCTGCTCGGCTTCGCCAAGGTGGTGCTCAAGCTCGTCGCCTTCTTCCTGGCCGGCCGCTCCTACGCCGTCGGCAGGAACGCGCGGCTCCTTTCCGGGTACATGACGCAGCTCGTCGAGGAGGGCACGGCAGAGGGCCATGGACACGTGCCTCCTTACGTGGTCATGGGGGAGGGCAAGGATAACGTCGAGGAGACACCCCAGGGGTACCGCGTCAGGCGCGACGCCCTTGATAACAAGCTCGGCGCCCTCGTGACGCTGGACCGCGTGTGGTCACTGTCCGATCACGGCGACGGCCTCCTCGGCAAGCGGCGGGAGCTCAGGACCTCTGCCTCTCCTTCTCCCTCTTCAAGAACCTCCGTCGGCGGCTGTCGGGGTATCCCCTGGCCGAGGAAGGCTCCGGCGACGCCCTAGACTTCGTGCTACGAGGCATGGACACCGCCGGCCGAGGAGGCGCCGACGCCGACCGCGTGTTCCGCGTCCTCGTGGACGAGCTCTGGTTCGCCAGCGACTTCTACTTCTCCCCGCTCCCTCTATGCTCCTTCAGCGGCTGGTGCGCCGCCCTCAACTACCTCCTCTCCGTCCTCATCATCGCCGGAGCTATCGCCGTCGGATGCGTGTACCAGTTCTATGGAGTGATCATCTTCAGCCCCAAGAGGCCAGTGTCCGAGACGAACCCGGACGTCACACTGGCGCAGAAGGCGTACTACCTCATCACCCTGTTCATGCTGCTGGCCACCGTGCTCACAGAGAGCTGCGAGATCGTCGCCGGCGTCTGCTCCAACTGGACCAAGATGGCCTTGCTCGGTAGCTACATAAGACGCGGATCGCCGGGGCGATGGACCCACGCCGCGCTGGACGCCGTGCTCCGGCTAAGGCCTGCGAGGCGCTGGAGCGACAAGATCGGGCAGAACTCGGTGCTGGAGCCCCGAAGCTTTGGCAGGCGATCGGTGCTCTTCTCGGAGAAGCTGTATGGGCGCGCGGGGCTGATGAGGTCGGTGGCAGTCTCGCCGGCCGTGAAGGACGCGGTGCTCAGGTCCCTGAAGAGCAGCTACGGGGGTTTGGACAGAGGAAGCACGGCAGCTCCGAGAGTCGGCCTCAGTGGCGGCTCCGAGAGCTGGGCGTGGCCGCCGTCAAGTGGTTTCGACGGAGATGGAAGCCGCACAACGGAGCATATCCTCGCTTGCCATGTCGCCACGAGGCTCTTCGAGATCAAGCTCTCGCACTCGGCGACGGCGTGTCCGACGGCCGACGACATGACCGCCGCCTGCCACCTCTCGAACTACTGCGCGTACCTGGT
Organism: Puccinellia tenuiflora; assembly: GCA_012064385.1. Lineage (NCBI taxonomy): Eukaryota > Viridiplantae > Streptophyta > Magnoliopsida > Poales > Poaceae > Puccinellia > Puccinellia tenuiflora. The sequence goes on from QRDG01001280.1 coordinate 3,508, forward strand.
GGCGGCTGCCCCCGGGCTGCTGCCAGGTAGCCGCGCGTGGACCGAGAAACGGTACAAGGAGGTGGTGGCGGACGTGCAGGCGGCGCTGGGGAAGGACGTCGACGGCGCCGGCGAGTCGGCGGCGCAGAGGTACGAGCGGCTTCTCGAGGAGCTGAGCGCGAGCTCTCGGGACAAGGTGCTGCAGCGCGGCGCGGAGCTTGGGAAGCTCCTCGTGGAGGCGTACGTGGAGGACGAGGCGGCGGCGTGGCGGTTCCTGGCGGACTTGTGGTCGGAGATGGTGCTGTTCGTCGCGCCGTCGAACAACGTCAAGGGCCACGTCGAGGCCATGGGTCGTGGCGGGGAGCTGGTCACGCTCGTCTGGGCGCTTCTCCTGCACGCCGGCGTCACGGATAGGGACGAGACAACTCGCGGTGGTAGTAGCTTCCCGTGAAGTGGGAGATCTATAATATACTACTACTACTAGTAGTAAGTAGTAATTTGGTTCCACATGCATATCTTTTTAAATTTATTTAGGTCTCATTTGGCAAGAGTGTATCAGCAAGTATTTGAGAGTATTTTCCCAAGGGGATTGGGTGAAAACCAAGGTTTTGGATTTCGTTTTGCAAAATTTACCGCCAAAATTCGCTATTTCGGAGTTTTTTCGGAAAACCTCGGACGAAAGGAACAATCCAAAATTTAAATTTTGAAATGAAAAACGAGTGAAAATTGGACGAAAATATCCAAAATTGCACCAAAAAATTGAAATCGAATGTGCTACATTGACATGGTATCGCAGCGTGTCTAGATCTACCCATGTCTTCCGCATCTCAAGGCAGAGTGATTGCCAGAAGTCACACCTCCTCCTTCAGCGCAAAGCAAACTGCTAATGCACAATTTAAACCTCTAGAGACATGTTTATTCGTCGCCTCTAATGCAGCAATCGCGATGATGATGGCAGGCCTGTTCGTGTCACGGGCTCCTTCCTTCACCGTTGTACCCAACCTCGCAATGATCGTCACCACGGGGCTCAATAGGGACAATTATGTCCTACGAAAAACTCAAGTTATTCATGTTCTTCGTGGCGCCAACCTCATGGGCTATCTCGATGGCACGATTTCATGCCCGGTGCGCCTCATCCTGAAGGAAAAGGAAGGGGGCCATGTCCAAGTTCCCAATCTAGATTTTCTCTGATGGATTCAGGTTGATCGGCCCCTAATGTCAGTATTCCTGCCAACCTCACTGTCGACTCTGTGGGCTCCGTGACGATGCTCCAATCATCAAGTGAGGTGTGGATCACGCTAGAGCGTCTGCTCTCAGCTGCGATGTTCTCAGGAGCAAATTATGATCGTGAGACGTGCGTCTTACAACTATCATTTTGTAAACCTATCTAGTGTCTCTGTTATTTGGATGGTGTAACGGAGCATATTATAAATTATTGGACATGCATTTTAGCTCTCGTTTCTGTAAACCGATTTGTTGTCTTGGTTATCGAGCTACAATGTTTTCTCTTTGAGTATTCAATATGATATCAATGTTTAACATTTTGGAGGACATGCAACTGCACCTATTTATGTGATTTTGTGGCTTATAAGCCAAAAGCAAAAATCCACAGTTAAGCCCAACCAAACAGCCTCTGATACTCTGGTTTGGATGTTACTGTTGTTTGATATTGATTATGCTGGTAGGTAAATGCCAAATAAAATGTTAGTCTGCAAGACAAAACGTGTTTGATTGTTGGTCGGCATAACAAAACACTGGCCGGCGGTTAGTCAGCAAAGGCTCATGCCATGGGCCCATGGCGGGCAAAAAGTTGGTCGGCAAAGGAAAACACCATACAACAGTCGGTTGGGAGAAGGATTATGGCAGGGCCAACGGAAATTTGGTCTGCAAGGAAAACACCATCCAACAGTCGGTCGGCACAAACTGTCGGTCGAGAAAGAATACATTGGTAAAGAAAGTTTTTCAATAGCCGTCGACATATCGGTTGGAAAAGGATTGTCGATCGGGAAAGGGGCTTCCCGACTGGAGTATCAGTGACAAACGTTGTTGGTAGGCAATATACTTTCCCAACCGACATTCTATCGGCAAAAGTTGCTTTCCCGCCCGACTTGCTTGTCGTGGGTTTGGTGTCTTGGTGTAGTGCTCCAACTATTGGAGGAACGAGATAAACATGACCCGGTTGCCATCCCTGTGAGGAGGCCTCACCCCTCGTCACCAAGATTCCCCGATGCATAACTTGCAAGCAATGGAAGATATTCTTTCTGTGCGAGTCCCTCCAACTGATGTCGTTTCACCAAGGAGCCGCGCCACATGCCGTTCGCGCTTGTCATCATGCAAGATCTTGACGTGCGTTGTTGGAGTTTCTGTAGTGGCATAATGGAGACACGAGAGAAGAAGAGATGTGCAAGATTTCCTGACGTAAACCGCTGCGTGTTCCCGTTACTGAAGTGGAAACCGCTCCAATTGCCACATTAAATAATCGTGATTCTTGATTGTGCGTTGTTCGGAAGCCAGCGGGTAGGACCGATCTTTTCCAATTGGTCAAGCTATCAGGCAGAATGACCGCTAGAAGAGATTATGATGATGTTATAAAACCGAGCCGCATAATCGATCTACAAGGATAAGCAATCACAACAACGACACCAAGATTTGGTAACGCAGTTCAGCGATCAACGCCTACATCTGCGGGGCATGCTTAACGGGCGCTCCTCCCCATGTACTAATCAACATAGTACCGTCGACGACAAACCCGCCTCGGTATACAAACACATCAGATCTCGACGCCACGCCGGTCCGGCCGCCCCTGCCACGGGCACCGGCCGTCTTCTAGTCTAAATCTTATGTCTACCCTAGCTCCCTTGTCATAGTCTCTCTACTAGGCCAGGTTACACGTGTTCGACTCAAACACCTAACCTTCCGCTAATTACAAGTCCAAAACGTAGCCTACTCGTACACATATTTGGCACATATTCCAACAAACTCCACCTTGACGAATATGACGCCCGCCATCTTGAAGCCATCATGCCCGAGCCTCCGTGTACCTGGACTTGAACCATTAACCATGAGCTCCGCTGCTACTCTCTTGACTTCGTATGAATCCACCTGCAACCATAGTCCCTTCCTTGTATCACCACAGTCAAAGCTCCCACGAAAATTAAGTTCTTCAACACTCTTATTTTGTGCTCCCAATCCTCCGGAGTATCCGTCCAACACCACCACACATCGATCATGAAACCACCATATCGACAACAGCGTTGTATCGTCTCACCCTGGTATCCTCGTCCTTGATCTATGTGAAAGTGAACAACTCACATATTAGGTGTTACATATAAGAGTTACCTGAACTCATCATTCTCGATAATATTGACTGCATCTCTGAAAACTCGAAGGAATTTCGCCGTTGCTTTAAGTCATCTCCAGTCAAATTCACAGTTGTCTCATCCACTTTCGCAGATAATACTTGATCAACATCGTCCATCTCCCGGACCTCGATAGACTGTCGCCAACATGAACCTGTTACTCGCCAACACTGGCCACCTCCACACTTGGTTGACCACATGTCTAACCACCAGTGTCATGGTTCCGCCGTGTTCATCTACAATCCCGCTGAGTATCTAGGGCTGCAGACCCACATCACCTCAAATCCCACTGTAGATAACACCGATCATCTAGATCGATGACGAGTTCACGTATCCTTCGAACCTCTACGCGGCAGTCCGAAACGTCTCCCTCGCTTTTCGCTGCATCAGGCTTCGACTCTCTGCTAGCTTACGCCGTAGTCCTTCTCCATCAGCCGAGTGGAATCTTCCATCAGAAACCAGCTCCACCTTCAACATGACTCCATGTAGCTAGCTAGGCTACCTCTCGCCGCCCTCCGGTCAACTCCCAGATCTCCTATGTGCACCGTCTTGAGTCAACTCCACGCTACATGTTGAAGCACGCAAACCATCGGGTATGCGCCACGTGTTTCCACGCCACAGAATTTAGACACCATCACCATCGCGCTCCTATGTCGCCGTCGCTGATATCACCGTCTTCTTCTGTCCAACCGACCATCTGTCGATCCGTCAGACTGTCTAGTCCGATCCAGCCGAACGTATCCCACCGCAACCATGCTCCACCTTGCGCCGTATCAGCCCAGCACCGACGTGCATTGCTCGACACCCTGTAGAAACATGATCCCTTCACGTCACACTGCAGGCTCCTGCGAGCCTTATGCGCACGCGTCGTCCTTGCCGCTTCAGTCCATCATTCACTACGGGAAACGGCAACATTGCCGAGCGTCGAAGCTATGCCGAGCGTGCCGCTCGGCATAATACGCCTTATGCCGACGGTAATAGGAAAACGCTCGGCAACATAACACGCTCGGCAAACAAGTCATATGCCGAGGGTTTCCTTAACAATACGCTCGGCATATAACCACGCTCGGCATACCTTCCATGCTCGGCAGTACCCGACGGAGTCTGACGGGTCTTTGACGGCTGTTAACATACGCTCGGCATATAGTGACGCTCGGCAAAATGCTACTGTTGTTTTGCAAAAATGCCAGGGAAAAAGGTGTGTGGCATGGGATTCGAACCCAGTACCTCTATTTTGTAGACGAACAAGGCTTACCATTGGGGTATTTCTAGGATCGTGTTAGGATGTCGTGTTTAACTCTTTTATATACAACTGCTGTGTATCTTTCCAAAGAAAAATGAAAACCTGGGAATCATTTCCATACCAGTAAGATAAGTGACAGCAAAATCAATTCCATTACAGAAATATAGCAACCTGAGCATCACAATTTCATAACCTGACATAGAAAAGCCTAGCTTTTATATAAAAAGCTAGGACATAAATATTTAACACAGATCTTACACCCAGTTTGATAACCATTACATTAGTACTAGATACTTAGTTCATATTTAACTACTAGACCAACTAGTTCAACACATTACTACTTGACCAACTACTTCAGAGCACCAATCTGATCAAGTCAAGATGAAGCCATAGCTCTCGCCCGTACATGGCGTGAAGCTGAAGACTACTATTTCCCCCTCCTCTAACTTGAACTCAGCCATAGCTTTTGCCCATCTGGTTGCTATTATTGCCTTGGGCCTTTTCTCTCCCATCTTCATCGTCACTTCAATGGTGTAAGGCACGGGTTGCATTCAACAAGAACCTTCAAGGGTTTTCAAGATAGGGTTTCAGGTAGTCTTCGGTGTACTTAGCTCCAAACTCCTGTCCAAATATAAAGATTGCAACAATTATATAGCAAACATGGTATTTATCTAGCAAATAGAAAACAATAAATGTACTGTTTCATGTTCAAGTAAACAGCATCTCACCATCTTGCCTTTTTTCATTACAGATGATTGGGACATCTTGTAAACATAAAATTTGATGGGTTCTGGATCAGAACAGTCAACCAACTCTATCAACTGCTCCACTTGATATGGACGCAGCCACATATCACTTGCATATATCATATGCTTGTCAAAGCCGCGAGTTCCCCCATGGTGAGGTCCTATATGTAACAAAATGATATGTAAACATTAGGCAATGTACTACACTACTACTTAACAGTACCTACATGGGATAAACAAGTTTTTCATAATGATCACCTCTCCTGATAACCATTTGTCCATCCACAGCAGAGTCCAAATGTTCATCAGTGGAAAATGAGCCACTGTCCTCACTAGAGATGCTCATATCCCTCTCTGTATCAAAGCAACATGAATATTACTACTAACAACATGAATAGTAATCTTTGTATGAACAATAATTCAATGAAATTTATAAAAATCTCAGCAACAGAAACAATCCCCAATACCAACACCTAGAGGATTCGAATTTGCAGAACTAGAACACTATACACAGCCTAGAGGATTCGAATTTGCATTTGCAGAACTAGAACACCTAAAGGATTCGATTTGCAGAACTACAACACCTAGAGGATTCACCCATGAACTCGAGCTGTACCTTCACCTCTTCGCCCCGGACCCGAGCACCAAGAGGCACAAGCCCAGCTACCAGGACGCCGCCGTTGAGAACTCGGCAACGACAGCTAACCCTAGACTCAGCTAACCCTAGCAGGAGAGGGGTGCGCGGAAGAACAGAGCGGGGGGGGGGGGGGGATAGTGCAGACTTACCAGGAGAGCCACGGGGGAGGTCGGGGCGACGGGAGCCACCGGGAAGGCCGGGGCGACGGGATCCTCCTCCGGCCTAAGATGGGGCTCCCTTGTCCCTCCGGCAGGCGACGGCGGGCTTCATCTTCCTCCTCCCCTCTCTTTGATTATGCTAGTCTCTTTTCTTTCTTTCTTTGGGTGGTGTGGCTCTGAATCATCATGTCTGAGTACACTCCCTTGGTTATTGGCATAAAAATTGTTGTTTGAATTGGTGTTTAAATAAAAATTGTTGTTTGAATTGTTGTTTACATAAAAATTGTGTGCACACTCCCTTGTTTCTTAGATATCTAAGTATGCTGCCTTGTCTATTGGGGATAACACTGCTTGTAATATATTGTGCTCATATGTATAGGAAATTACATGTATAACTTCAAAGTTGAGTACCTAAACTATCTAAAATACACCAACAAATTGTTCTTAAGTGGTGAAATGCTAGTATTTTCCAAAAAAAACTATTCCTTGATCTCTGTCCTGCATGCTCTCTTCTCCTTGGCTCTGTCCAATATATGTGAACTCCTAATATTTTCCACTCCTAATAACTCAGAGGATGGCTGATCGTCAGTGGATGTATAGTGGGTAGAATTAGTCCAAATGAAGTTAGTGATGAGTGGATCGAAAAAACTGATGATTTCTTGTCAGAGGCATTCCGTGTTGCGAAGAGAACTAAAATGAGGCCATTTTGCCCTTGTGCTGTATGCAAGAATCGTTTGTACCGTGGAAAGGATATCATGACCAAACACCTTATGCTGCATGGGTATATGCCAAATTTTACAGTATGGGTCCAGCATGGTGAGCAAGAACCTGATCGTGGTAGAGATGAAGTGATGCGGCAACGCATTAATGGTAATGAGGATGATGGGATTAGAAACATGCTTGATGATCTCGATGATGCACGTAGGGCACATCAAGACGAGGAACCTGAGGCAACTGCTAAGGCCTACCTTGATATGTTGGCTGCGGCAAAGAAACCTCTTTACGGGACGGCAAAAATCTCCCAGCTAGATGCCATTTCGCAACTACTGGCTATCAAGGCCCAGTATGGCATTAGCCGAGCTTGCTTCGAATCATTTCTGACAGCAATCGGTAACCAGCTCCCTGAAAACCATGTTCTGCCACGAAACATGTACGAGACCAAGAAAATTGTGAAAGCTCTTATGATGGGTTATGAGCAGATACATGTTTGTCCTAAGAATTGCCTTTTGTTTAGGAAGGAGTTCAGGAGGACAAGTATTGTAGGAAGTGCAAGTCCTCTAGGTATCTTGAGGTAGACATGCCTGATGGCCAGAGGAAGAAGCAGACCAAAGTCCCAGCAAAGATTCTTCGGTATCTCCCTTTCATACCAAGAATCCAACGCCTTTTCTTGACAGAGGAGTCTGCCAAACAGATGGCATGGCACAAAGCAGGGCATAGATACAATCCAAAAAAGATGGTGCATCCAGCAGATGGTGAAGCATGGAAGGCATTTGATCGAGATCACCCCCATGAAGCCGCAGATGCTCGAAATGTCAGAATTGCGATAGCAACAACGGTTTCAATCCATATGGTATGGCGTCTAACCCATATAGCTGCTGGCCTGTGTTTGTTATTCCCCTGAATCTCCCTCCTGGCGTCATCATGCAACGTACCCTGGGAAGAATTTGAGTGTGCTTATGCAGCCGCTGGTGGATGATTTGTTCCACTCTTGGGAACATGGGACATGGACATATGACAAGGCAAAGAAGGAAACTTTCTCATGAAAATTTGGTTCCACTACTCATGCATGATCTACCGGGGCTTGCCCTGTTCTGTGGCTGGTGTACAAATGGGAAGATGCCATGCCCAATTTGCATGCAGGCTCTTGTCTTCCAGTGGCTGAAGAGGGGAGGCAAGTACTCTGCTTTTGACCAGCATCGTCAGTTCTTGAAGAAGGCCATCCATTCAGAGAAGACAAGAAGAACTTCATGAAAGGCAGAGTTGTCCATGAAGTAAAGGCCATACCTGAGTTGAACGGTGCAGATATTCTAGCTCAGCTAGCTGCTCTTCAGCCTAAAACCAAAGGCAAAGGTTTTGAGGGATATGGGGAGACACACACTGGACTCATATTCCAGGCTTAACGAAGCTCCCCTATTTCAAGGACCTCAGACTTCCCTATAACATTGATGTAATGCACACAGAAAAGAATGTTGTTGAGTCTCTGTTTAGCACAGTCCTCCACATTACTGACAAGACAAAGGATAATGTTAAGGCTAGAGCAGATCAAGAGAAGCTATGTGATAGGAAAGAGCTGAACATGCAGCCTCCCGAGGGCTCTCGAAAAACTTGGTTAAAGCCAGATGCTCCCTTCGTCCTTAAAAGGCCTCACAGGAGGGAGGTACTTCATTGGCTAAAGAACTCCTTGATGTTCCCCTGATGGTTATGCATCGAATATCAGTAATGGAGTCAATCTTGCAACAGGCAAAGTCAATGGTCTGAAAAGTCATGACTATCACATGTGGATTGAGCGGATAATGCCGGTGATGGTTCGAGGCTATCTCCCTGATCGTATTTGGCGAGTTCTTGCTGAATTGAGCCATTTCTTCCGTCAGCTCTGTGCAAAAGAAATATGCCCTGATATGATGCTGCATATGCACAAGAAAGCACCCGAGTTGATCTGCAAGTTAGAGATGATCTTTCCCCCAGGGTTCTTTAATCCCATGCAGCATCTCATTTTGCATCTGGCAAACCAAGCATATTTGGGAGGCCCTGTGCAGAATCGTTGGCAGTTTTGTATTGAGAGAGAGTTCAAGCAATTCGACTTAAATGTGGGAATAAAGCTAAGATTGAAGCATCCATATCCGAGTCATATGTTCTTGAGGAGGTTTCAGACTGCGCAACAACATACTATAGCGATGATGTTCCCAATCTGCATAATAAACTCTCTAGATACAATACCAGCAACTCAGAAAATGAACCTGACCTCCTCCTCTTCAAAGGGCAAGGTGGTGTTGCTGGTGGCTCGAAATCTTATACCATTAAAAATGATGAGTGGCAGTCCATCATGTTCTATGTCTTGGACAACATGAAGGAAGTAGATCCATTCAAGGAGCAATTCATTATTGAAGAGTGGAAGGAACCGAGTAGGCCTACTCCCAAGCAGCTCAATAGACTTCTAAGAGAGGGTGCCAACGGAGGGAAAACTTTCGTGGATTGGTTCATGGAAAAAGTAATTCTAACTTGTCTCTATTACACACACCTAAACTTTCTCAACAATTCTAACTTGTTCCTATTACAAACAACTAATGCACTGAATAATTCTTCTAGGGAACAGATTCCAAGCACACCATGAGTCCCGAACTGCGATGGGTGTCCAAGGGTTTTTGACAATCGGGTCAAAACTTATGAAAAATATGATGTGAATGGATATCGCTTCCATACATAGGGCACCAGAACTCTTGGCCTAATGCGAAGACTATAAATACTGGAGTGTTTGTTGGAGGAGCTGGCCCAAATAAAACACAGTTCTATGGAAGATTACAAAAAATATACTCCCTTTCATTCGTCGTGGGGCAAAGATCTCCATCTTGTTGTGTTCAAATGCCTTTGGTTCGACCCAGTCCATGGACTGAAATCAACCCCTGACATAGGTTTAGTTGAAGTTAAGACAGCAAGCGTCTATGCAGGTTCAGATGTCTTGTTGTGGCTAACCAGGCTAAGCAAGTTTATTATCTCCCATACCCATGCCAAAAACCCAGCCTACAAGGTTGGGAAGTTGTGTATCAGGTATCACCACATGGTAAGCTACCCGTGCCAAATGATGATGATTACAACAACATAAACCCCCAACACATATGAGGGAGAGTTCTATCAAGAGCAAGAGCTTAAATGGGGTATTTGATATATCTCTGAACGGTCTTGATGCCCTTGATGAGGATGCACAAAATGATGGTGAGACAGTTGTGAATCTAAAAGACATAGATATGCTTGCCAAGTTACATCTAGACGATGACGATGAGGATGAAATCGTCATTGCGGATCAACCTTATACACGCGTGACATGACGATGAGGATGAAATCGATTTTGACTTTGATGATGATATTTTGGTTAGTATGCTTCAGTATGTTAGGTTTTCTATATTGCCAAATACCACAGTAGTGTCCTGACAGTAGGTTTATGATATATCATTGCATCTTTATTTTTTTGTTATTACTTCCTTCCTTTGCATCAAAATTTATTATCCTTACTAATTGTTTATTCTTTCTTGATGCAGGTGATTGAACCATGAGCAAGAATACAACCAGCAATACTATTAGTAAGGTGTTTCCGGTGACGAAGACGACGGTGACGGCCAGAAGTGGAAGAGTGGTTAATCCTAGAATACGCCTAGCTGAGGATGATGTGCCCTCCAGACAGGCAGCGGCGACGACGACGGCCAGCCGCGGCCGAGCCATGGCTGGCCGAGCTCAGTTGCAGCAGCCGCAGCAAGGGAGACCTCCTAGAGCTGGAGGCCGTGGCAGGGGGAGAAGAGGAGGAGGAGCTGGAGCCCGAGCTGCGACACCCTCGTCTAGTACTTTACCCTCAGCCAATGGCACTATGGCTGAGGAGGAGGAGGAGGAGTATGAGGAGGTTCAGATGGATAGACAGGTGCACAGGGAGGTGGTGGTGCATGAGGAGAGGCAGGAGGGCATAGAGATGGAGGAGGGTGAGGATGAGGATGAGGATGAGGGTGAGGGTGAGGATGAGGATGAGGATGAGGATGAGGATGAGGGTGATGGTGAGGGTTCGGTGTGGTTGCGTGGAGAATCAGATCTCCCTGACAAACGACCAGCTACTGAGGAGGAGAAGATCTTCATTGAGCCTAATAAGAATAAGTAAATGGCCAAATTGATCATGTTAACTTGTTGATGGTCTGAGCCTAATACTAACATCTTGATCTTTCTGTAGCAATTGGAAATATGTTGATGCTGTGAAGCGCCGGTCTCCAAATGGGATTGTTGGAGTGTTGCTTAAGACATATTGGCCAGGCTTGTGAAATCAATGACCAAGAGGAGCTAGCACTCAAGTGGCACCACTATGAAGCCAAGAACGATGATGACTACGGGACTAAGGCCAATGCCGTGCTCACTCGTTTTGGGTAAGTTTTTTGTAAAAGTACACAACCCATTTAACTCACTGCTTCTTCCATTGTAGAGCAGTAGCTAGCATTACTATAGAGTGGCACCATTATTTAACTCACTGCTTTTATGCATCATTGTAGCATTGACACCATTATTTAACTCATTTCTTCTTCCATTTGGTTTTATGCATCATTGTAGGATTACTTTAGAGTTGCACCAGAGAAAAAGGCTAAGGCAGACAAGAACTTGCTGGCAGCAGCGAAGAAGCTTCTCCAACAGATGCCCTATGAGGTGCGCTTCACGGCCATATCGCACTTCTACGGGGAGAAGCTCCCAAAAGGATCACAAAAGTACAATGAAGGAACAAAAACCTGTATTGACAAGGCAGAATTACCTAGATGTAAGTAATGTTTTATTCCTTGTGTGTGCTAAATTTGTATCTGTTCACATGTATCTGTTCATAACCCATCTTATGTTTTATCAAATGCTATGTTTTGCCTGCTGAATGCATTGTTGTTTATTTAGGTGATTCCTGGTTGGTGCTCCGGACGGTCGGACGGATGGGCGGTGTTGGTGGATAGGTGGTTAGATCCTCAGTTCAAAGCTGTGAGCAGTGTCTGTGCAGCGAATCGCGGCAATGCCGGTACACACTGCCAAGGCAGCCTGAGCGATGGTCGTTTCAAGGAAAAAGTGGTATATATACTTGGTTTAGATTTCCCATCATGCACCTGGAATTCCTGCTATTACATGCAACATTTAGCTTCTGCATTTGTTAAACTGATTCCTGACATATTTTGTGTTGCAGGAGCGTGAACGGGGAGGACCAGTCTCACAACTTACATCGTGGTCACTGGCCGTAGGCCAAAGAAGAACCCAGAGATCTTCTTCGACGGAGTTGCGACCAAGTTGGACAAGTACACCACGGAGTTTAAGAAGAGAAAGGGTGCTGAGGCTGATCCCTATGAAGAAGATATTGATGAGGTTGCGGTAGTACGAGCAGGACATGGCAAGAAACATGGCCGCCACTTGATGATGGATGGCGAGCTCGAGAACATGCCCTCTCTCTCGCAAGTCCGAACCTGCACAAGCGGATCTCCTAGTACCAACACTCGTGCACAGCCTAGATCGAACATGGCCATTCTAGAGGTTTCCTAATTTTCTCCTTTTCATCCTATGGTGGTCTTATGTTCTTTCATGGCTGGGAACATGGTCATTCTAGAGGTTTCCTAATTAACTACATTATATTGTAGGCCGAGGTGTTTAGGCAGCGTGATGCCTATGATGTTCTGAAAGAGGCCTATGAGACAAACATGAAGCAGCAGGCAGCGTACCAGGAGTACAACAACAATTACCAGGCGGTTAGTTCTTCACTATACTGATTCTTGCCCATTATAACCAAGAGAAAACTCTCTACTTCACTATTAACACCTGTCTGTCTAATTTGCAGGCCATGCACTCCCATTTTAGTCAAGGCACTCCGATGCCAGTGTGGGCGCCGCCACCGCTACCACCACCTGTGATGTTTTCACAGCCTGCACTGATGCGAAATGCAAATGCTTCAGCAGTCCGGTTAGTGCTCTGCCCAACTTCAACTAACAGCTGCATTTTTCCATGCATTCAGTCCAATTCAGGCAATGCAACTAACAGCTGCATTTTTCCATGCATTGAGTCCAAATTCAGGCAATGCAACTAACAGCTGCATTTTTGCAAGCAATGGAACTAACTCTTGCGAAAACATGCAGGGTTCAGGTGCCTCCAATCAACTTTTCCTTGGCAATAACAGCCCTACTGCTGCTGACGGCTCTACTCCTGCTTCAAGGAGCCCTGCTACCCCTTGCACCCCAGCCTCGACCAGTGCTCCTCCAAACATGTAGGGTTCAGCTGCATGTGCTTGGTGTTGGTGTTAGTCGACATTTGTGTCTGCCTATGTGCTTCATGTGAATCTGTAGTTAACTAAGCTCTACTAGTGTCACTTTGTGTTATTCATCATGGATTTGATGAGATGGATATGTTGTAACAGTTTGATGTATGATTTCTGTGTTATTTAATGTCAACTGCCTGTGAAATAATCAGTTCTGTGAAATATATGCTGCTGTGCTATTTTTAATTGTGCAGGGATGCCGTAAAAAAACAAAAAAAACAAAACCTTCAACTATATGCCGAGCGTATACGCTCGGCATACCCGTGCCACGTGGATGGCAGGGCATGGTTTGGACAAATCGATGCCGACCGGTAGGACGCTCGGCATATAGCCCCACCACGCTCGGCATAGTTGGACGTATATGCCGAGCGCAAACGCTCGGCATACACGTGCCACGTGGATGGCAGGGCATGGCTTTGGACGGAGCAGATGCCGACCGGTAGGACGCTCGGCATATAGCCCACCACGCTCGGCATAGCTGTACGTATATGCCGACGGTAAACGCTCGGCATACGTCGCCACGTGGAGGAAGCAGGGCCACTACGACTGAACGTATGCCGAGCGTCCTATACATTTATGCCGAGCGTTTCTGGCGCTCGGCAAAAGGTCTGCGCCGTCAGATGGACGTTTCCGTCAAGTTGTTTGCCGAGTGTTTTTTTGCCGACGGGCACGATGAACGCTCGGCATATGTGTTGTTTGCCGAGCGTTTCTGTTTGCCGAGCGTATTGCGCTTGTATGCCGACCAGATGTATGCCGAGGGTCATTTGCCGAGCGTAATCGTGGTTTTGCCGAGCGTTTCTGGCGCTCGGCATAATTTTTCAGTCCCGTAGTGATTGACTTACGGCTTTGCGTCTTGTACCTGCCGCATCCATCCCGTACACCGCCTGTGTACCGAGTAAGGGAAAAATAATCCGTATATCCCCTGGTGCCTTTCGTGTGCCTGTAGCAAAGGATTGCAAGCTTTTGAACAGCCAAACACCATCCTCACCCCACGATAAATCAGTATTCTTCTTCTTTGGTCCCGATGGAAACTGCCTCGTACGTGTCGCTTTCCTTTTCCTTAACAAATCTCACGTTGCCTTGCATGCTGCCCAGCACGTACACAGCCACACGCCCTTGCTGCGTTTCCATGGAACCGTTGGCCCACCTGCGTGCCGCAACTCGCCGTAACAGATCTCGACGAGATCGACTGCGCTGCTGCTGCAGTCGTACATATGCTTTAGGCTTCTGCCCATGCTTCTTCAATTGACCAGATCAATCCGAGATCTGACACGGACGATCTTCAATCTTGCAGCATCCCGTGATTCGACGATCTCCGACGGCCGCAAAATAATCCTGCGAAACGCGATTACCGCATGCACCACGATCACCTGCGGTTGGTCTTCGTCTTCCTCTAGATCCGATCTACCGCGACATCAAACCTTGCTCTGATACCATTTGTTATAAAACCGAGCCGCATAATCGATCTACGAGGATAAGCAATCACAACAATGACACCAAGATTTGGTAACACAGTTCAGCGATCAACGCCTACATCTGCGGGGCATGCTTAACGGGCGCTCCTCCCTATGTAGTAATCAACATAGTACCGTCGACGACAAACCCGCCTCGGTATACAGACACATCAGATCTCGCCGCCACGCCGGTCCGGCCGCCCCTGCCACGGGCACCGGCCGTCCTCTAGTCTAAATCTTATGTCTAACCTAGCTCCCTTGTCATAGTCTCTCTTGGCTACCGGCCGCGGTGCTTTTATATACTAGGTCAGGTTACACGTGTTCGACTCAAACACCTAACCTTCTGCTAATTACAAGTCCAAAACGTAGCCTACTCGTACACAGATTCGGCACATATTCCAACAGATGACATCAATTATAATCTTATCACGTCGACTCCTATAGATATATTGATGTATTTTGACTACTTATTACTCAGATATACGTCGACAAGACAATTATTCCACACCTCTTCATGGTGGTCCAAGATTTCCCCATTATAAATGGAAGACTACTTCTATTTGACAAATCTCAAGATTGTCAACTTCGACAAGTTCTACATCAACACTCCTTCGACTACAAGAGTCTGTCAATACTTCACAATTGGCGACCCAGAATTAATCCTCCTATAAGGCTTAATAAACTCCGGTGCTAAGGCTTGTAGTCTGTCAATACTTCACAATTGGCGACCCAGAGTTAATCCTCCTATAAGGCTTAATGAACTCCGTTGCTAAGGACAGTGGGATCACCAGCAAGTGGGCCCAAGTTCATGGAAAAGGACCATCAAGACTAAGAAGGACCAAGTTAGCAATATGGCCTAACAGGCCTAAGGAGACCCGTGCAAGTACAAGGCAGCCGGCCACTAGGCCAATAATAAGCCCTTCTGGGTCCTCAAGATCGACTCTTCGAAGCGTCACCTGGAAGACTGACTCCTCGAAGTGTCACCCGAATGTCGACTCCTTCAATCATCTTCATAAATATGGGCGTCATCAATAATTAAAGGCAGGCGTTTCCAGCTTGCGCCATTACGCATTGATCGTGTCGGTTACCAATATAATCATCGCATGTTTTTTGATGCTATTAACAGTAGGAAAGGCTCCTACTGTTTTTCCATTAACAACCAATTACATATTTACAAGTGCCTTCTATAGCCAAGTTTTTGGAAACTAGAAAGAATCTAATAAACTTTGAATAAAAGGATGAAGGTCGAATCAGGAGCTCTAAATCAGTCTTAAATCTATGCTTCCAGGATTGAGTATCAGGGTAATCCTCTCGAATATCAGCCCATTCCTCTCCTTCCAAATGGACCACGCTTCTATCATGAAAACTTCCATAAACATCTCTTGGTTCCATGTAGATTTTGCAAATGTTATCATCTCCAGGTAGGCAGTATTAGGGGGCCAAAAGATATCCAAAAGAGCCCAGCAATCCCTGCTAAATTGGCACTCAAAAAATAGATGTTGCAGAGTTTCATCTACTTGGTCTTGACACATAGCACAAGAGTAAACAGAGTTTAAGTTATAATGTCTTCTTCTCAGCATGTCTCTGGTATTTAATCTATCTGATAGCAGCAACCAACAGAACAATTTTATCTTGAAAGTATTCTTGGCCTTCCAAATCCAGTTAAGCAGGGTGAGGTTGAAGCTCTCTGAAGCAAAATTTATAGTATAATGAAGAAGAGAACTTATTGGTACCCCAATCATAGGACCATGAATCGTCATGTTGGCCATCTAATTCAACTTGAATGGTCAGACTCTGAATCTCTCGGACCTCATCTATGGCTTGAGGGGACAGAGGCAAGTGAAAATTTGTTGACAGAGTCTCAGAAGTTAAGAACTCCTTTACAGATACATCATTGCATGTTAATACCCACTACTACCCCATCATTGTAACCCAGCCATGTTACCCTATATAAAGCACGGCCCGGGATTCACCCGGAGCGAGCAGACAGGATATACAAGCTACAGTACCTACAAGCTCGACAAGTTCTGAGACAGACAGGACACGAAATACAACGAAAATAGGTGTAGGCCTTACCTCCTTTGTGAGGACCAAACCAAAATAGGTGTAAATGATTTGGTTCTATGTTGTATCTAGATTTCCACAACAACATTTCTCACCATATTTTTTATCACGATAACTAACCCTATGGCAACACACTCGACTTTCCCTCGACACAAACTGTATGCGATGTTTTGACCTTCGTAGATAGCCCGAACCAAAATAGGTGTAGGCCTTACCTCCTTTGTGAGGACCAAACCAAAATAGGTGTAAATGATTTGGTTCTATGTTGTATCTAGATTTCCACAACAACATTTCTCACCATATTTTTTATCACGATAACTAACCCTATGGCAACACACTCGACTTTCCCTCGACACAAACTGTATGCGATGTTTTGACCTTCGTAGATAGCCTGAACCCGTGCACACGATAGTATAGATGAACGCTATGGACACGCTCAAATCGCTAATTTGAAACAGAAAAAGGCTACGTGTCTCGGGATTAATCGCTCGTGTGAAAATCTCGTTGGCAACGGAGGCATTAAGTCCGCGTGATTTTGATGCGACCAAATTTGGTTGGGTGCCATTTAAGAAAGATCCGAAACTGATGTTGTTTCCACAAACAGAAATTTCACCCGATGCGAACTGACCGCACCATACGGGTATAAAGTGGCCTACCACTCGAAAAGTACATTTGGCTCGCGAGCTTAGTGATCCTCACGATTAAAAAATTGAAAAAGTATTTATGAGTTTTTAATAAATTGAAAAAATCCATTTGTAGTCAATATTGTATCCCACAACCATGCAAAATATCAACTTTAAATACTTTGTTTTTCGAGCGAGCTAGACAAATCTGATCTGAAATTTGAAGATTTGAAAATATGCATATTCATGTATAGCTCAGAATTGAAATTATCTGAAATTGAAATTTTACACTTTGGTGGGATATATCATTGGGTACATCACTGAATCTGGCGAGCATGAAATCTTAGTCTTGTTTTAGAACTGACCAACCATTTTGTTGTCGTGTCCACTATAAATTGGCTTCTCAAAATTCCATCAATATACCTGAGGAACGCAACGCGGAAAAGTTAAACTGTGAGAAGCGACCTCCCCTCCGGTAGTGCCGTCGCCGCCCCGATCGTGCCGTCGACCCGTCCTCTCCGCTCGCCGGACACGGGCGGCGGACGGGACTAGTCTTAGAAACAGCACACTCCTTCCCGAACTCGATCACGCTCGTGCAGTCCACCGGACTCGAACGAGCAGCCGCTTCCACCGGTAGCAACCAACCAACATGAGGCGGCGGATCATCATCCGCTCTGGAATTCTGCGTTCCAGGATGAGGCTAGCTGCCTGCACGGATCCACGATAGCGCTGACTAGCTGGGCGTGGGCGTCGGGCCTGCTCCGTCCGGGCCGCCCGGCAGGTGCTCGACGAAATGCTCCAGCAGGACCGCCGGGCATTGCTAGTAGATTCAATAATCGTGTATCTGCTTGTTAGACTGCCTTTTTTCCCTTGTGCGTGATCGGCAGGACAAGCGCTAGCTATCTGCTGCGTAGGCTCCCAGGAGGCCGACCATGTTTTAGCAAATGGCCGTGTGCATTGGCACGGAGTAGCAACTTGTGGCTGTGCAGCGTCCTGGGAAGAAGCAACACGACGACGATAATAGAAGCCATAAAACGAAGTGGAGTTGCTGTGGAAGAAAGCATAGTACTTCCTTGATCAAGATTGAGTTGCCGGCGCCGTAAAAGACCGGACGAGGCATTGTAGAACACTGCCTTGATCAAGATCGGGATTCCATATCGGATCGACGAAATGCGGCAGCGTTGCCCAGCAGGTGCGTGTGATGGACTGGGGGTGTCCGGAAGATCGGGATTCCATGTCGGATCGCAGCGCAAGTACCTGCAGTGTAGAGACTGACTCTACCTCTGGAGTACCTGCAGTGTGCCTCGGTAGCAAGTAATTAATGTGGCTTCATCTCTTGTTGATCCTTGTCAGAATTACCCATCTGGAGGGTGTCACCTCTGTTTTGGACAGATCAACTGACGCCAACAAGGTCATCACACAAGACGGCAGATCGAGCCCGGTGGCTGCTCGACGAAATGCGGCAGCGTTGCCCAGCAGGTGTTGAGGTAATGCGTGCGTGTCATGGACTGGGGGTGTCCGGAAGACCGGCGAGACGGCGATCACACGTTTGACCTTCCTGCCAGCTCGCGAGGCCTGAACGCCTGCCGCTTGTCGCTGTACCAGAGACCGCCGGCGACCGTACCAGGTATGTGCCCAGCTCAGCTGCTTGGATATGGAAATTTATGTGGTGTTGCTCTGGACATGAACATTTTTGTGATTACATGCATTGACGTAATATCCGTTGAAGAAAATAGAAAAATCAAGCAGTTGCTGTCCGTTTCGCATCTTAATTAATTAGGACCCATTTCAGGAGACAGAAAAGAAGACTTGTGGTTGCGAAGTCTTCCCACGCTTCTGCATGTGGTATGGTGTAAGTTTTGGTTGGTGGCTATTACTAAAACCCAAACAAGTCTGTCTGGCAGTCTGGCCCTGCAATAATGCAACCTAGGATTCTTACTTTCTTTGGATAAAGAAAAGGGAGCAAATCGTAGTGCAGATGCAAGTGGCACTTGAAATTAGTGTCTCTAAAATGTACTCCAGTAGCCACTGTTCAGTACCAAAATAGTTATTCTCTAACATGATTCCGTTCCCTGGAATAAATTTGTACAAAACTGTCTATAATTATTTTACATTGTAATGTCAAAATGTCGTTATCTTCTAAAATATAATGATATTGTCGGAAGTCAGTCATGGTTTCAAGACAAGAACCCAGGGCAGACGACGTGATTAGCTTAAGGGCAAATCTTCAGGTCAACCAAAGTGTTGCATTGATAAACTTTCATCAAGGAATTGTTTTTGCGTACTCTTTATTCTTCACCTCTTCGTAAAATTAGAAAGGTTGACTAGTATTACTAGGAAGGTTGGTAGGAAGATCTTTCTGCTCTTCCCTTGTTTGGAGCACTGTCCTGGACATCTGGGCCCACACCTGTTTTAATTTGCTGCTTCACTATACTGCATTTATTAGACGAAGCTGTGAGTAGGTTGCATAGACTGACACTGACTTTTATGGCGTCTCAACAACATGTTTCATTTCTTAATTAGTACATAAAAAAAGGAAAATAAGAAAGTATCGGACAGTATGAATTGGTCCTATTTTTTTTTTGTCCAAGTGGTGTGACTTTGTTTACCTTGTGCACTTCCCTCTCTCTTTCGTGGAATGTAGATGAGGTGTGCCCGGAGACCAAAGACCAGCCGCTTTAGAGCTCACCTTCATCCTCTATAGACCAGTCTTCAGAGAAGAACAAGGGAACAAATCTTTGAGCTCAAATCCATGGAGGAACGAAACGGCAATGGACATGTCCCTGCCCACACCCCCAACCAAGAGCAGCAGCAAGCACCGCCTGAGGAAGAACAAGACCAAGGTGCCGCCGGCGCCGACGAGGCGCAGCTGCTGTGGAAGCTGCGCAAGTACCTGGTGCTGCTGGCCATCCTGGCCGCGGCCATCACCTACCAGGCGGGCCTGGCCCCGCCGGGCGGCTTCTGGCAGGACAACGACCACGGCCACGTCGCCAGCGACATCGTGCTGAGGAGCAGCTACCCGCGCCGGTACCTCGTCTTCTTCTACTGCAATACCATGGCGTTCGTGGCCTCGCTCATGGTGCTCGTCCTGCTCCTGGTGCGGGAGCTGAGCCGCAACGCCGTCTGGCTCCGGTCTCTGCAGCTCGCCATGATCCTCTGCCTGCTTGGGCTCATGGGCGCCTACGCCGCCGGGAGCTGCAGGGACGTGCGGACCTCCATCTACGTCTGGGTGCTCCTGCTTGGCATCTTCGCCTACGTCGCGCTCCACGTGGTGTTCTTCCTCCACTTCGCACCGCCGTGGCTGCGCAGCGCATTCTCAGGCATCCGTAAGTGCTGGAAGCGCCTTTTTGGCGTGGTAGAAGCGACTCATCAGACGGAAGAAGATCTGGAGAGAAACCACAGCTCGTTGTTGGTTCTTGCCATATTGGCTGGGACAGTGACGTACACGGCGGGGCTGAGCCCTCCAGGTGGCTTCTGGTCTGATAATGGTGGTAACCACATCGCCGGCGACCCGGTGCTGCGAGACCACTACCCACGCCGGTTCAAGGCGTTCTTGATCTGCAATGCCACTGCTTTTGCTGGGTCACTTGTCATCATCATCATGATCCTCAGCGAGACGGCGGTGTCTCACGTCGTCAGGTCGAACGCTCTGCGGCTGTGCGTGCTGATCAGCCTCTTTGGGCTCATGGGGGCGTATGCTGCTGGAAGCTGCAGGGATGTCCACACATCGATCTATGTTTTCGCGCTTGTCGGCGTCGTCCTGCTCTACCTCGTCGTTCAGTTCATCGAGCCTTTTGTGCCCAAGCCGGATTGTGTGGAGAACATCATCAATTGGGTGAAACAGAAGAAGAGCGAAATGCTTGAGAAGCTGAATGCTCTCATCATGACCCTGCTAGATCCTAAACCAGAGCATGGATCCAGCAGCAACGACGTGTCGAGCACTGCCGATGATGGTAAGGATGATCTGCAGAAGCTGCGCACGTATCTTCTATTGCTTGGCATCCTTGCCGCCACAGTCACCTATCAAGCTGGGCTGAATCCACCAGGAGGATTTTGGACAGATAACAACAATGGGCATACCGCTGGCGATCCGATTCTGGAGCTTGTCAATCCGAAGCGCTACAAGGCATTCTTCTACTGTAATGCCACCGCGTTCGTCGCCTCTCTGGTCATCATCATCCTTCTCCAGAGTCAGCTGATCACGATGCGAGCCATGAAGCGCTACGTGCTGCAGACGGCGATGGCGCTAGTCCTCTTTGGTCTCATGGGGGCCTACGCTGCCGGAAGCAGCAGGAAGTTCTCGACATCCATTTACGTGTTCGTCCTGGTCCTCCTGGTTTTCGCCTATGTCGTGCTCCATGCCCTGCTATACCTGGCTCTCAAGACACGGTTGAGGAGCATAATAGAGAAGATAGATGAATCAACGTCTAAGTTCCTCCACTATCTTACAGGTTCTTCTGACAGTGTGGATGAAGTTGATTTGCAGAAGAGGCGCAAGTTTCTGATGTTGCTCGCAATTCTAGCAGCTTCTGTCACATACCAAGCTGGCATAAGCCCACCAGGTGGGTTTTGGACCGACAACAACAATGGCCACCGAGCAGGCGACCCAGTGTTCCGAGACGAGTTCCGACACCGTTACAGGGTGTTCTTCTACTTCAATGCGACCGCATTCATGGCGTCCCTGGCCGTGATTCTGTTGCTTGTCAGCAAGAGGCTATGCCACAGAGGTTTGAAGTGCTACGCGCTGCGTGCGTGCGTGCTGGCCGATCTGATCAGCCTCATGGGTGCTTTTGCTGCTGGAAGCTGCCGAAAACTGTCGACATCAGTGTATGTCATTCTTGTCGTCGTTGCGGTGTTGGTCTATGTCATGGTCCAAGTCCTGGTCCTGACATTTGCAAAGGAAAAGGTGAATCGCCTTCTGGAGCGGATGTCTTATGTGCGCCAAGATCCATCTATGAATCAGAGTAATAACATACAGGTTATATCTGTGAATCGGAGCAATAGCAAACAGGTTATGGAGAAGAGTAGAGAGCACAAATGGCGCAAAGATCTGATGCTGATTGGAACACTCGCAATCACTGTCACATACCAAGCCGGGCTGCTGCCACCAGGTGGAGCTTGGCCTGATGACAGGGATAACCATTTTGCAGGTGACCCGATCCTCCATGATACCAACCGGACACGGTACAGGGTATTCTTCTACTGCAACGCCACGTCATTCATGGCCTCCATGGTCATGGTGATCCTCTTGCTGAACAACACGATAAGCAAGTACAAGAGATCACTCCTTGCCATGAAAACGGCCATGGTGCTGGACTTGTTTGGTCTGCTTGGGGCATACGCCGCAGGCAGCTGCAGGAAGTTGAAGACATCTGCTTACATTTTTGCGCTCGTCATTGCCGTCTTCATCTACATCGTAATTCATGTCTTGTTGTCATTCGACAAGGTGGCAATGGTAGTGAAGGAGAAGGGGAAAAAATGTATGCCATTTCTGAAGACGTCGGCTCCATTGGAACAGATTCAAACAGTCAACCATCTGTTGGGGAACCGGGACAAGTTCCTCTTCCTGTGTAAGAGTAGTCTCATTGTTTTTTCTTAAGCGAAAGAGTAGTCTCATTTGTGACATTAGTTAGGCCAATTTATCATGACACATGTGTTTACGCTTGTTCAAAGCCATTGTTAGGTCAAGATGCATTCTTTGAATGTGAGCAAAAGTTAATACAATTGAGAACCGTGATATGTGCAGGTAATTCTTTCTTGGGTTTGTCTATGTCTCAGTTGATTGAGAATTTCTTAAGTCTCAATCACCTCAGAAAAGTGCAACTACAGTTCAAAAAAATGTGCAACTGAAACGAGTTGCACTTTTCTGATAGAAAAGTGCAATTGCACAGTTCTCCCAAAAAAGTGCAACTAATGCACATTTTTTTGGGGTGACTGAGACTTAAGAAAATCTCAGGCGTCTGAGAATTTTTTAAGTCTCAATCACCTCAGAAAAGTACAATTGCAGTTCAAAAAAATGTGCACTGAAACGAGTTGCACTTTTCTTGCAGAAAAGTGCAATTGTACATTTCTCACAGAAAAGTGCAACTCATGCAATTTTTTGGGGTGACTGAACTTAAGAAAATCGCAGGCGCCTGAAATTAGCAAAACCGTTCTTTCTAATGCGTTTNAAGCAACTACACACATCGGAGAGAATGCAAGAACATAAATGAATATATAAGAATCATGCACAATCTAAGCATAACTTCATAATCCATCGGATCCCAGCAAACACATCACCTAGCATTACAATAGTTGATCTTGATCATGTTAGGCAGCTCACAAGATCATAATACATGAAGCACAAGGGTGAGAGACTACCATCTAGCTACTGCCATGGACCCATGGTACAAGGTGGAACTACTCACAAATCATTCTGGAGGAAGGCATGGGGATGAAGAGCTATCCGGGATCGATCTCCCCTACGGCAGGGTGCCGGGATCAGCTTCAGAATCAACCCCCGAACTAGGGTTTATGGTGGCGGCGGCTCGGGGCGAGTTCTCAAGAAAATAATGGCCGCCTCGACATTTTTAGGACATGAGACAATTTATATGCGTCGAGGGGGGCCGGGGTGGGCCCAGGTCGTGGCAGGTGGCCGTCCCTGCCCTGTGGGTGGCCCCCCAGTTCGCCCTCTAATCCTTAGATGTATTCTGGTGAATAAAAATTCCTCGTAAATTTTCAGTGCATTCCGAGAATATTTCATGTGGTAGATTTTCTGTAATACAAAAACAGGAAAACTGGCACTAGGCATCTTGACAATAGGTTAGTCCGACAAAATGCATAAAAATGATGTAATATGATATTAAAAACAGGTGACAATATCACAAAACTAGAATGGAACAATCAATAATTATAGATACGTTTGACACGTATCAACGCCATCCGCCGTCATCGATCTGCCACCCCCGCATCGTCGTGCAACCGCCCACCTGCCGGACAACGGCGCCACGCCGCCAGCCATGTGATCCATAGCTTCGATTCCCCCAACTCCCGAGCGCCGCCATGGAGAACCAGACCCCGTCGCCGCCGTCTTCACACGGGCTTTGCCCGGTGGAGGCAACCAGCGGCGACGAGGGGGGAGTAGGTGGGGGGTTGTGGAGGGGCCGGCGATGGGGTTTCCGCCCGTGTCGCCCCTAGGGGAGGGAGCGACGCGGGGGTTTGTGGTTTCTTTTTCATACTCTTCGTATGTTCCTTTGTACGTGTTATCTTTTTTTCTATTTTCAGTTTTATTTTCTCTTCTTATATTTTCTTTTCTATTTTATAGTAAATAAATGCGTTTATGTTTATGGAAAAATAAAAAAATAGATTAAAAAATAAAATGTTCACATACTAAAAAAACTAATAAAAATATTTCTTTTTTTGAACAATTTTCAAATATGAATATTTTTGTTATTTGAACGATTTGTCAACACTAATATTTTTTGAACGATTTGTAAATATGAATATTTATCTTATTTGAATGATTATCAAATATGAACATTAATATTATTTGAAATATTTTTAAATATGAACATTTATCTTATTTAAACAAATTTTCAAATATGAACATTTATGTTATTTGAATGATTTTTCAAAAGAATATTTATTTTATTTAAGCGATTTTCAACATGAACAATTATGCTATATGGAAAAAAAACCACCAATATTTTTTTGACAACATAAACGTTTGTTTTATAATATGAAAACAGAAAAAACAAGAAAAATTGAAAATAGAAAGAGAGAAGGAAAAATAAACCAAAAATATAAAATATAAAATAGAAGGAAAAATAGGACAGAAAACAGAAAAAAAAGAAAAAAATACGGACAAAAAAGCGAAATAGGAAAAACAAATCTGACATCCGTCCTACTAAGCCGGCCCAGTGGCATCTGAGGGGGTTCGTGGTGACTGGGATCGTCCGCAGTACGCGGAGTATATATAGGATCCGCCAAATTTATGGATTTTTGGACTTGACACCCAAAGAGGTGCTTACGTTTTTCGGATTCCAGCTATAAAGTTTAGGCTTCGAGCATCGGGTTTTATACCTAGCTTGAACATGGAGAGCCTTATGGAGTGAAGAGCTCGCAGGCATCACCAAGCCGCGAGAATAGATAGCGAGGTACATGTGAGAGATGATACTAGGCGTTAACAAAGGGGTGTGATCCTCCTTATGTAGAGATGTTCACTAGTAAAAAATGGCCTCTAGTCCCGGTTGGGAACGGGCTCTAGTCCCGGTTACCCAACCGGGACAACGAAATCAGGACTAAAGGTCCCGTCCTTTAGTTTTGGTTGGCCACAAACCGGGACTAAAGGCCCTCCACGTGGCTGCGGTCGAGCGCCGGGGGCTGGAGGACCTTTAGTCCCGGTTGGTAACACCAACCGAGACTAAAGATTTTCTGTTTTCCATTTTGTGTTTTCCATTCAATTATTTTTTATTTGTGTTTTCCTTTTCATTTTATGTTTTCTATTTAATTCTTTTTCATTTCAAACAAGTTTTCATATACTTATTCTACGCTACTACATACTGTACACGTTGTTGATGCATACATAATATAATTTCTCTTACGAGCATACATATATATATATATACAATTTGGGAAAATATAAATGAGACCTCTTGAATTGCTCTTACGAGCATACATATATATACAATTTACGAGCATACATAGGCGGTCCTTTGGTAGGAGGCATATATACAATTTGGGAATATAATTGCTACGTTTGGGAGATCATCAAATTACATGGAGGCATTAGCGGAAATGGTATTCTCCGGTTTCAGATATGACTTCCGTAAGCAAAAATCACGTCAATTACTCTTGAATTGCTGTACGTGGTTATTTGGTAGGAGCCGGTCCCGCATCTTTTCCATCTTTAAAGAAGGAGATCGATATGAATATATGACTTGTCAAATCATCATAAAACAATTATAAATGAAACTCAACACAACTGATGGCAATAAAATAAAATTGTGAATGGTGTTTACGTATGTCGAGGTTGGGGCTCGGCAATTCCCAAGGTTGTGTACCCCGGGTTGATTGAGGGGAAGAGAGGATGAACGTTGGTGATCACGACGGCTAACAGGGGGCGAATTTACCCAGGTTCGGCCCCTCGAGATGAGGTAAAGACCTACTCCTGCTTGTCTGATATTATCGAGGTGGCTACAATGGCGAGATGGCAATCTCGCTAGGGTTTGCTGTGTGTTTCTTGACCTAGGTAGCGCACCCTCCTGGCCTTTATATCACAGGCCAGGTCTCGGGTGGACGGTGCGGATTGCACATTACAGGATAAGGAAAGTCTCATCACCGATCTAACCGGCTACTTGGGCCTCACGGTGCACTTCACGGGCTTCAATGGGCTTCCCTTGGCGTGACCCAGGTACCACCACCGTGGGGTACCCGAAAGGTAGCCCACGACAGTAGCCCCGAGTGCTTAGTCGAATCGCAGAGTCGAATAAAGGACTCCTTCCTCCGGGCACGCCATCTGGTTCCTTTATGAGTCAACCTTCGAGCGTATTTGCATTGAATCATCGGGTGTGCCGCATGATCTTCTTGATTCGTCAACTTTCGACTGTCGTTGTCCTTAGTCATCGGGTGCGCGAACAGCGCTCCCGATGGGAGTAGCCCCCGAGATTAATCTGAATTGCTTGCAATTGAGGTTAAACTCAATTTTTCTTCAGTCGAAAAGCCCGCTCCCGATGGGAGTAAGAAGATGTCTCGAAATACCCGAGTCAAAACTGGCCTTGCTCGACTTACTCTGTACTCAGCCTTAATGGCCTACTGAAGTGGCTTAAACTCAGCTCTTAAAGCTTACTGATTGTTCGTCCACTCGAATGATAAATTCGGGTATCATCAGCTTGTAAAGCTTACTACGTACTTGTCTTACTCGAATGGATTGTCGAGTGCTCTGCCGGATCGTTGGCTTACTTGATACGACTCCGTAGTGACGTTAGGGATGACATTAGTGATGACGCTTCCTGGCACACTCTGCGCCCGACGGGACGTGACGAAGTGGGCCCACTGTCACAGCGGCCGCTGATGAATTTGGACCGTTGGGCGCGAAACTTTCGCGGGATAATGATGACGCCTTGATTCCCGTGCGTAGTGGGCGGCGTGGCCGGCGACGGTTGCCCTCTCCGCGCGACACGTGGACGGTCGGATGTTGTCCTCGATTACCGTTCCACGGAGGACGGCCTAGATGAACCGTCCCCGCGGTACATATTTTCCACCGCGACGGTGAAACAGTTCACTCCATCTTCATTCTCTCGCCATCTCCGCAATCTTCTCCGCCATTGCTGTCCTTGCGCCCAGTTTTCCCGAGCTTTCTCCATTCCCTCGAGCGAGGATGGGCTCGAAACGAGCGAAGACCACCGAGGGCGCCGCCGCCGCCGCCGATGCAGGCATTAAGAAGGTGGAAGGCGACTGGGTGAAGTCGTCGGTGAAGAAAGCCGATCTTGAGAGCCTCCGCGCGCAGGGGCTGCTGCCGCCGGCGGACCAGGCGGCCGTGCGCGCTCCGGGAAAAGAGGTACTCCCCTCTCCTCGCGATGGGGAACGCGTTGTTTCGGGTTCCCCATCCACGATTTTGTTCGTGGTCTCATGTTCGCTTATGGGATTCAGATCCACGATCTGACTCCCAACAGCGTCTTGAGCATCGCGAGCTTTATCGTGCTCTGCGAGTGCTTTTTGGGAATCTCTCCCAACTGGCTTCTCTGGAAGTCTCTGTTCCTCGTTCGCAAGAACGTTGGGAAGTCGAAGCAGGTCTACCCAGTCGGCGGCTTCAACATCCAAGTGCGTGGCGACACCACGTTCTTCCAGATGAAGAAATCCGACTCCGTCCAGAATTGGCGGAGGAAGTGGTTCTACGTCAGGTGCGACCAAGAAGGCCTTCCCGACTTCGCGGCTGACCGCGCGTTGCAGAAGACGAAGGCGTGGGCGCACCCGCTGTCCAAGGAAGATAGGGAGGCGACCAAGCCGCTGCTGGCGCTCCTCCGCGAACTTCTGAAGACCCTTGGTCGCGAGTCGGGTGGGGTGCACCTCATCGCGACCTTCTTCAGGCTCCGAGTGCAGCCGCTCCGCCGCCGCGCCCAGCCAATGTGGGCGCGTGCATCCGGCGATGAACTTGATGACGAAGGAGTCGAGTCGAAGGTGAGGAGCATCACCAGCCTCCGAGCCGCAGACACATGCAGCGTCAAGTGCCCGGTGCAGCCATATGGCCTCGACAATCCTGTGCCTGAGGTAGGTGTCTTGAACCTTGCTCGTCTTGAGTTTTCTTCAGTCGAATCTTATTGCTTGACTCGAATTTTTTGACAGGGTCGTTCCAGCTTTGTCAGCCTTCCTCCGCTGATGGAGAACGGTCCTCACGCTGAGGCAGAGGTCGTGAAGGAGGACGAGGAGGATGACGACGAACTCCCTTCCGCCAACTCTCCGAGCGAAGAGGTGGAGGAAGACGATGAAGACGAAGAGCCGCTGCAGAAGCGGCAAAGGCGAAGAGTTGGCGAGTCTGCTTCGGCTTCGTCACCCGCAAAGCAGGTGGAGGTGGAGGACGTGGACGAGGCGAGCGAGTCGTCCTCGGGTGCCAGGTACACGAGCGACCCGACAGAGCCGTTGGTCGTGCCTCCCCTTAGCTCTGCGCCGCCGACCAGGTTCGCGAGGATGCCCTCCGTTTCCCTGGGCAGCGATGATGATCAGGACGTCACCAGGTTAGTCTTGCAACCATTACCTTGTTCCGTCGAGTACCCTTTTTGCCTTTGCGAGTATTTGAGTTGACTTATCTTTGCCGCAGCAACCGCCATGGCGCTATCGTTTCTTCGCCTCCAGAGATGGAGCATACTTCTGCTCCCGTGCTCGAGCAGACCGCGAAGGCGACCGAAGAAGAGCCGCAGGCGGGTGACGCGTCGACCTTGAAGGCTTCGACCTCCTCCATGCCAGAGAAGACTACTGGTGCGACCTCGTTGGATGCCGGATTGCTTGAGCATGTAAGTGTCTCTTTAACACAGTCTGTAATATCTGTATCGGGTGCGCGAACAGCGCTCCCGATGGGAGTAGCCCCCGAAGATGTGCGTGACTAGAATAGTCGGGCGCAGATTGATATCCTGTTCTTTGCACAGCCGTTTTGTCGCCAGCTGCTGGAGGGAGCCACGGCCTTCATGCGAATGGAGAAGGAAAAGGATCGACTCCACGCTGCTTTGGAGCAAGCTAACAGTAAGTACTAACCCTTGTGTTCGAGAGGTGCTGTGACTATCTTCATTGTTGACTTTGCTCCGGTGATCCACAGGCGAGAAGGAGAGCATGGCGAAGCGGGTCGCGGAGCTGGAGAAATCCCTGGGTGCAGCTCAAAAGCGTGAGCGAACCCGGGGTGATCTAGAGAAGACCCAGGTTGAACGCTTGCTCGCACTCGCCAATGTAATCGGAGGTAAGTATCTCGGCTCATTGCCTACTTTGTCTTGTGTCGACTTCTGATGTGTTACAAGTGTGGTCATCTTCGTTGTTCAGAGCCGTGCGGAGGCGCTCCTCCAGAAGAGACTTCCAGTGAGAATGTCGACCTGGAGACGGCTGTTGGCTTCGTTGACCGTGCCCATGCGTATGCTTCGACTGCACTGCAGCAATCTTCGGCGGCACTGCAGAAGTCGAAAGATGCCCTGGCGAGTGTGCATCGGAGCATCTTCCCCAACCAGCCGTCGCCGGCCAATGTTGATGCGCTTGCGGCTCCATTTGAAGGCGAGGCGACTACCCTAGCGGACTACACGCGTGCTCAGATGGTACGCGGCTCAGAGCTCACTTTCCAGCTCCTACTTGGTCATCAAGTCGCAGGTGACTTTGAGAAGGTTGTCAGCGACTTCCCCCGGAGACCTGATGGCAAGACCGCCTCCCTTAGCAACGTGAAGGCGCGGGCGAGTCAGCTGGCTGCGAGGCTGATTGACACCTTCCAAAAGAGAATCGCCAAAGCTGCAGAGATGGCTGCTAGGAAAGGCCGCTCCCAGTCGGAATCTGCGATGTAGACTCTGTTCCTCTAGGATTCTGCTTTTTATTTGGTCTGTAATGAACTTGTGTATTTTGCGGGTCCCTTGGCCGTGAACATGCTGATGTTGAAATGTGAATATGCGCCTTCGAGTCTTCTGCCATTTTTATTCTTGGATGTGCCTTCTTTCCTTGTTTAACATTGTCGAACTTGACAGTCTGAGGTGGGCGAGGCTCCTGAGGTTGCTGGAGCTACTGGTGCGGGTGAGGGTGAGGACACCTCTGCGGCTGCACCTAGTCGCACCCATCGTCAAGCTCCGGCAGCCCCTGTGCGAAGCGTAAATGATCAACAAGTGATGACTTATATGAGGAACAAGATTGTTGAGCTCGAGTCGAAGCTGAAGGTGGCCGAGTCAGAGCTGGCACGCTTGAAGTCGCAGGCTGCTGCGCCGTTCTCCCCGCGTGAGGAGTTCCTTCTTGGCCAGATTGACTTGATCAGTCGACAGCTGCAAGGTTGGCTTTCTGGCGCTTTGCTTTGACTTCTTCATGCTCTCGCTGTTCTAAGTGCTGAGTCTTGATGCAGATGTGAATCCTGATTGGAAGGCCGAGCAGAGTCGAGTAGACGAGCGGGTGGAAAGAGAGGCCACCGGTGACTCACTCGAAGCGCGTACCTTCTGGTCGAACAAAAACGCAGGCCGTATACTCGCGAAGATGCTGGATCGCACCTGGCGAGCTGCTGTGCTCTTGGAAGGTTGCCGGAAGGCACTCTGGCAGATCAACAGGGTGTACTTTCCGCATAACGAGCAGCCTTCTGGGCTGGCTGCGCTGCTGGAGAGGTTCCGCAGTAGCAGGGCGTTGAAGGAGGTCGTCTTCGCTCAGCTTGTTGCCGGGGCCAACACGGCGTTTGCTTATGTTCGACTGCATCGACCTCATGTTCCCTTGGACAGAATACTTGATGGCTTGCCTAGAGATGCTGATTATGCTGAATCCCGTGTGGCTGCACGTCAGGCGATGCAACAGGTCCTGAATCATACAGAGCAACTTGTAGGGCCACTGGATGCGCCAAAGGAAGAGCCTGTCGACTAAGAATAGCAGTTTGTTGTTGTATAGTGTTAGCTTGTAACGTAAATATGCATGTATGTATGCCCATGTGATGTATAACGTGTGATTTTGCACTCGTAAACCTGTATGGAGCGGCCCCCGAGTGAATCGGGTGACGTCTTAGGTATGTTTGAGTTAGGCATGTGCGGCGCAGCCCCCGAGTGGCTCGAGTGGCGGCCTAGTGTTTTCGAGTTATGCCTGTGCGGCGCAGCCCCCGAGTGATTCGATTGGCGGCCAAGGCTGAACTTTGACCTGTATGGCGCGAGCCCCCGAGTGATTCGAGTGGCGGCCTAGGATTTTTGAGTTTATGCCTGTGTGGCGCAGCCCCCGAGTGATTCGAGTGGCGGCCAAGGCTGTACTTTGACCTGTATGGCGCGAGCCCCCGAGTGGTTCGAGTGGCGGCCTAGGATTTTCGGGTTATGCCTGTGTGGCGCAGCCCCCGAGTGATTCGAGTGGCGGCCAAGGCTGGACTTTGACCTGTTTGGCGCGAGCCCCCGAGTGGTTCGAGTGGCGGCCTAGGATTTTCGGGTTATGCCTGTGTGGCGCAGCCCCCGAGTGATTCGAGTGGCGGCCTAGGCTGGACTTAGACCTGTATGGCGCGAGCCCCCGAGTGGTTCGAGTGGCGGCCTAGGATTTTCGAGTTATGCCTGTGTGGCGCAGCCCCCGAGTGATTCGAGTGGCGGCCTAGGCTGGACTTAGACCTGTATGGCGCGAGCCCCCGAGTGGTTCGAGTGGCGGCCTAGGATTTTCGAGTTATGCCTGTGTGGCGCAGCCCCCGAGTGATTCGAGTGGCGGCCTAGGCTGGACTTAGACCTGTATGGCGCGAGCCCCCGAGTGGTTCGAGTGGCGGCCTAGGATTTTCGGGTTATGCCTGTGTGGCGCAGCCCCCGAGTGATTCGAGTGGCGGCCTAGGCTGGACTTAGACCTGTATGGCGCGAGCCCCCGAGTGGTTCGAGTGGCGGCCTAGGATTTTCGGGTTATGCCTGTGTGGCGCAGCCCCCGAGTGATTCGAGTGGCGGCCTAGGCTGGACTTAGACCTGTATGGCGCGAGCCCCCGAGTGGTTCGAGTGGCGGCCTAGGATTTAGGTTGATTGTTCGCAAAGGAAAAAATGATGAGTCTTTTTCTTCAAATATCTTTATTGATTCTCGCAAACAGGCCGCCTCGTTAAAACCCTTCCAGTCCCCTTAGGTACCCTGGCGAGGGAAAGAGTGCGTGAGAAACCTGCTGCTACTTGACAAGATGAAGTTTACAAGTTGGGGTCGATCAGGCGTAGAAGCGGCGTAGCTGTGCCACGTTCCATGGATTGCTGCAGACTGTCCCCGTCTTCGAGTCCTTCAGGCGGTAAGCTCCGTTGCCGATTGCCTCTGTCACAATGTATGGACCCTCCCATGGGGAGGCGAGTTTGTGCACCTTCTTCTGCTTGAGCCGGAGAACCAGATCCCCTGGGACGAATGCTCTAGGCCGCAGTCGTCGCCCATGGTAGTTGCGCAGGTCTTGCTGGTACACGGCTGTGCGGCTGAGGGCGATGTCGCGTGCTTCATCCAGGGTATCCACGTCATCTTCGAGTGCTTCTTCTGCATCAGACTCGTCGTATGCCACCACCCGTGGAGCATCAAATTTGATGTCGCAGGGCAGGACTGCTTCGGCGCCGTACACCATGAAGAATGGTGTATACTGGGTAGATCTGTTTGGCGTGGTGCGTAGGCTCCACAGCACACTTGGTAACTCCTCCACCCAGGCTCCTGCGGCTCGCTTCAATGGTACTCGCAGACGCTTCTTGATGCCTTTGCTGACTAGGCCATTGGCTTTCTCGACTTGCCCATTGGACTGCGGGTGCGAGACGGATGCATAACTGAGCTTGATGCCTTGTTCAGAGCAAAAGTCCCTGAATTCTTCGGCTGTGAAGTTCGTCCCGTTGTCGGTGATGATGCCGTGTGGCACACCGAACCTGAAGATGATCGACCTGATAAAGTTGACCGCTGAGGTTGCAGTTGAGCTTGTGATTGGGACCGCCTCGATCCACTTCGTGAACTTGTCGACTGCCACCAGGAGGTGGGTGTGCCCACCTGGGGAGGATTTCTTGAAGGGACCTACCATGTCGAGCCCCCATTGCGCGAAGGGCCATGCGAGTGGTATTGTCTTCAGTGCGGACGCTGGTGCGTGCGGCTTGTTGGCGAACTCCTGACAGCCAACGCACTTTTTTACCAGTTCTTCTGCGTCTTGCATTGCGGTGGGCCAGTAGAACCCTGCTCGCAAGGCCTTGGCCACCAGTGCTCGACTGCTTGCGTGGTGCCCGCAGATGCCGGCGTGGATGTCGAGTAAGATAGCTTGGCCGTCGGCTGGATCGATGCACCTTTGGAGGACTCCTGAGATGCTTCTCTTGTAGAGCTCGCCATTGATGATGGTGAAGCCTTTGGAACGGCGGACGATGCGCCTGGCTTCGACTGGGTTCTCCGGCAGCCGCTGGTGCAGCATGTAAGCCAGATACGGGCTTGTCCACGTGGGCTCGACCAGCATTATCTCCATGAGCTCCTTCTCCTTTCTTGGCGGGTTGGCGGTGCTTGTTGTCGATGTAGAGGGTCCTGGCGGGGGCCGGACCTTGATTGAGCGCTGTGTGATGCACTCGAGGAAGACTCCGGGTGGCACCGGAGCTCGATCCGAACCTAGGTTGGCCAGGGCGTCAGCTTCTTCGTTGCTTTCGCGGCCGATGTGCCGCAGTTCGCAGCCGTCGAAGAGGCCTTCCAGTTGATTGTACAGCTCCCTGTAGGCTATCATGTTGTCAGCGATGGCATCGCACTGCTTCATGGTTTGCTGTACGACAAGGTAGGAGTCGCCGTAGATCATGAGGCGAGTGGCGCCGCAGTTCTTGGCCATCCGCATGCCGTGGATCAGGGCTTCGTACTCTGCTTCGTTGTTGGAAGGTGTTGAGAATTTCATCTGCAGCACGTACTTCAGCTTGTCGCCTTTGGGTGAGATGAGCACGACTCCTGCTCCGGCTGAGTTGAACTTTTTGGATCCATCGAAATACATTGTCCATGCATTGGACAAGTCGGGCTCATCGGCAGTTGTGCTTCTATCCACTCTGTGGTAAACTCTGGGAGGACCTGGGCCTTGATTGCCTTCGGGTGTACATACTTCAACCCCCATGGCCCTAACTCGACAACCCACTTGGCGACTCTTCCTGTCGCGGCCGGGTTGGTGAGAATGTCGGATAGGGCAGAGGAGCTTACCACCGTGATCGGGTGCTCAGAGAAATAGTGTACCACTTTCCTGGACGTCATGAAGACTCCGTATGCTAGCTTCTGATAGTGCGGGTACCGCTGCTTGGAATCAGTTAGCACCTCGCTGAGGTAATACACGGGTCGCTGAACAGGGTGGCTCTTTCCTTCTTCCTCCCGCTCGACTACGAGTACGGTACTAACCACTCTACTCGTGGCCGCCACATACAGGTACAGTGGCTCGTTCTCATGTGGTGCCACCAGCACTGGAGGGGTTGTGAGGGTCTGTTTCAGTTTGTCGAATGCATCTTGTGCCTCCTCTGTCCACTCGAACTTGTCTGCCTTTTTCATCAGTTGGTAGAAGGGCAGGGCCTTTTCTCCCAACTTACTAATAAACCGACTGAGCGCTGCGACTCTGCCGGCTAGGCGTTGTACTTCATGAAGCTTGGTCGGTGCAGGCATGTCGAGTATGTTCTGCACCTTCTCAGGGTTGGCTTCGATTCCTCTCGCAGAAACAAGATACCCCAGTAATTCTCCGGCTGGGACACCGAAGACGCACTTGTCTGGGTTTAACTTGATCTGGTACTTGTTGAGCGCGTCGAAGACCTTGCGGAGGTCGTCGATGAGGCTGCCCTCTGTGCGGGTGGTGACGACTATGTCGTCGACGTAGACCTGGACGATCTGTCCTATGAGCTTCTTCAAGCAGGCCTGCATCGTGCGCTGGTATGTGGCTCCAGCGTTCTTCAACCCGAAGGGCATCATCTGGTAACAGAATACACCATGTGGTGTGATGAACGCCGTCTTCTCCTGATCCTCGACTTTCATCCTGATCTGCTGGTACCCGGAGTAGGCATCCAGGAAGGATAGGCGTGCGCAACCTGCAGTCGAATCGACGATCTGATCAATCCGCGGGAGCGGAAAGTGATCCTTGGGGCAGCATTTGTTGATGGCGGTGAAGTCGACGCACATGCGGAGTTTCTTCGTCTTCTTCTTTTCCACCAATACCGGGTTTGCTACCCACTCTGACTCCTTTATCTCTCGAATGAATCCGGCGTGAAGCAGCCGGTCAATCTCCTTGCTGATGGCATCTCTCTTTGGACCCGCGAAACGCCTCATGGTTTGCTTGACTGGTCTAGCGTCTTTGTGTACGCGTAAGGAGTGCTCGGCGAGTTCCCTTGGTATACCTGGCATGTCAGAAGGTTGCCAGGCGAATATCTTCCAATTCTCGCGCAGGAACTCGACGAGCGCGCTTTCCTATGCGCTAGTCAGGCTTGATGACACCCTGACTGTCTTATCGGCGTCCGTCGGGTGTACCTGATGGGCCCTTGTGTCGTCGCTTGTGTTGAATGCCGAGTCCTTGGATGATTTCTTCCGTGGCGGGAACAGAGTCTTGTCGTTGTCGACTGCCATCATCTCCAGGTGCTCGTCCATCCCGAAGAACTCAGAAATCCTGCTGAACTCGCGGTCGCAGCTATCAGACCGGTCGAAATCGCCTTTCACCGTGATGACACCCTTTGGTCCCGGCATCTTGAGCAGGAGGTAGGCGTAGTGGGGCACTGCCATGAACCTGGCAAAGGTCGGACGA
Source organism: Puccinellia tenuiflora (assembly GCA_012064385.1). Classification (NCBI taxonomy): domain Eukaryota; kingdom Viridiplantae; phylum Streptophyta; class Magnoliopsida; order Poales; family Poaceae; genus Puccinellia; species Puccinellia tenuiflora. The sequence continues at coordinate 39,666 of QRDG01001280.1, forward strand.
CCCAGTATGGCGTGATATTGCGACTTCCAGTCGACTACCTCGAAGTCGATCGCCTCTCGCTGGAAGTTTTCGGGTGTGCCGAATATAACCTCGAGTGTGATTGTTCCCATGGGCGTGACTGCTTGCCCTGGTACTATGCCGTGGAAAGTATTCGCTGATGGCGTCAGGTTGGATGTTGACTTGTTCATTCTTCTGAGAGTGTCGGCGAAGATGATATTGATACCGCTGCCTCCATCCATGAACACCTTCTTCAAGGTGTACTCCCCGATCTGAGCTTCGACTACCAGAGCAGCGTGCCCGGGTCGTGGTATCGCCGGCGGGTGGTCCGCTCTGGAGAAAGTGATCGCTGTTTCTGAGCCTCTCAGGTAATCGGGTACTGCAGGTGGGTTGGTGAGTGCTTGGTAGACCTGGCGGGTGATGATTTTCTGGGTCCTGTTGGAAGGACGTCCCTTCTGTATCATGTTAATCTGCCCACGTGCTGCCGGGAACACGTTAGCAGGATCCTGCGGCTGTGGCTGTGGTTGCTGTTGCTGCTGCGGGTAGAAGGCCAGCGCTGCCTGCGCTGGGTTGGCGACTGGAGGAGCAGGCGGCGCCTGGAGAGCCAGCTGTGCGGCTGGCTGTGCCACGGGTGCCGCTTGGTTGTCATGCTGTCCGTTCTGAGGGACTATTCGCGCAAACGCCCTGTATATCTTACGCGCCTTTCTGCAGTCCTTCAATAGGTGGCGGGATCCCCACCTGCCTGTCTCCGGGTCCCTAAACATATGATGCTTGCAGGGTTGTTCTAACTCTTCTTCGTCAGTCAGTGGGCGTCTCCGCCACTCGCGCTTGCGACTTCCTTCACCACGGTAACTGCTTCCACCGCCCTGGTTGTACTGTCTTTCATCCTCACGGGGGGTTTCGAATCCCGCCGCTACTAACTCGATCGAGTCGTTGCCGACGTAACGCGGCTTCTTCTTCAGGCGCCCTTCTCGCCAGTTGCTAGGTCCCGCTTCTTGTTTCGGAGATCGTGGTGCGTCACGGACCGAGTCTTCTCCATCTGCCCACTGGTTGGCTATCTGCATGAGCTCGATCATGTTCCTCGGCCTAAGCCTACCAAACTCCTCACGGAGGTCGCGGCGGTAAACGCCGTGCATGAACGCGTCCATTACCCTGTCTTCTGAGGTGGCTCCGTCCATGGTGTTGCGAAGCAAAGTCCACCGCTGGATGTACGAGCGGAGTGGCTCGTCTCGACCCTGCTTGCACGCCTGGAGCTCAATGAGGGTTGTTGGCCTTGCGTATGTCCCCAGAAAGCTCTTCACGAAAGCGTTCCTAAACTCGTCCCAGGTGCTGAAAGCGTCCCTGGGCTGAGTGTTGAGCCACCCGCGTGCAGATCCTGTGAGCATCAACTGGATGTACTGCATGGCTGTAGTCGAAGTACCACCCTGACAGCTGCACGCGATGAGGTAGTCCTCCAGCCAGTCTCTTGGGTCTTGCTTCCCGTCATACTTGGGTGTCTCCGCTGTTAACTTGAAGCCTTTGGGCATCTTCGTGTCACGGATGTTGAAGCTGAAGCATGCGGCTCCGCGTGGCTCGAAGCCGTCGTCGTCGTCGTCGTTGGCCTGTGCACTTGCTGCTCGCATCCGTCGACTGCGGTCCACCCTTCTCTGTGTGACGACGTTGCGGACATCTTCGCCTGGCTGCGGCTGTCGCAGTCGAATTGGGGCTAGGTCTGCAAGTGGTGCAGGTTCACGATCGCGGCGGCCTCGATTCTCGTGCACCCTTTCTGCTGGTGCTGCCTTTGCCAGGACTTCCTCGACTTCCTGAGGGATTGAATTTGTCGCCTATGAAGGCGAGCGTGGGCGTTACCCTCCGGTGGCTGTGTTAGTCGCAGGTAGGTTTCGACTGCCATGAGGGCCGAAGCGGGTGTTTTGGGGACGGGGATTCCGTCCGCATCCTCCGTCATGAATGACGACTCCAGATTGCGAGTGAGGTGGACGCGATCAGCCTCTGGCACCCGCGGCATGCGAGCCCTGTGACGTCCTCCTCCTTGTGTGACTTCCTCCGAACCAGCCATGAACGAGTGCGCTGCCCTCCTGGCACTCGACGCGTCAGCTTGTTCTTTGCGCCGAATCAGATCGGCCTTCTCTAGGCGGACTCGCTCGGACTCCTTCCAAAGCAGGTATTGGACCGCCAGTTGGTCTTCTCGGGGTTCATCTGGTGAAGGGAACGTGCCTTCGTCCACGTGCTTCATGGCCTTGATCGCCATCTCCCGGGTGATGGTGAGTTTTGTCACCCTGTCCGGCATGGTCACCTCCAGCGGGTATGCGGGTTCCCCGCCGTTGGGTCGTGCTGAGTTGGTCATATAAACTTGCGCAGGGTAAACCCGTCGAGTGGGGCTGATGCTCCCAGTCCTGCTTCCTTCGTCCGAGCTATGCTCAGAGTCGAAGATCACAGCAACATGGCGGGTGCCACGGCCGCTACTACTGGCGACTCCGCGATGCGGAGGCGCGGTTGGCGTAGTCGAAATCGGTGTAGGTCTTGGCGCGGACAAGAAGGTCGGAGTAGACTTGTTTCGCGCCGGGGTTGCAGTAGATGCGATTTTTCTGGCAACCGCAGGTGTGGTCACCGCAGTCGCCGTTGACGCAATCGTAGATGGTGCTGACGCAGTCGAAGTAGACGCGATTTTCATGACAGTCAACGACGCGATTGCCGTGGCCGTAGTAGATGCGATCTTCGCGGCGGGTGGTGCCGCGGTCGGCGCAGTCGATGTAGATGCAAGCGCATCCGTTGCGCGCAACGTGGCCAGCGTGGGCCGGAGCGTTCCACGACTGTCCACCAGATAGCGTAGACTACCGAAGGTAATCCACGTGCTCTGCTGCAGCTCAGCGTACGCCGGGAGATCCGCCGGCGAGTGCTGGACAAACTCGAGGAAGCCGGTGTAGATCGACTCCCTGGCGCTGATGCCGTTCTTCATTGCAGATGAGGCCGGCGCAACCATGACTCCAACGATCTGTTCTTCCCACAGACGGCGCCAATTGTCGAGGTTGGGGCTCGGCAATTCCCAAGGTTAGGTACCCCGGGTTGATTGAGGGGAAGAGAGGATGAACGTTGGTGATCACGACGGCTAACAGGGGGCGAATTTACCCAGGTTCGGCCCCTCGAGATGAGGTAAAGACCTACTCCTGCTTGTCTGATATTATCGAGGTGGCTACAATGGCGAGATGGCAATCTCGCTAGGGTTTGCCTATGTGTTTCTTGCCCTAGGTGGCGCACCCTCCTGGCCTTTATATCACAGGCCAGGTCTCGGGTGGACGGTGCAGATTGCACATTACAGGATAAGGAAAGTCTCATCACCGATCTAACCGGCTACTTGGGCCTCACGGTGCACTTCATGGGCTTCAATGGGCTTCCCTTGGCGTGACCCAGGTACCACCACCGTGGGGTACCCGAAAGGTAGCCCCACGACAGCAGCCCGGAAGGACATTGAGAGAGACTTTGGGGTTTTGCAATCTAGGTTTGCCATAGTTCGAGGTCCTGCTCGTTTTGGGACACAAAAACACTCAAAAACATAATGACATGTTGTGTGATTCTTCACAACATGATCGTCGAGGATGAGAGGGACTTGGACTTGGATTTAATCTATGACAATGTAGGCAAACGTGTGAAACCGGCCAGAAACCTAGATTCTATTAGAGCATTCCTTCAGACTTACCGGGAGATTGAGAACAAGAAAACTCACTGCCAGCTTCAAAAAGATCTCATTGCGCACCACTGACACGGGCAAGGGCGGTAATTTGCCATTTTCATTCATTTTATTCATATGTGCTTTGAACCATTATTTATTTGAATTTGATTTGTATTGGATTATTGTTTATTTAATTTATTTGGGTTGTAATTTAAACCATTATTATAATTTGGATTAAGTTCGTATTATACAATAAACAATATTCTTATTTCATATTAATTTTATATTGCTTTTGTATTTGTAAAGTCAAATGATGCATATCTGGTGAAATGTGGATGAACATGTGTTTTACGGGCTGAAAATGGCTGCGCGCAGAACAGAAACCGAAAGCCAAGCGATATTCTGTTTTACCGCTCGGCTTTCGGTTTCTGTCTGCCGCAGCCATTTTCAACCCGTAAAACGCGAACCGAAAACCGTGTTTACGGTTCCGCGCTTTACTGTCACTGCTAGAGATGCTCTTAGAGAGGAAAAAAAAAGAGCAAGAAACCCCGTATTTCGAACGTAGGCGTGACTTGGATTGTATTTTGAAATTTTAACTCGAATTCTTCTCGCATAGTCGGACCTAGACGCACGAGACACGGCAATAGTGTTGAGTTAACTCATTAGGTCTTGAGCCATGTCACTAGACTTGTTGCGTGCTTTACAGGTCCGGGATTTCTTTTTGACATTTTGGACACTTTGCTATATGAAATTCAACGGTTGTAGGCCATGGGCTGGTTGGCAGACCGTACCCGGTACCCATCTCACGACACATGGTTATGTAGGTCGGGTGTCATCGATTTTTGGTGATATGGTGTTAGTACATCTTCGATCTAGAGGATTTGGCTGAAAAGGACATGAACTTGCAATTTTTTCGCTTGGTTGCCTTGCACACATCACACACCAAACCAGTTGAGAGATTTCTCTGATGATAACGTACACACGAAAGTGCTGTGGGGTATATTCTTTATGCACGTAAAGTATTTCTTACACATGGACGTTCAAGTGTGCTAATTACAATGATCTTTTCATCTGTACAACAGTAGTTACACTACTGAAAGTTCCTAGCAGTCTGACCCTTGTCTGCGTGTACGATCTGCCCAAGGTCATGCGGTTTCGCAACAACTGACAAATAAAACTGTACCAGCACATAGACATGAAGAACATTCCATCGTGCAGCGAGCAGCAACATGAGTGACGCAAATAAACCTACTTGCTCATATCATCGCTGGATCCATAACTCGGATTGCTTGCAAAATTGAGTCCAGCAAACCAGGCAACACGCATCAACTGAATCCCGAGGACCAGAACCCACCAGGAGACCAAGCCACGGAGGCTATGCACCATCCACCCAGGCGCGGAGATCTCGCCAGCCAACTGAAGGCCCCTCATCAGCTGCAGCACCCGATAACCCTCGTAGACAACAGGGGCTACCAGCCAAACAGGCGATTTCCAGTGCCACGTAAGCACCTCGGTCAGCATCTGTACTGCAAGGAGCAGGAGATATGGTCCGAGAAGCACCAAGAACGGAATGAACGGTAGCTGTGGCTGCAGCGTACCCCGGCTGGACGCGAAAAGCAGGGCCAACGGAACAGCAAAGCCTAGTATGCTGGCAATCAGGTTCCACGACCTGTAGGAGGCTGGGATCTGCCTTGGCAGGTCAAATGAATTGTTCTCTGGACGCCCACATGCGTCGGCCATAAGGAAAAACAGCATTGCTCCCATGTTGAAGATGCAGTCTAGTCCCACTAGGGAAAGAAGGCCGGCAATGTTGGGACCGAGGAACACTGAAGGCAATGGCAGCCACAAAGTTGGAACTATGCCCGTAATCAACAGAATCGAAGGCCCTAACAGCCACATAGGCAGTTTAAATGCTGCTAGCTGCCCAGATGGTTCATTTCTCACCTCCACAACATCCTGATCACTTTGGAGGATTGGGATTTCTGGAGCTTCTTCTGTATCAATAGCTTCAACAACATTTGTTCCCATGATAATGCTGGCACCATCCTCTGAAGAAGCATATGGGAGAGAGGCCTCCCATGGCAAATCCTTGGTGCATCGCAATGCAAGATTCTTAAAATGGCCTGATTGCAAGGGGTTCCAATGAAGAGACCTGGGTAATCTGGTAAGTCTATTATCATGGAATTGTCTCCTAACATATACTTTGTTTAATTTTATCTGTGAACAGAGCAAAGAAGCCATGGTATAGGATGTCAAGTTCTAACACTGCAAAAGAAGTGAAAACAAATTAGTGCCAATGTCTGGAACGTGGCAAGGTATCTAGCAGTTAAGAAAAAAATCAAACCCACAGGCTAACAATGAAATGTAATCCAGTTAGGGGTCAGGTTGACAACAGTTAAACAAACTCAATATTTAGATCTAGTAATTAGCTTACACGATTGGCATTTGTGCTTTGCACACCATTCAACCATTTATTGGATGATACTGAACCTAACATTACCCAGTCCATGTTATGGAAGGAGTACATACAGGACAGAGTCATGTTACAAGGAGTAATTGCACAATACAAAGGCAGATAAAATATTCAAGATGCAGCCTAGAAAATGGAACTCATTTGTATCAGCTGAACCCCACTAAAGACAAGTGGCGACCAAACCTAAAGTTTACCAAGAGTAAAGAAGTCTACCTACATGCCTCTACAGTTCTAGGTACAAGACTGAGTCCAGCAGATTAAATACCTACACGGTTAGACATAAACTAAAATTGCAAGAATAATATATTATGCATGGGATTGAATATATCATATTTCACGGCAACCTACCAAGAGTTGATATATTGTACATATAAATCCCTCCACTTAGCAAATTGCATGAAATTCAACAAAATGGCAACTAGTAAGCCCTGACTCAAATAACTCAGGAGATAAGAAGATGCTATTTTTACAAAGACCTAAAGTCCTGGATGTTTTCAGCCCTGGACACAACCTGTCAAGGGGATCATTGGAGTGCCAAGGTATTTAACACACATGTGCATCAACAGTACTGTAGTAGAAACCAGAAACTTAAGAATAATCTATACTTTTTTTGCGAATGAATAACCTATACTTTTTTTCCGAAAAACTCCTATATGTGTAGACTACACGGTATGTAGGCCTAGCGATGCCTGATCCCCAATATACGCCCCTTAAACACGTGGAGGTGCTCAATAGCTCAACAGTAACCACTATGTTTGATCCTCTGTTTATTACGGGGATTAACTTTGATCCTTTAGCAGCCGAGCTTCACAAATCACAAAAGTATACAGCTACGAAGCCATCACCCGCGTTTAATTCTTAAATCTAGAGGTAGACGCAGGCGTTCGAAACACCGGAAGCATTCCTAAACATTCCCAGAGCCTCGAATTCGATCAGATCCGCAGAATTCGCCCTAGCGCTGCTACCCTGCTACGACCTTCTGTTCGGGGCTAGTTGTTGCTCAGCATAAGTAACGTATAAACGGAACATGGGGGAAGGCTAACCTGATTGGATTTCCTCCGGCTTCTCGTCGGCCGGTCCGCCGGTGGTCGGAGATGAGGAAGGCCCCGGGGCCCGGGGCCCGGGCAGTTCTTCCCCAACAGCGGAAGCAGGGTCGCCGCTATGACCGCACGGCTTCCAGGGTAGAAAGAGGTAACCCGGCCCAGTACGCAACTGTTAGCTATGTGGGTTGAAGTATGGAATTCTTAGTGGGCTTTAATCAGACCAGACTCATCATTCTTACGGCTAGGTTTCTGTGGCAAGAACGGAACAGCCGAGTGTTCGACAAGGTGGCTACCATGGCGCATGAAGTGTGCCGCAAAATTAGGGCAGAATTCGATGTGTGGAAGATGGCAAAGTTGTGTGGGTCCTCACGAGCAGTCCCCTAGGCTGTGCTGCGTTTTGGTGGGTTTAAGGCGGATCGCTTGTGATCCTGTCCTTAACTGTAAATAAACCTTGTAACTCTGTTCTCCTACCTTAATGTAGAAGACACACATGTCTTATGCGTGTTCTGGAAAAATTTCTTACTCGGAGAACAAACTCTCGTTTGTCACATACATATCCCCTCCTATTTTCCCTCAAAAAAAAATACCCTCTTATTTTATCAACACCCTCGACAAAACAAAATAATTGTATCAACATCCTCAAAAAAGAAAAATAACAATTTGTCAGCATCCTACGCTTAACAGAACTTTCATCAACGTGCATTAAAAAACTTTTGTATCGATGCAATTGGGTTTTTAGCTAACAATACTTCTTTCCCTATACATATTTCCTTGCAAAAAGAGTGACTTTTCCCGTCATGTGGCAACGTCTCGACAACGTGGATGAAATCACAAGAATAAAAGTTGGAAGACTCTATCCAGGTCATGGTGTAATCTCGTTATGGTTGACTTGACCGACACAGGAGGGTGTTTTGGTCTTGTGGACCGATGGCTTCATAACCTGAGGATTGTCGTCCGGCACTTTGGCACATCATGGTGGTGGCGACGACAATGATAATGTCAAGTGAGTTGTGGTCGGTGATTCTCATGTTTCAACATCTTGGGCTCCTGGTCTTCTTCAGACAACAAGATGGCGAATTAGCGGTTTCAGATCTTCCATGCAAGGGTTGTGTCTCAGCCAGAGTGCATTCAGTGGCACCAGGTTCTCGCATGTTGGGGTGGGCAGCTCAAGTTGTTCTTTGTAAAACCTTCTATGTTAGTCCAACTTGCGTAGATTCAATCTCATGAAATTTTTCACTTGAGTTGTGTTGGAAACACTATATGCAACGACTCTAGACAACCTTCATGTAACTTTAGCTTTTATCATGGAATGTCTTTGTTTCAATTTGTTCGATCTGATGTACTATGTTTAATAGATCAGTAAACTGATCGCTTACTAAGTGAAAAAAATTCCCTCCCTCTCTACTCTCAAATACAAATATTATTCAGCTTGATGATCTGCTCTAGCCATCATGAGTTCAGGATGGTATGCAAAGTTGTTCATGCAGAATTAGACTCCTCTAAGGTGATTACGGTGTGCACGGGGCACAGAATATGGTGGGATGATACATCGGCGATCTTTTCGAAGTGTTTGGCTTTGAAGCAAAGAGATTGCGGAAGTCGATTTTCAACATTGTCCAACAGAAAGCAAATGAGGTGGCGCACAAGGTAGCCATATTTCATTCCCATCGTAAAGTTTAGGTAATTGCTTAATTGGTGGCGATGAGCCCTTGATCTATCAATAAAATGCGAGAATGGCTTTCTCTAGAAAAAAAAAAGTTAGCTGGTGGCCAACAGAATCCAAGATAAAGCAGAACCTAGCCACAAAAATGAATAAATAAGCAGCAAAGCAATGCACCGATGACTGACGCAAGCAAACAAAGATGATTGTACTATCTCTCCTCGGCCCTCTCAATCCTCGCCGCACCAGAAAATCACTTGCGGCGCAGACGACAAACGCATCCTAGCCAAGTGCCCGCCACGCCCCCTTTATCCCTAGCCAAGCCCCACACACACACGCGGCTACCCCCTACGCAGCTGCGCTTTGTGCTTGCGTCCACTCCTCGCACTCCCAGCTCTCCAAATCGACCCCTCATGAACGCCCACGCACGCTTCCCCTGACCCTGAGCTCCCCAATCAAATCCGCAGCAGCAGCGGCGCCGGATCGATCGACCGGTCGGTCGCCATGAGCGGCGACACGCTGGACAAGCTGGTGGTGTTCCTGGCGAAGCGCGACGGCATCGACAAGCTGGTGAAGACGTACCAGTACGTGTCCAAGCTCGCGCACTGGGCCGCCGAGACGTCCCACCCGGGCCTGGCCGGGCGCGCCAAGAGCTGGGAGACGGCGGCGGGGCTCAGCCGCAAGGTGTTCCGTTCCGGCCGCTCCCTCTCGGGCCTCAACGCGCTGCGGCGCTCCGGGCCGGGGGAGTTCCGCGCGCTGGCCGTGCTCGCCAACGCCGGCGAGATGGTCTACTTCTTCTTCGACCACTTCACGTGGCTCTCCCGCGTCGGCGTGCTGGAGCCCTGGCTCGCCCGCCGCGCCAGCTTCTTGTCGGCGTTCGGCGAGACCGTCGGCTACGTGTGCTTCATCGCCATGGACCTCGTCATGATCAGGAGGGGGGTCAGGCGGGAGAGGAAGCTGCTCGCGGAGGGCGGCAAGGAGAGCGAGGTGCGCAAGATCAGGATGGACCGGGTGATGCGGCTCATGGGCACGGCGGCCAACCTCGCCGACCTGGTCATCGCCATCGCCGACATCGAGCCCAACCCGTTCTGCAACCACGCCGTCACGCTGGGGATCAGTGGGCTCGTGTCCGCGTGGGCAGGATGGTATAGAAACTGGCCGTCGTGAGCTGTGCCCGACAGGCCATTTCGACCAGCAAGATGTACTGTATGCTTCTTCCACGCGATCCCCACGGGATCGAATTTCATTACCAGAAGATAACGAAATACAGGAGTCACCACCAAACGATGTGCAAAGAATTATACTGTATGCTTACAGTGTTAATTATTTTTATTTTACCGAACAGTTACAGCTGTCTATCTATTGGCGAGAGAGTGATCAAGAAGACACCGGCATGTTCTTGCGAAACAGGCACCATTCAGTCATTCACAGATGACCGACAAACAAGTCTCGAATTCTTCTCTTTTTTCTTGGTAAAACCCCACCTAAAGTCCTAAACTGCAACCAAACAGTATACATTTTTGGAACATGTACTTGAAGTATTTTCCGAATAATCTTGGGAGTAAGGCTATCCCTGTATGTCCTTCAAACTGGGCGAGGTAAAACCCATTTTACAGAGAAAATTCCCATGGCTTCCCAGTGGATTGCATCATCGGTCCTAGGAGAGAGCACGGTCATGTTAACACGCTGAAAAGGAGAACTAAGTCATACGGGTTTTCCGCAAAGAAGTCACCCGCCACATCCATAATCCACCTGTGATATGTCAAGGTTTTTCTAACCGTTCTGTTCTTGCCACTATTATGTGGCTAAGATGGCGAGAGCCCAGAGCAATGTCTAAAGGACCAAGGCCATCCGCCCCAGCGTCATGCCATAAATTTATCATTTCCCCATCTCTAAGTAGGAAAGATAACAGTCTTACATAGCCTGCTGAAGGAAAGCCAACGGTTTTTCGCAAAGACATCAGCTCCTAATCTACGGGTGCATTACCCGGTTGATAAATACTTTGGTTTATATTGTTTTCACAAGACAACGACTACTTAGCGGTGAACAATTTGAATCAGAAAAATACCGAGGCATCGGCATAGGGTTCAGCTGTTGAGTGCCGAGAGCATGCCGCCACCACTCTTCGAGGCCAACACGACCTCCCAGCCAGGTCCTTTCAGGGGGATAAGAGGGGTGGCATCAGCTGCGCCAGGCGGACCGGTGAGGTCACTCCGATCCATCACCTTCAGAAGATCCTCGTCACTGATGTCCGTTTGGATCATCCTGTCTTCCTCATCCAGCTCGTCCCTCAGCAGCGCGAGTAGCTCCTCCTCCTGCATTTTTAATTAAAAAAAGAACAAATCAGTGATCAGTCACACTTCCCCAGTGCTTTATTTCTCTGTTGTATTTTAGCTCTTTTGACATTCCATCCCCAAAGAAAAAATTTACGCAGTAGACTCGACACAATCTATATACTCTGGGAGAGAAAATTTACATCTAAGACGTTAGGTTTCGCTCTATCTTGTTCAAACTGTCCCTTTCCTATCACGACATGCTCTAGCTTCAACTTTCCAAAAGCTTTCTTAATGATCCGTCCCTGCAACAATGAGGAGATGAGTACCCATGCCACAAAATATAGCCAAGCAAGAGTTTGGAGGTCATCCAATCATACTTCAACAGAATTGGATGTTGCCAACCGATAAACATGCACTGGGTGTGTTTGACCAATCCGGTGGCATCGATCCATGGCCTGTAAATCCATCTGAGGATTCTGCAGAATGAAGCGAAAATTCAGCATATCACAGCTAGTAACTCAAGGCAAGGAACACAGCTACAACTAAACCACCCATATGAAAGAAAGAAATATCCAAACAGGGATATGGCATTTGCTGGGAGATGGTACATTTTAATGACTTATAGTCCTTTACTTTGTAATCGTACCAACATTGAGTATTACACTACAAACACCAGATGTATAGAAAATTACCCAGTCACTGTCATACAGGATACAGGTATCAGCAGATGTAAGATTGATACCAAGCCCACCAGCACGTGTGCTTAGAATGAAGACATTCATACTGCTGTTCAAGTCATTAAACTCATCTATCTGTCATAGAAAAACAGTACCAGATACATATTGTGAGATAGCAAAACCCATAGACAGCCATAAAATTATCTAACAGGAAATGATTAAACACTAACAATAAAACGAATACAAGAACTCTGGTTAACAGCTACGTTCATTCAAGCCCAGGGTCCATAAAACCATTGAACCGCCAGTTTTGCCGTCCCCAACAATTCTCGGTCTAACCAGCTTGTAGTCGGATATTCAATTCCATCCAGTTTGAGATAAATTAGCTGTCAATTAAGTCCAAGTATTTTTTTTCCCTTTGAATGGGATACCTATCCATGGTGTTTTAAAATGTTCGATTCTAGCTGATCTTGCCCTATTTACAGCTCCCTACACAAATTGAGGCGTCATGCAGGAAAAATGGCATACTTGTGAACCAACTAAGGTGTGTGTGGTTTTAATCATGCTCATGCCGACACACATTTGCTAAATTGGTTTGGAGAGGGATGTACTCCATCCAGTCTGGTAGCAATCATCTGCCAATTCAGTCCTAGATACTTCTCCAAGAAGGCTAATGCACATTTTAACAAGTTATTCACAACTCTAGAAAATTCTGACCAAGCTATACTGTTTACTTAAATTCAGGAGCCACCCAAGCATATGCACATACTTTAATGCAGATGAGGGTAGACGTGTGGTGCGATTCTTCAGGATCTAGAAGATATGCAGCAATCTAGGAATATATTGGCAGACTAACACGTTACCTGCCTCCTCCTCTCTTCCAATTTAACACTACCGTCAATACGGCAAGCATTCAGGCCTTTAGTATATAGATAATATTCAATGATGTCCAAAACTTTTGTCCACTGTGAAAATATTAGAACCTGCAATATATATAAATTGAATTATATTTTAGACCTGAAGGATAGAATTCATGAAACATGTGCTAGCATGTGCATGAATGCAGAGTACAGCCAAGGTACAAAGACAATGAAAGGAGGATAACCTTGCGCTTTAGTTTGAGTAGGGAACCCAGTAACCTGTCCAACAGCTGAAATTTGCCACATTGTTCCAGAAGCTTATCGATAGGTGGATAGAGGCCTGCAAACAAACAAATAACAATATTGATAAAAGTCAGCAAACAGGCACATAGAGCAATTCAGATAGCACATGTTCAATGAGACACACTTGTTGAGTCGAATGCAGCATTGAAAAGATCAGGATGGGCACAGTTCTTCCTTAGCTGAATCATTAGGTTATTTAGCTTCATCTTCATGCCAGGTCGTCGCAACACTACAATATAGGAAGCACTTGTCATATTAGAATTAATTGTTTACTTGTCCACAGATTGGACTGTGGGTATGAAGGAAGACATGCACAAGAGTACACATGCATACCTATATCTGTGTTCTCATGTAAGTAGTTGTCAAATGTTTTCTCAATCAAGTGAGTCTGGATTTGCCTCTGATGTGCAGTCATGTTAGCGTAAATGATTATCTCTTTCTTCCGTGGAAGCATCTGTTCTACGTCCTCCTTCATCCGTCTTAAAAGAAATGGACGCAAAATGGCATGAAGCTTTGAAATAACAAGTACTCTTTTCTTCTCATCAGTTTCTTCCTGTTGATCCTCGTCTCCTTTCCCAGAAAAATCAAACCTTTGAAGATTGCCGTCAGACCAAAAGAGGAAAAATAAAACAAATATATATAGAAACTATTTTTTTAAGTAACTTCACTACATAACATATCAAGAAACAACATAATGTGTCAATATTACTTTACTTGCCATTCATCAGTACACATTTTAGTAAACATAACATATCATAAACAACATAAATAAGAAAAGGTACAAGATAAAATTAAAAATTCCGCTATGATTAATACAAAATTGGCAGATATGGCATATCAGTACACAACATATACTAAGAAGAGGAAATGCTATAACACAAAATTGTTATTCCAGACACTTCATTTCAACTAGAGCAGTCTTTGTAAGTTCTAAACAGCCAAATTTTAGAATAAGATCTGTATACAAAGCTATATACCCAAAGTGTCTGATGCACATGGAGGTGGATGTTCTGGACTTCTGGTGCATGAAGACATCATACAGAGAGTTCTGGTGGTACCCTATGTGGTCATGGTAATCACCCATTTTGGGATCTTTGGGAAGTCTGTCAATGTGGGTTGTAATGGTCCTGGCATGTACCTTAAAAATAGGGTACCATTGCCATTTACCACAGTTGTGACCAGCCAGTTCTGTATTATTATTACTACTACTACTATTATTATTATTACTGCTACTATTATTACTACTTATTATTATTATTATTGATGCAGCACCCCTGCCAGGTTACTTGGAAATTAATTGTGTTTGCAAAGTTGCATTGCATGGTGAAATTACTACAATTATACCAGATAAAATATGCTTGTGAACAGATATCATGATTGACTGAAACTGATAGATACGTTTGCATTGGTTTAACCAAAGTATACCCTTAAATACCCAATGTTGATTACTCTTATAAGTTATAAACCCTGAAATGTCTTGACTAGAAAAACCCAACATATCTGCTGTTAGATTCACACATAAATCGACTATCGATAGAACTTCTAACCAATGGCAGTGCAGGCCTTTTTGAATGCTAGATAAATTTTACATTGGAATATTCAGTTAGCTTATTATTAGTTATACTCCATACAAGGAAAGAAGGCCACAAGATAGTAACTATTCAATGATAAACACATGTGCTTCCAGGATATGGAGACTAGGAACAAAATGGCATGTGCATATATTATACAAGGTTAAGGGCAGTAAGTGGTGCGGGTGTTAGCTAAGTGAATCATACCATGACTCAAATTCCTGATGGGATGAGAATATATCAGGCAAAATGAAGTTCAATAGCGACCACAGCTCTGCTAGGTTATTCTGAAGAGGTGTCCCAGTCAAAAGGAGTTTATTGGCCATTGGTATGCGCTTTAACTCTCTCAACAACTTACATTTAGAATTTTTCAACCGATGTCCCTGCATAAAGTATGGAAGCATGTTAATAAGGGAAGAAAACCAGAACTTGCACCCTTAAAAGATTTTTTCAGAGTGTGCGTTCTTTATCACCTCATCTACAACGACATACTTCCAATTATAATGAGCAAGAAATTTTGCATCTGACATGGCCATCTCATATGAAGTGATTATGATTGGGAAATCAGAGCCAATAGTTTTTGGCATGAATTTTCTCCTTATCTCTGCCCGAGTCACTTTATCTCCATGGTAAATCAGGCCAGTGAGAGATGGAACAAACCTGAGATCAAGTATCTCCACATAAGACAGCAATTAAGGACACTGAAACAAAACTCTGGATACTTTACCTTGAGATTTCATTCACCCAGTTTGAGAGAGTGGAAAGAGGAGCAATTATCATGTATGGACCATGCATGCCTTTCCCTTTAAGATGAGTAAGAAATCCAATTGTCTGGATTGTTTTCCCAAGGCCCATTTGATCAGCTAGTATCCCATTCAGCCCGTTCTGCCAAAGCGATATTAGCCACTTCACACCCTTTACCTGGTAAGATTTCAATTGTCCGCCAGTCATTAACGGAACAAGTTTGGCTTGCTCCTTTTCCCACCTTTCTTCTTCTGTGAGAGTACCAACATCAGCAGAACGATCTTCGCGGGATCTTGTGAGCATTGCTGCCACCGCTGTCTTAGCCTTCTTCTGAACAACAATTTATATTTTGGTACTCAGTAGTGAGAAGTTGTCCACACAAGTAGAACAAATAAACAGAAACTATTTATCATACTTTTCTCATATATTCAGAAACACTTTATAGATATATCAGGTTATCCACTTTAAAATGATGACCAGGCCCCAGTTAGTACTGAATATAAATGTTCACCATTATGGACCTATAAGATTCAGATGAAAGTCCACACACTTCAAAGGAACATCATTCGAATGCCCGAGCTCTTACCTACGAAGACAGCCGAACCTGCTAGCTGTGTGCATCAATCGATACAGAGGCCGGGGGGTCATCCTCCTTTTCCAAAAGAAAAAAAAAACTGAACCTGTGTTACAGGCTTACAGCAAATCTCAAATGCCTCTTTCAATTACTATTTGTGAACTAGCACGTTACAACTTGAAAGGATGCTGCTGCTACTAAAGGCATTCAGGTATTATGAGGACAGCACCCACCCTTTTCTTCAAGCAGCAACACATGTTTTAATCCTAAGTCTGTTGAACATGTAAAATACTACACACAATGCAATAAAGTAACAGTACATGGAAAACAAAAAATCGGCATAAACTAGAAGACAGCCAATGAATACAAACGAACATATTTACATGACAAGGCATAATAGATGAAATCTGCACTCACATCATTGTACAGTGGCTTCGAATTTGCTATCCTCTTTCTACCACGTCCTTTCTTCTTGTCTTCCACTGGCTCCTCTTCATCTTGATCTTCAACAACTTTCTGCTTAACCAAGAGGTAGCGCCACCCTTATCAAGAAGCAAAAATAACTAGCAAGAAATATCAAGAAAACAGAAAATGGCCATCACATGGTGAGGGACTCGTACATCTGTAATCTCCTCCATCTTTTCAAGTAGAAATTCTGAATATTGTTGTGTCTGTGTCAGTAGTTCATCCAACTTGCTAAACTGTGCATTGGGATCAAAAGCAAGTCTTGCGGCTTCTTTTTTCCTTTTAGCCTCTTCTACTAACTCTACCTTAAGACGTGCCTCATATAGCTTCTCTTCCTCCTTTGTCATCACCTCTGTGATGAAGAATGGGCCACCGTTCTTGGCCTCGGGGTCAACAGGTAGAGATGAACTTGCATCTAAGATCTGATCAGCTGGCTTCTCTTTCACAGAGTGCAATAGCTGCTCTTCAGCATTCAACTCCTCAACAATGAGGTGTGCCACGCTGCTGCTGGGACTGAGCTTAACTGGCAAGGACGTGCTTTCTTGAATATCACTGGCTTTCTCATTCTTGGCTTCGAACATTTTCTAATTTTGCACAAAATAATCAGATCAGGCTCGAGGATTGAAATTGTTGAAGAACCTCAACAGACAAAATACAAACATTACTCTAACGAAAGCACATGGACTTCATCTGGAGGAGGTGGATCTAGATGGTGCGCCGGGTGTGCACTGCCACACCCAGAAACTGTGGAGGTGCTGTTTAACTAATCACTGGACAAAAACAAGCACATACTCTTTGTTGTGCTTCTGCTTTATTTCTTTTATTGTACTTACTCAATGGAAGTTCGACAATATATTCATATATTTTACGAGAATATATGCATATATTAAATTTTGTATCACTAATGTGACATTTGATTTGTTTGCATCAATAACAACCAGATAATGTACAGTATCAGCAAGTGCATGAACTTCATGAATAAGATCCGTTATTCAACAAGTATCAGCAAGTGATCATACATGTTTAGCTTCACATATATCAAACAGAACACACAACCAAAAGAATGAATGATGTAAGCAAAATATTGCACAGCATACGAAGGAGTTAATCTTTGAAAAATATTGCACATCAAACCAGCTGCAAACATCGCCTCATACTCAGAGTGCTACAGCAGCCACGTCAGACACTATTGCCGTGCAAATGTCGGTTTGAGAAGAGACTTGTAATATCCTTGACTTGGTGCTTTTGAAAAACTTATAATGTCAACTATGTAGAGAAGATGCTTCTAAAAGTATGCTTGTGAAACCTGATGTTTGTAGTAACAACTGTGCAGGCTTAACTAGTTTTGGTGGCAGACCTGAGCCTTCTCTTTTTGTTGAGAAGTATATGTGACCCTTTAATGTGGACTAATTTGTACTGCAGCCTAATGCTTGCTAATCTGCCACGGGATTTCACGGCAGCTTGCAGTCTCATCCTGTTATGGTTGCTAGGGTTTGAGCGGGAGAGAGAGAGAGCTGCGAGGGCGCGAGGGAGCCGGCCGGGGGTCCTTCCCCACGGCCGGGCAAGAGGGAAGGGTTTTCCTTCTTAATTCTTGCTTGATTAGATTGATACATCTCCTCTCCTTATATAGAGAGGTTTACTTGACTCCCAAGCAAGGCTTACTTGACCCCTAAGCAAACCCTAAGACTAACGGGCCCACGCCCATGACGTACTCTAACACTACACCCCACCTGGACACGCAGCTCGTCCTCGAGCTGCAACCTAACGACGACTCGACTCCACACAAACCTAACGCCTAAAAACAAGCCTTTTACATCTCGGCCTATTGTATTGACCTGAAATAAGCTAACCCGAATTAGACTCCGACTCTTATTTTTGACTCCGAACGATAAGGCGAGAATCCTCCGCGCGCTAAACTTTTGCGTTTGCAGCCCCCTGGATCCCATGGACACCATCGGGACCAAAGGGGCCCTCGCGGCGGCCGGTGGCGGAATGCAGTGGCGCCACGCGGTGCGCTCCTGTCGGTGATGCCATGTCTTCTCCCCGCCGGCTGACTGTCGATGTCGCAGACTTGGAGGTCGCTGCCCGCGGGAAAAACAGCATGCCCGCCGCCCTTGGGGGAAATCGCATGCCCAAGATCCCCGACGCAGCGGACGAGATCGAGGTCCGTTGCGCCGCGAAGTGCAACTTGGAGGAGATGCAGCTGCAAATCACGCAACTCCCGCACATGCCGACGCGCTAGGAGGCCGCGCGCAGCAGCCTGCAGCCGCACCGCCGCCGACACGTGGTGGGGAGCGATCCAAGCTGGAAGCGGTGACGGCGACGGTGGGAACTTGATATGCTGGATGGGATCGCCCTGGAACGGCGGTGGCGAGGTCGGCACAGTCCCGTCGTAGGGCATCCCATGCTGGAACGTGATGACCGGCGTCGTGGTTGCGGCCGAGGGCGGCGGCGGCCGTACGGGGTCAGCGCCGGTGCTGTGACCATGGGGGACCCCCATGGAACGGCGCACCGTCGGGACCGGCGTAAGGACCGGCGAAGCGGAAGGGCCCGCCGTACTGTTGGGATGGCGCCGGTGGCGACTGGATGTGCGGCGGCGCCCAGGCCGCCGTATAGATCGGCCCGGAGATGGACAGCGGCAGCGGCGGCTGCAGCAGCCTGGCGTCGAGCGGTGGCGACGACAGTAGCAGCGTCGGCTGCCGCGGCCCAGCAATCGCTGTGGAGGCGGCCTGGTGCGGCGGCTGCCACGGCAGCAGCGCCGGCCCGTAGGTGGCGACTGATGGCGCGGCTAGCGGCGGTCCGTAGGGACCGGCTAGGAAGAGGCAGATCCCTTGGACGGCGGTGGTGAGATCGCGGATTGCTCCGGCGATCTCCTCCGGGGTGAGGGCGACGGGCAGCGGCGGCGATGGGGTGAACATGATCGAGCCTGAGCAATCTGATACCATGTTATGGTTGCTAGGGTTTGAGCGGGAGAGAGAGAGAGCTGCGAGGGCGCGAGGTAGCCGGCCGGGGGTCCTTCCCCACGGCCGGGCAAGAGGGAAGGGTTTTCCTTCTTAATTCTTGCTTGATTAGATTGATACATCTCCTCTCCTTATATAGAGAGGTTTACTTGACTCCCAAGCAAGGCTTACTTGACCCCTAAGCAAACCCTAAGACTAACGGGCCCACGCCCATGACGTACCCTAACACATCCATCGTACACCTGACATTTTTAAACCTGACATGCAAACCTCAAGTTTGTGTGTCTATTGCAAAATACTACTTGCCAAAATGCATTATCCGTACCGATGGCACCCATCCCCATTGGGTATGGGTGTAGCTTAACCAAACCCGCACCCGCGTCCTACCTATCTTACCCGCACCCACACCCGTACCCGCATCTGGGTATAGATTCTATACCATACCCGCACCCGTCAGGGTATTAAAAACCCATGGGTAAACCCACCCAACAACTCAACGAGATAATATTAACAACATAACATATAAGAAAAAAACGACATGTAGGATCATTATTCACTAATTCGTCCTTGGGTGATGAGATCGATCGTGCGGGGCGTCGGGACGTCTATGGTGCAAGAGACATGAGGCGTGGGTGTCATGACGTGAGTTGACCTAGACGTGGCATGAAAGCGGGAGGGGGGGGGGGGGGGGGGGGGGGTTGGATAAAGTAAAACCTAATTGGTCACAGGGTTAAACTAAATTGACTGGAAATTTAGCACTTGTCCTGTTTACTGTAGGTATTAAATTTTGGAAATTGTGATTTTTTCTAGAGAACTAACATGTCATATGCAAAATAAACCGGGTACGCAGGTAGTGGGTATGGGTTCTGCTATACCACACCCGCACCCACTATACCCACCACTATACCCACTGGTACACACTTTTTACCATTTGCATATCCATGGGTAAAGTTTTTTTACCAAACCCTCACCCTACAGGGTAAAAACCCGCAGGGTAGGTGGGGTAATGGGTACCCATTGCCATCGGTAATTATCCGAAGCAATAGAGAAATGTTCCTATAGAACAGTAGTAGTAGCAAACGTGTTACTGCCTAGAATAGAAGAACAGGGGGGTTTACTGACACATACACCCAAAATTGGTGAAAACAGCAGTAGCACATACAACGAAAGCATGACCACAAAATTGATCTTCTAGTGATTATTACCTCGGCTTTGATCTCGTTGGCTATCCAAACTTCGCCTGCCGCTCCAAAATGGCCTGAAAGAGCCAAAATCAGATCGGATTTTGTGCAGCCAAGAAGGGGATTGGGGCAAGAGGCTGCTCCATTTCTAGGGTTTTTAAGCTAGAACGAGCAAGGGGGGAGCAGAAGCGCCACGGGAGGAGGGGCGCATGGCAGGCGAAGAAGAAGGCTCGAGAACCACCTGCATCGCCGCTGCCGTCGCCAATCGTCATCGCCGCCGCCTCCCCGCTCTGCTCTGCTCTGCTCTCCTCTCTGTTGCTTGGTCCGCGAGAGGAAAAGGAACAGCGTGGGGATGCCCGAGTTCGCGGGAGCTGGCGAACTTCGGGCAAACCCGAGTTCGCGGGATTGGGCGACGAGTTTGCAGTTCCAGTTCAACTGTCATCCAGACATTGGGGGTTTGTGAATTCCAGTTTATGAATTTGGTGAATTGTTTGTTTCCCGAATCTGTACTGGCATAAGCAGAAATACAGAAAATGTATCTGTAGTGCTCAATCTCGAGCTCCCAATTCAACTTATTTGCAACATGGTTTCTCTTTAATATTCGTTTTTCAAATTTTCTTTTGGCAAACGTCGAGCACAATTTACTAATACTAGGAAGGCTATTGTGTACACAAGTATGGATAAAATAAAGGAAAAAGTTCATTTTAAACCCTAAACTCGTAGGGTGTGTTCGGTTTTGGAATTGCAAGGAATGGAACGGAACCATTCCATTCCAGCAGAACGGAACCGTCCCATTCTTGTGTTCGGTTGGACAAAAAAATTGTCACGGAACCGTTCCATTCTTGTGTTCGGTTTTGGAACGGGGAAGAATGGAATGGAATGGGATGAGAATGGAATTATTCCTAAACTCGATTAATTATTACTAAACTCGATTAATTATTCCTAATCGTGATTAATTATTTTTAATCTTGATTAATTATTCCTAATCTTTGATTAATTAGTGCTAAACTTGATTAATTAGTGCTAAACTTGATTAATTAGAGACAAACACTGTGCAATTCCACTTCGTCCGGCCGAATCGGCCGGACCGGTCCGTTCCGCATATTGGAGGAATATTCCCTCCAGTGGAACCAGTGCGTTCCATTCCATTCCGAAACCGAACGCGAGAATCGTGTCTAGGAACGGAACCGTTCCATTCCATTCCTTGCCGTTCCAGAACCGAACACATCCGTAGAGGTCGGGTGGTTTGAACCCTGAAGTCGAAATCCGTGTCGTTTGTACTCTGAACTTAGCAATCCCGGTCTAAAATGAACCTTGGACCTGTTTGTCAGAGAAAAAAATAAAATTATAAAATTCCTGGTGTCGCTGACTATATTGACCCACATGTCATATCAATTTTCTTCCCCAATCCTAGCTGCCCATTTCGTATTTGACGGCCGAACCTCAACCGCCGCTACCGTCAGCCATAGTGGCCGGTCAGTCAAGGCGGCCATGGGCTTCCAGCGCACCCCGGCGACGCCCAAGTCCTCCACCTCCTCCTCCGTGTGCAAGCCGTCAACATTGCCGTAGCCCGCCCCGCCGACGACGCCTCGGCCGATGGAGATAACGCCACGGTGACGGCCTTCCGGCTCGCTCACGCCATCGACCGGCTCGTGGCCAAGGGCGGTAGCTCCTCTGCATGCTCATTTGGGGTCCCCTTCCCGGCAGTAGCACGGCGAGCTTGGAGGCGACCGGCCGCCTCCGCGACGGCGCCTCGGGCGCCTTCTGGCTTGCCCGCGCCACTGACAGGCTCGGGGGGTCAAGGGCAGCAACTCCTCCGCGCGCTCCTTTGGAGTCCCCTTCTCGACAGCAGCACAATGAGCACCGCGGCGACCGGCGGGACGACGTCCCGCACCCGCGCCCGCCGGCGTCCATCTGCTTCGGTGGATTTTAGAAATAGGAGATGGATTGGGGATAGATATGAATATGACATGCGGGCCCATCCAGTCAGTGAGACAATGGATATTTCCGGCTAGGATTTTCTGTTTCCCGGTGTGCCAAACAGCTATAGGGTTCATTTTGGACCGGGATTGCTAAGTTCAGGGTACAAACGACAGGGATTTCGACTTCAGGATTCAAACCGCCCGACCTCTACAAGTTCAGGGTTTAAAATGGACTTTTTCCTAAAATAAAATATCAATAAGTACAACCGTTACAACCCAACTGATAACCGTTGTTTTACTTATCGGTTTTGTCGATTCTCAACTATGACTCTTACACATCTAACGCGTTGCGAGTGGATAGCTATCTACTCGGCCTTTCTTCTTCATCTCAACACAACGCACTGAGAGAGGGGAAGATACGAGACACACGACGGAGCCCGAGTAGGCGACGGCGATGATGACGAGCAATAGAGCGTGTCGGATCCGCCGACACCATTGGCCGCAGTGAAGGCGGTGGAGACGACCAAGGCACTTAGGGTGGGGTGTGTCGGCACGGGAAAATATGCCACCTCTCGTAGGATTTGAAGGAATGGTGAAACGGTGACAAATCGATGTAGGGAGGAGCTCAGGACAAGTTGGGGAGGACGGCGGTGGTGGTTGTGAGAATGCGGCCTTGGAAGGGGAAAAGAAGGCTCGCCAGAAGAGGAGAAGACGACCATGGACAAGGACAACGATGACGGCAGTCGACTGACGGGGCCTCATACAAATTGGCAATTCCATATCAAATCAATTTCCCTACAGTCTCAAACTACGAAAGAAAGACATTGATGTGTATTTCAGTGTATGTGCAGGATGTACGGCAGTTGCTGCAGATTGAGCGTGCTCATATCATAGTGATCACAAATCTGGGTTGCCCCAAAGCAACGAGACACTTCCAGCGTTTATCTCATAGCCGTGGACCATGGAATTCTACAGCACATTGCATATGCACAGGATAACGCAGAGAATTACAAGACGGCAGAAAAGCTTGAAAAAACCCTCTGTGTAATAATACACAAACAAACCGAACAGACAGCCCAACAGATACATGCATGGCAGCTGCCCATCTGTACACCTGAGAGGCTGAGACCCGTCCGATCACCCCGTGTCACCGGCGGAGCGAGTCCCAGAGGTCAGCGCACCGGCGACGGGCGAAGCCGACGCGGCCGGCGTCGACGTCGTACACAACCTCGAAGCCCTGCTGCTGGAAGTTCCCCAGGGTGCCGGCGGGCCCAGCTGCTGACCCGTCGTCCTCCCAGCTGCTCATAAGCATCAGGCACCCCACGCTCCTCCCCTCCTCGCTCTTGAACCCCATGAAGTAGTTACTCCGCGGCAGCACCACCGTCGCGTTGCCATCGAAGTGGAGCGCCATCGGCGGCACGGCCCGGTCCGAAGCCGGCGACGAGGCGTAGAAGTAACAGGGGGAGAGGCCGGTCTGGTCCTCTGCGGCGTCCGCCCGCTCGAAACGCGCCGCGGCCATGGCACGGCCGAACGCCTCGGCCACCCGCGCGTGCGTCTCGTTGGGCAGCATGGTGAACGTCGTGCCGGAGTCCACCACCATCCCGCCGCTCCCGTCGCCGCCGACGTACCCGAGCTCGGGCCGAGCGGGGATCCTCGTTCCACCTACCGAGACCGCTTCCAGCGCCACCGAGTAGAAGTACGGGTGCTTCGGGTTGTGGAGCAGCGGCGTGTACACGAAGTCCGTCTCGGAGGGGCCGCTCACTACGTCACGGTTAAGATTTTGGGGCACTTCAAAGTGCCCCGAAAAGTCAGCTAACTGCCCCCAAAATCTTTTTAGGGCATTTTTTAAAATGCCCAATATACCGGTGCCTCTAAAGGTTATTAGGGCAATTCTTTAAAATGCCCCTAAAACTTATCATTTAGAGGCGTTTTCAAAAATACCCTTAAAAACATTCGGGGCACTTTAGTGTAATGCCCTAAAAACCTTTTAGGGCACTTTGCCGAAGTGCCACGGAAAATTTCTAGGGCACTTGGACAAAGTGCCCCGAAAAGTTATTAGGGCATTTTCCAAAACTGCCCCCAATAACCTTTCAGGGCAATTTGCCAAACTGCTCCAAAAACTCAACATACATATTACACAGAATTCACAATTCAACAAATAACTCAAAATTTAGTTTACACAGAATTTAGGATTCAACATTTGATGATGACAAATAGACCTCAAGTACAATACAGTATTGTTGTACACCACAGATGATCGCCCATGCCTCATACATAAAGTCAGAAGTAAAAATAGCCAAATTACACACATATATGGCTCTCTATACATATACCACTATTAGTATAACTACTGCTGGAGGAAAGATGTTGCATGGTAAATGTCCGAAGTACACAACCAAGAATATGAGAATAAACATAGGGCCTGCTTTGATGGTTGTAATTTTTGTCAGCACGTCACAATCGCACTTTCACCTTCAATGTTAGCAGACTGCTACATAAGGAGATC
Source organism: Puccinellia tenuiflora (assembly GCA_012064385.1). NCBI lineage: Eukaryota > Viridiplantae > Streptophyta > Magnoliopsida > Poales > Poaceae > Puccinellia > Puccinellia tenuiflora. The sequence continues at coordinate 64,545 of QRDG01001280.1, forward strand.
ACCAATTCACCATATATCTGCAACGGATGATTCGAGAGACAATATCAGGTTAGGATCTGAAATTTCTCATGGTAAAGAAGGCATGCACTAGAGACAGATTTTGTACTACTCATACTTACTGTGGTAACATGGTTTACCACAAAACAAGTCAGAAGTCAGAACTAGCCTCTTCCTGCCAATGTACGCTTAAAATTGAGGGATGAATTTACAGTAGTTTTAGCAGTGAGATACTAAAAGGTTGTCCCTCAAATTTTAGATTTGATCCTGGATACTCTAAACTATTTCTTAGAAAATAGACTTCAATTAGTCTCGAGGAGGGAACATAAGCATTTGATAAAGGGTTTCTACTTTTTTTTGTGCATGTCAATCTAACAGTGACAATGACAATAAACTATCAGCTCAGAAGGGGTTAGTGAAAACACTTTCTAAAATAACTATATGATGCAAGTGACCACATTGATATGATAGTATTTTAAGTGCATGAGGTGAAGCAGGGCAAAGACAATGCAAGAGAGCATCAGGTAGTCTACTTGGCTTTTGTACCAACGAACAAAACACACAAACACACATTGTTAAATTTCTCAATTATTTTATAAAATGGCATATGATTCTCTAGAAGTATGCTGCAGCTTTATCTTGCTGCGCATAGTTTGTACGAACTAAGTTCAAACAATACATTCTAACCACTTCCAAGTGCTATACTGAAACATTGCACGTTTATCTAATCAAAAAAATCATATGAAGCTATGATGTGCTCAAGCAACAACAATACTCATGTAACAATCATATTCATGGACAGTAGCAACAGCTTAACAATTATTAGGAATGTGAAACAAAGTAAATATTATAGGAAGCATTCAAGGATCATACCATGCACAAGACTAACAGCAGGACCCTATTTATCAACCCAAGCATGTGTAGGACATAGAGGCATCCATCTGTACATTTAACAGAACATTTGATGTACCAAGAAGAATGTGTGAAGAAGGCAGAAAATCATCACTAATGATGTAGTCTTATAAAACAGGCAGCTCCACTCTTACAGGAGAAGAAATGATAAGACAATGACAAAACGATGGCATGCAAAAGTATAACACAAGATCTTGTCTCACTAGTAGTATTTTTTTCTATTACCGAGACCATAAAAGCTATATCGTGCATGAATTGCTTGCTAGACAGCAACTTGGTCTCATATGAGGTCCTCGAAATCACGGGAATATAGTTGGAGTTCCATGATGTTATAGCTAAACAGTAGCAAAGTGGAATTTCTAAGATACATTGAATTGATTAACTGATATGAATATATACTTCAAAATATTGCAAGCTGCAAAAATATGGTATGTTATGCACATCTGCCATGTGCCTACACAAAAGTAACCGGAGATAATACCGAGGAAGCACTAAATAAAGCATATCCTTCCTGAAACATTAACTCCGTCATTAACTTCCAACAACTATGCTATAAGAAGTGAAGGGGACAATAACTCACGGGACACATTTAGAATCACTAAGGCAACTAAAAATATGGATTCACAATGCTAGTAATAAAAACGATACAACCCAAACCTTAATTACCATAGCTCGATGGTCAGACTGTGACAGAGCAGCATATCAAGTACAAGTATACATACAACCTAGTGCCACAGTGTGTAATCACAAATTTAAATGTCATAGACTTGAGTTTATGTTGACCAAATGGATAGATTAGCTAATCCACCAGTGTGCAGTTGATGTGCATGCTATTTCTTCAATGAGTATATGTATCTTAATCAATTCTTGGTATAAATGTGCTCATACGAAAATAAGAACTGATGTTCTGGTTCATGGTTCAAGTGAAGCTACAACTGATGTTTCAGACAGTAAAATTCTACTCAAAGCATACATGCTTTGTCAAGATCTCTTTTTCATTAAAGGTGTAGTCAGAACTACAGTTAAAACCATTTCTAAAAAGAAAACATATGGTTAAGAAATTAATCTTTGCAAAAAGGATTTAATAAGATCAAAGTCTGTTCCTATGCAAATATTGATACTGGTCGTTTTTTACAACAAAAAATACATACTCTATAAGTAAAAAAGCAAATTCCCGACCACAATCTTTTATTTCATCGCAACAAAATTTTGATACTGGTCATTTTATAACGAAAAATACATACTCTATACGTAAAGAAAATGCTCAGGTAACAGATAGAGAACCATCAGTCTATTTTACCCAGAATCATCTACTTCAACATGTATTTATAAAACCAAACTTGCAGCAAAGACAAAAGCATGCGCTTGGAAGAGAGCAAAATTAATTCTCACCAAAATGAACATCCAACTCATGTTCATGTTCTCATCAGTCAATAAAGTTTATCCAGAGAAATTGAAAAAGCTTAAACGAACAAAACCAAGAACAACAGGTTTGCTGGAAGAATTGTATTGTTGTGCACAAAATTATTGTAAATGGATTCTAGGTAGAAATATTGATCATCAGTTCAAGTGATCCAAGATTAATTTTAGGAAAGAAGTTAACTCCTACGAGTATAATTACTAAACCTAACCTACAGGCTCGAAGGTCGACTCACAGCACAACACAACGACTGGATCGCAGAGCATGGGAGATGGGTAGGGGGGAGCTGAGGAACTACCTGACCGTAGACACCTAGTGGCCGAGGTAGTCGTAGCCGAGCAGCAGCATAAACACCACCACACCGCACCCCAGCACCACAACACCAGCCCAAGAGCACCACAACACCACCAGTACGTCACCGGGAGCCACTGGAGACTTGGAGGGGCTCAAACGGCGTCGGGTGAGAGGAGAATGGCCGCGAAGAGGAGGCAAAAGCACCACCACACGGTCACGCCAAACCGCACGACAATGAAGCGGCGAGGAGGAGCAGGATCACGAGGGGTTCAAACTTTGCTGTCAGTTCGAACTTAAATGTATTCTTCCACGCACCTGTGTGGTATAAATTAATAAGCATGTCTATAATGAAAGTACACCATGATAACGACAATGGATAAATATTTACTTCTAGACACTCATCTGTTTGTGAAGATTCATTATGCCAATATAACAATTCTCTGAGTATGACTTGCATACAACCATAATTCATATTCAAACTTGAACCATAATTATGAGCAAAATAATGTTTCCATAGCAGAAGCAAAAAACACACAGGTGAGGCAGGGCAAAGTCAATGCAAGAGCGCATCAGGTAGTCTACTTGGGTTTTGTACCATACACACACATTGTTAAATTTCTCAGTTATTATCATGTGAGCTTCATAAATAAAATACAGAATCCACATACACAACACAATCGCTAGCATATAATTGTTATGGCTTAGCGTCAATATAACCATGTAGGGTGCAAAAATGTTCCATGTTCAGCAAAATAAAATTGAATTCGCAAAATAAAACGTAATGTTAGTTGGCTCAATAATGCCAGAAACCCGATATGTAATCATACCAAATAACATTAAATAGGTTTTTAATACCAACGTATAAATAGGATCTGCTCTAAACTAGTGTCTGAGACAGTGTGACAAAGTACGGAAGCTTGCACATGTTACCATTTGCAGACCTTTGCTATACATTTTTTTTCTATCTAGTTGTCGGACAGCATAAGTGTATCAATATGCCAATCTGAGATACAATATGCATATAATTGTCATACAACAAAATTGTCAACCTACACAATACTAGTTGATTTCAAGGGTGCCTGAGATAGCAGATCATCTGTGGTTGAACAGGTTCGATTATCACAGCGTTGGGTGATCACTGAAACACCTTGGGCATCCATCCTCGCACAGACCACCGCAGTTCATCGGCACGACGGCCGGTCACAGGAGTGAGCTCACCTCGAGGAGTTGTAGCCGAGGCAGAACAACGCACTGAGATGTATGAAGTCGAAGAAGCGGTCGAAGGAGGCGCAGTAGAGGAGGCAGGCGAGGAAGTCGTGCAGTCGTGCGTCACCATGGTTGCGGTGATGGCATCACCGCCATCCCGTCGGTTGAGGAGGGGCGCTTGGTGCCCTCGAGCGGGCCGTTCACGTAGGCCAGCGAGTCATTGCCCTGGCACCGCGCCCCTCTGAGGCGGAGAGGGGGCAAGCAACCACCGTGCGTCGGGGACGCGTAGAGGAGGCCGTAGCCGCGGAGGGCGGAGGCGACCATGAGGTTCCCCGCCGCTCCGCCGCCGCCGCTGCGGTACAGGGGTCGCCGCAGCGAGCAGGGCCCCCGGAAGGGGCCGCCACCGCCGATCTGCAGGCCCGGGTGCGGGGCCGCGGCGACCGAGGCGAGCCTGGAGAAATCCATCCGGCTGCGAGCGCGATCGAGGCTGAATCGCGACGAGCTAGGGTTAGGGTTCGTCCCGAGCAGACAAGGAGGCGCGGATGGAAGTTCCGAAGGTGGGGAATCGAAAGTGAGGTTGGTGGAGGACCTGTTCCAGGGCGCGGCGGCGGCAGATGATGCCGGAGCCGGCCGGAGCGGAGGGTGGCGACGACGGCGTCCGCGCGCGTGAGAGGAGGAGGCGAAGGAGGAGGTCGTGCAGTGAGAGGAATGAGAGAGAGAGAGAGGGGTGACAGTTGGGTCTTGTGTTAATAATTGGTTAAGTAAATAAAAGTTAAATAAATAACTAATTAAAATTAAGGAAGTTATATCAACTAGTTTAAATATTTTTAAATAAAGTATATTAAAGTTTCGGGATTAAAATAAAACTCCTTAAAATGAGTTTTAAAATAAAATCATTGTTGTTTTAGTAAGACTAGCAAAATGCCCGTGCGTTGCAACGGGAATACATAAAACCGACATGGTCACTAATTTTCAACATAGTCATGCAACCCACTTGTATATATGCCAACTATGGCCCAAGTAGTTGCCCATTGTGTTAGTGTTGTTGAGAAACAAATAATATTATTCAAAATTTAATGATCAACAGATACATGAAATTCTACTCATCTCATGAAGCTCATCCAGTTGATCAGTCATTTTGCCTCTTACGGGTGTAATTTTATTTTTCTCCGCCCTTTACAAAGCTTGTCTACTATAATAAGTCGCGCCTCGGTCACTCTCTTTTAACAATTTCACTAATGAATGTTCTTGTCCAGAAAATCACTATTAAGAAGTTTGTTTGTCTGCAATAATAATATTTTCCATTCCACGTATCAGCCTTATCAGTCCTACTTTAAATTTCAATTCTCCGCCTCGCTTGTTCAAAAAAATATGAATATGACCAAAGTTTTGACAACTCCAACCTTGGATAGGGAGCATCATGGATTTAAGATTAGTAGCCACATGGGCAAGATCATTTACACCTTAAATTTCTATGTACATGTCCATCCTAATTAGTCTATCTCTCTCCAGAAAAGCACCATAACTCAGCTTTTACCCTTGCGCGTGAGAAAAGCACCAAACGTTTAATTAAATGGTTACCGGGACCAAAGTGATGTTGTTTTGGTGTCATAGTTTCATACTCGATTACATAGAGCTCTAAAACCTGGTCGTGGTGTACACACCATGTGACTGATTTCCAGCGGCACTACCCAAATTTTCTTTGTTCACCAGTGAATTTCTACTTACAGCAATTGCAACAGATGTATCGGATGAACTGCGGTACCTCTTCAGTAAGCAGGTGAGTTACACCCTCGCCGGCCTAGAGCGTCGCTCTGCTGCACCTTCCCCGATGCCTTACAGCCTTACCCAGCAGCCGCGTGCGCCGTGCACCTACCATGTGTTGCCCTGTTTTTCTGCTTGGCTGCTGCCGAAGCTGCCGGGAAAATTTCTCTGCCTAGTCGCGGCGTCCTCTTGTCCGGCACCGCTACCGGCCACGAACACAATGCAACAGCAGGCACCGCCAGTAATGTTGCAATTCATCCTCTCCTACACAGGAACTGTTGGCCGCAGGGACAGGACCTTGCGCGACACAACAACAACCAGATCGACCCCTCTCGGAGAGCAGCTCAGCCGGAAGGACTTCGTCCAGCTGGGAGGACGCCGACAGCGTGGAGGAGCTCTACCTAGCGAGGAGGCCCTTTGGCTGGTGGAGGAGCTCGGGGTGGAGTAGGATCTCTTGCTAGAGCTCGGGATGGAGGAGGTCGTCCGGCGAGAGGAGGGGCACCGGCGCCCGCTTCCGATCCTCCGGCTGATGTGATGCGTGGCGACGGCGGCTTGAGGCGCGACGGCGGCAGGGCGGGGCAGGCTCGATCACTTTTGGGGGCACTTTGAATTTGTGCCCCGAAAGATATAACTTTTGGGGGCACTTTGAATTTGTGCCCCGAAAGATATAACTTTGGGGGCACTTTGAATTTGTGCCCCGAAAGGCTATCACTTTTGGGGGCACTTTGAATTTGTGCCCCGAAAGATATAACCTTTGGGGGCACATTAAATTTGTGCCCCGAAAGGCTATTACTTTTGGGGGCACTTTGATTTTGTACCCCGAAAACTATGACATTTTGGGGCATTTTAAATTTATGCCCCGAAAGGCTATGACTTTTAGGGGCACTTTGCTTAAAATGCCTTTAATTATAAGCTTTTGGGGCACTTTGAAAAAATGCCCCTAGCAAAATGCCCCGATAGCTCAACCGTGACGTACTGGCTCCTGCCGGCAGGGGTGGCGTCCGGGTCGCGTCCCATGATCAGCGGGCTGGGTTGGACGAGCCGGTCGGCGCGGAAGGAGTGGGCGACGAGGCAGTACGAGAACGAGAAGCTGCCGGAGAGCCCCGGGGCGAGCTGGGCGGGGAGCGAGAGCGGCCCGCGCCCGAACCCGGCCACCCCGACGGGCTCGGCGAGCGCCGCGTGCGCGCACGCGAAGGTGAAGTTGTCCACGGCCACGGACGCGGCCAGCGCGACGCGGCCGCGCCGGAGGTGCGTGAAAGAACATTTCCTAACCCCTATGTGTTTTGTGTGTTAGTTAACAACACTAATGACTATCTAATGTGATGCTAAGTGGTGCAGGTTTTGACATAATTTTTACCCCTAGCATCTTGCACCAAAAAGTGAAGAAAGGGCAAGGTTTTGGTTGCTGCAGGAAATTCCTGGCCGGAGTTTCCGGCCTCCCAGGCCGGAGTCTCCGGCCCCCTTGTTTTCCTGCTCTCTGGCCGAAGTGTGGGGAGCTTCTGGATACCCCTCCGGAGGATCACCGGAAGGAGCCCGGAGTCTCCGGGAGGCCGGAGTATCCGGCCCCAGGTGACCGGAGTCTCCGGCCTGCCCAGCGTCCTCGACAACTCTCCGCCCGGGTGCGGAGTTTCCGGCTCACCCCGGAGTCTCCGGTCCTCCTGACCGGAGTCTCCGGCCCTTCGATCAAGCGTGCATGTGTGGGGAGCCACTGGAGCCTGCCCGGAGGGACCCCGGAAGAAGACCGGAGTCTCCGGCCAAGGCCGGAGTCTCCGGCCCTCTTAGGCCGGAGTCTCCGGGTTAAGTGAACCCAAACGGCTAGTTTTTGCAGAGGGGTATAAATACCCCTCCACCTATGTCGTGGGGCTACCTTTCGGGTCCCCCACGGTGGTGGTACCTGGGTCACGCCAATGAAGGCCCAGCGAAGCCCAAGAAGGACACCGTGTGGCACAAGTAGTCGACTTAGGTCGGTGATGCTTTCCTTATCTTGTACGTGCAATCCGCACCGTCCACCCGAGACCCGGCCTGTAGTATAAAGGCCGGGAGGGTGCGCCGTCTAGGGCATCGAATCATTGAACATCGCATTGTAGCCACCAATCGATAATTCCAGACAAGCAGGAGTAGGTCTTTACCTCAACTCGAGGGGCCGAACCTGGGTAAAATCGCCCCCTGTTAGCCGTCGTGTTCACCAGCCTGATCTCTCTCTTTCTCCTTCAATCAACCCGGGGTATTCGACCTAGGGATTTGCCGAGTCACAAGCTCGTCAATTGGCGCCGTCTGTGGGAAAGAACAGATCGCTGGAGTCGTGATCATGCCGGCCTCACCCGCAACCAACAACACCATCAGCGCGAGGGAGTCGATCTACACCGGCTTCCTCGAGTACGTCGAGCACTCGCCGGCGGATCTTTCGGCTTACGCCGGATTCCAACAGAGCACGTGGATTACCTTTGGTAGTTTGCGTTATCTGGTGGACAGTCGCGGAACCCTCCGCCCTACGCAGGCCGCCCTGCGCTCAATGGAGGCGCCTGCATCCATGGCGGCTGCACTGATCGCAACCTCACCCGCCGTGAAGATTACGGAGATCGCATCTACATCGCCATCTGCGTCTACATCAACTGCGCCGACCATGGCTTCACCGGTCGCGAAGATCGCATCTGCCGCGGTCAAGGCGACTGCGTCTACTTCGACTACATCAACTTCGACTGCGGCGATCGCATCTGCGGTTGCCAAGAAAAACGCATCTGCTGCGGCCACGGGGCGAGTCAAGTCTACTCCGACCTACCTGTTCGGGCGCCAGCCAAGATCCGCACCAGCTTCGATTGCGCCGATCGCATCTACGCGTCGCGCAGCCGCCAGTAGCAGCGACCGTGGTACCCACCACGTTGCTGTGATCTTCGACAACGAGTACAGCTCAGATGAAGGAAGCACGACAGGGAGCATCAGCCCCACTCGACGGGTCTACCCCGCGCAAGTCTACATGGCCGGTCCATCAGCACCCGTGTACCCCATGGAAGTCACCCTGCAAGACAAGGTGACGAAACTTACCATCACCCGGGAGCTGGCGATTAGGGCACAGAAGCACGTGGACGATGGCACGTTCCCTGCCCCGGAAGATCCACAGGAAGATCGACAGGCGGTCCAGTACTTGCTCTGGAAGGAAGCCGAACGAATCAAACAGGATAAAGCCGAGTTGGCCCGGCGCAAGGAGCTAGCCGACGAGTCGAGTGCCAGGAGGGCAGCGCTCTCGTTCATGTCTGGATCAGAAGAAGTCAATCAAGAAGGAAGGCACAGAACTCGCATGCCGCGGGTGCACGAGGCCGATCGCATCCACCTCACCCGCAACTTGGAGTCATCTTTCTTGGAAGACGAGGACGGAATACCCATCCCCAGAACACCCGCCTCTGCGCTTATGGGAGTCGAGACCTATTTGCGGGTCATGCAGCCGCCGGAAGGAAGCGCCAACGCCCGCGTACACAGGCAGCAGATCCAAGCCTTGAGGCAAGTCGAGGAAGCCTTGGCAAGAGGAGAACCAGTCGAAGGGATGTACGAGGAACGAGGACGTCGTGACCGTGGAGTCGCACCAGCGGCAGATCGGGAACCGATTCGACTGCGACAACTGCAGCCCGGCGAGGATGGCCGCAACGTCGTCACACAGAGAAGGATAGACCGTGCCCGTCGACTGCGAGAAGCAGGACTACTCGACGATGATGAAGACCACGAGCCACGTGGAGCCCCGTGTTTCAGTATAAATATTCGCGACACGAAGATGCCCAAAGGCTTCAAGCTGACGGCGGAGACACAAAAGTACGACGGAAAGCAGCACCCGCGGGATTGGCTAGACGACTACCTCATCGCATGCAGCTGCCAAGGTGGTAATTCGACTACCGCCATGCAGTACATCCAGCTGATGCTCACGGGGTCCGCCCGCGGGTGGCTCAACACGCAGCCGAAGGACGCCTTCAGGACTTGGGAGGAATTCAGGACTGCATTCATAAAAGGTTTCCTGGGAACTTACGCAAGGCCAACCACCCTCATCGAGCTCCAAGCTTGCAAACAGGGCCATGAGGAGCGACTCCGTTCGTACATCCAACGGTGGACCCTGCTCCGCAACACCATGGATGGAGCCACCTCAGAGGACAGAGTCATGGATGCATTCATCTACGGCCTCACCCGTCGCGATCTTCGCGAAGAACTTGGTAGGCTCAGGCCGAAGAATATGATAGACCTTATGCAGATCGCCAACCAATGGGCAGATGGAGAAGACTCCGTCCGCGACTCAATGCCAGATCCCCAACCCAGCAACTGGCGAGAGGGTCGACTGAAAAAGAAACCACGCTTTATCGGCCACGACTCAATAGAGTTAGTAGCGGCGGGATTCGAAACCCCCCGTGAGAATGATAGAGGATATAGCCAAGGCGGTGGCAATGATAGAGGATATAGCCAAGGCGGTGGCAATGATAGAGGATATAGCCAAGGCGGTGGCAATGATAGAGGATACAACCAAGGTGGTGGCAGCGGCTACCGCGGAGATGGAAGTCGCAAGCGCGAGTGGCGCAGACGCATACTCACGGATGAGGAAGAGCTAGAGCAACCCTGCAGGCACCATATGTTCAAGGACCCGGAAACAGGCAAGTGGGGATCCCGACACCTGTTGAAGGACTGCAAGAAGGCGCAACGGCTGGCCAGGGCCTTCACGCGCGTACTTGCTACGGACGGGCAGCAGGTTCATCAAGCATCACCCGCGGGACAACCAGTCGCGGGACAGCTGGCAATCAACGCACCACCAGCTCCTCCACTCGCCAACCCAGCGCAAGCAGCACTGGCTTACTACCCGCCGCAACAACCGCAGCAGCCGCAACAGCAGCAGCAGCAACCGCAGCAACAGGACCCTGCCAACGTGTTCCCAGCACCACGAGGGCAGATGAACATGATACAGAAGGGGCGTCCTTCCAACAGGACCCAGAAGCTCATTACTCGCCAAGTCTTTCAGGCAATCACCAATCCACCCGCAGTACCCGAGTACCTGAGAGGATCAGAGACAGACATCACCTTCTCCAGGGCTGATCACCCGCCGGCAATACCACGGCCCGGGCACGCCGCTCTGGTAGTCGAAGCTCAGATCGGGGAGTACACCTTGAAAAAGGTGTTCATGGATGGAGGCAGCGGAATCAACATTCTTTTCGCTGACACCCTCAGGCGCATGAACAGGTCAACTTCCAACCTGACGCCGTCATCTAATACCTTTCACGGTATAGTACCAGGGCAAGCAGTTACGCCCATGGGAGTAATCACACTCGACGTGATCTTCGGCACACCCGACAACTTCCGGAGGGAGGCAATCGACTTCGAGGTGGTCGACTGGAAATCACAGTACCACGCCATCCTCGGGCGTCCAACTTTTGCAAGGTTCATGGCGGTACCCCACTACGCCTACCTCATGCTCAAGATGCCTGGACCCAAGGGTGTCATCACGGTGAGAGGCGACTTCGACCGGTCCGACAGCTGCGACCGCGAGTTCAACAGGATCTCTGAGTTCTTTGGGATGGACGATCACCTGGAGATGCTGGCAGTCGACAACGACAAGACCCTCTTCCCCCCAAAGAAGAAATCATCCAAGGACTCGGCGTTCAACACCAGCGACGATACCAGGGCCCACCAGGTACACCCGACAGATGCTGACAAGGTGGTTCGGGTGTCATCAAGTTTGACCAGCGCATAGGAAAGCGCGCTCGTCGAGTTCCTGCGCGAAAACTGGAAGATATTCGCCTGGCAACCTTCTGATATGCCAGGCATACCAAGAGAACTCGCCGAGCACCGATTACACGTTCGCAAGGACGCCAGACCTGTCAAGCAAACCATGAGGCGCTTTTCGGGTCCAAAGAGAGACGCGATCAGTTTGGAGATCGACCGGCTGCTCCATGCCGGTTTTATTAAAGAAATCAAGAAGTCAGAGTGGGTAGCAAACCCAGTACTGGTGGAAAAGAAGAAGACGAAGAAACTCCGCATGTGCGTCGACTTCACCGCCATCAACAAATGTTGCCCCAAGGATCACTTTCCGCTCCCGCGGATTGATCAGATCGTCGACTCGACTGCGGGCTGCGCACGCCTGTCCTTCCTGGATGCCTACTCAGGATACCAGCAGATCAAGATGGCAGTCGAAGACCAAGAGAAGACGGCGTTTATCACACCACACGGTGTGTTCTGCTACACCATGATGCCCTTCGGGTTGAAAAACGCTGGGGCCACGTACCAGCGTACAATGCAAGCCTGCCTGAAGAAGCTTATCGGGAAGGTGGTCCAAGTCTACGTCGACGATATCGTTATCACCACCCGCAAAGAGGACACCCTCATCGACGACCTCCGCAAGGTCTTCGAGGCACTCGACAAGTACCAGATCAAGCTGAACCCAGACAAGTGCGTTTTCGGCGTCCCAGCCGGAGAGCTACTGGGGTACCTTGTCTCTGCGAGAGGAATCGAAGCAAATCCAGAAAAGGTGCAAAATATACTCGACATGCCTGCACCAACAAAACTTCATGACGTACAAAGTCTAGCCGGCAGAGTCGCAGCACTCAGTCGATTCATAAGTAAGCTGGGAGAAAAGGCCCTGCCCTTCTACCAGCTGATGAAAAAGGCGGACAAATTCGAGTGGACGGAGGAAGCACAGGATGCCTTTGACAGGCTGAAGAAGACCCTGACAACCCCTCCAGTACTGGTAGCACCCCAGGAGAATGAACCACTGTACCTTTACGTGGCAGCCACGAACAGAGTGGTCAGTACCGTTCTCGTAGTCGAACGGGAGGAAGAAGGAAGGGCTCATCCCGTCCAACGGCCCGTGTATTACCTCAGCGAGGTATTAACAGAGTCAAAGCAGAGGTACCCGCACTACCAGAAGCTGGCATACGCCGTCTTCATGACGTCAAGGAAGGTGGTACACTACTTCTCCGAGCACCCGATAACGGTGGTAAGCTCCTCCGCCCTATCAGACATCCTCACTAATCCATCCGCGACAGGGCGAGTCGCCAAGTGGGTTGTCGAGTTAGGGCCATGGGGGCTGAAGTACGTGCACCCGAAGGCAATCAAGGCTCAGGTCCTCCCGGAGTTCACCACAGAGTGGATAGAAGCGCAGCTACCAGACGAGCCTGATTTATCGACTGCATGGACCATGTACTTCGATGGATCCAAGAAATTCAAGTCAGCCGGAGCGGGAGTCGTGCTCATATCACCCAAAGGCGATAAGCTTAAGTACGTGCTGCAGATGAAATTTCCAACACCCTCCAACAACGAGGCGGAGTACGAGGCACTGATCCACGGCATGCGGATGGCCAAGAACTGCGGCGCCACTCGCCTCATGATCTATGGCGACTCCTACCTGGTGGTGCAGCAAACAATGAAGCAATGCGACGCCATCGCTGACAACATGATAGCATACAGGGAGCTGTACAACCAGCTGGAAGGCCAATTCGACGGCTGCGAACTGCGACACATTGGCCGCGAAAGCAATGAAGAAGCCGACATCCTCGCCAACCTCGGCTCAGATCGAGCTCCGGTTCCACCCGGAGTCTTCCTCGAGTGCATCACGCAGCGCTCTATCAGGGTCCGGCCCCCGCCAGAACCCCCTGCATCGACAACAACTACCGCCAACCCGCAAAGCACGGAGAAGGAGCCCATGGAGATCATGCTGGTCGAACCCACATGGACAAGCCCGTATCTGGCCTACATGCTGCATCAGCGGCTGCCAGAGAACCCAGTCGAAGCAAGGCGCATTGTCCGCCGCTCGAAGGGCTTCACCATCATCAAGGGCGAGCTTTACAAGCGAAGCATCTCAGGCGTACTCCAAAGGTGCATTGATCCATCTGACGGCCAAGCTATTCTACTCGACATCCACGCCGGAATCTGCGGGCATCATGCAAGCAGTCGAGCACTGGTTGCCAAGGCCTTGCGAGCAGGGTTCTACTGGCCCACTGCAATGCAAGACGCAGTCGAGCTCGTAAAAAGGTGCGTCGGCTGCCAAGAGTTCGCCAACAAACCTCACGCACCTGCATCAGCATTGAAAACCATCCCACTTGCATGGCCGTTCGCGCAGTGGGGACTCGACATGGTAGGTCCCTTCAAGAAGTCCTCCCCGGGTGGGCACACGCACCTCCTGGTGGCAGTCGATAAATTCACGAAGTGGATCGAGGCGGTGCCAATCACAAGTTCAACCGCAACTTCAGCAGTCAACTTCATCAGGTCCATCATCTTCAGATTTGGCGTGCCCCACGGTATCATCACCGACAACGGCACGAACTTTACAGCCGAGGAGTTCAGAGATTTCTGCGAGGAACAAGGCATCAAGCTCAGCTACGCATCCGTCTCACACCCGCAGTCTAACGGACAAGTCGAAAGGGCCAACGGCCTAGTCAGCAAAGGGATAAAGAAGCGTCTGCGAGTGCCGTTGAAACGAGCTGCAGGAGCCTGGGTAGAGGAACTTCCAAGCGTGCTATGGAGCCTACGCACCACGCCGAACAGATCCACCCAATACACACCGTTCTTTATGGTGTACGGCGCAGAAGCAGTCTTACCCTGTGACATTAAGTTTGACGCTCCACGGGTCGTGGCCTACGACGAGTCCGACGCAGAAGAGGCACTAGAAGATGACATGGACACTCTAGATGAAGCACGCGACATCGCCCTCAGCCGCACAGCAGTGTACCAGCAGGACCTGCGCAACTACCACGGGCGACGACTGCGACCCAGAGCTTTTGTCCCAGGCGACCTGGTCCTTCGACTCAAGCAGAAGAAAGTGCACAAGCTCGCCTCCCCATGGGAAGGCCCGTACATTGTGACAGAAGCAATCGGCAATGGAGCATATCGCCTGAAGGACCAAGCCACAGGAACAGTTTGCAGTAACCCGTGGAACGTGGCACAGCTACGCCGCTTCTACGCCTGATGTACCCTACACTGTAAACTCAAAGTAGCAGCAGGTTTCTTACGCACTCTTTCCCTCGCCAGGGTACCTAAGGGGACTGGAAGGGTTTTAATGAGGCGGCCTGTTTGCGAGAATAAATAAAGATGATTAAAGAAATTTTGTGTCACCCTCTCCTTTGCAACCTAGGCCGCCACCCGAACCACTCGGGGGCTGCGCCTAACAGGCATCACCCAAAAATCCTCGGCCGCCACTCGACGCACTCGGGGGCTTGCGCTGTACAGGTCTAAAGTTAGCCTAGGCCGCCACTCGAATCACTCGGGGGCTGCGCCTAACAGGCATCACCCAAAAATCCTCGGCCGCCACTCGACGCACTCGGGGGCTTGCGCTGTACAGGTCTAAAGTTAGCCTAGGCCGCCACCTCGAATCACTCGGGGGCTGCGCCTAACAGGCATCACCCAAAAATCCTCGGCCGCCACTCGACGCACTCGGGGGCTTGCGCTGTACAGGTCTAAAGTTAGCCTAGGCCGCCACTCGAATCACTCGGGGGCTGCGCCTAACAGGCATCACCCAAAAATCCTCGGCCGCCACTCGACGCACTCGGGGGCTTGCGCTGTACAGGTCTAAAGTTAGCCTAGGCCGCCACTCGAATCACTCGGGGGCTGCGCCTAACAGGCATCACCCAAAAATCCTCGGCCGCCACTCGACGCACTCGGGGGCTTGCGCTGTACAGGTCTAAAGTTAGCCTAGGCCGCCACCCGAATCACTCGGGGGCTGCGCCTAACAGGCATCACCCAAAAATCCTCGGCCGCCACTCGACGCACTCGGGGGCTTGCGCTGTACAGGTCTAAAGTTAGCCTAGGCCGCCACTCGAATCACTCGGGGGCTGCGCCTAACAGGCATCACCCAAAAATCCTCGGCCGCCACTCGACGCACTCGGGGGCTTGCGCTGTACAGGTCTAAAGTTAGCCTAGGCCGCCACTCGAATCACTCGGGGGCTGCGCCTAACAGGCATCACCCAAAAATCCTCGGCCGCCACTCGACGCACTCGGGGGCTTGCGCTGTACAGGTCTAAAGTTAGCCTAGGCCGCCACTCGAATCACTCGGGGGCTGCGCCTAACAGGCATCACCCAAAAATCCTCGGCCGCCACTCGACGCACTCGGGGGCTTGCGCTGTACAGGTCTAAAGTTAGCCTAGGCCACCACTCGAATCACTCGGGGGCTGCGCCTAACAGGCATCACCCAAAAATCTTCGGCCGCCACCCGACGCACTCGGGGGCTCGCGTCGTACAGGTCCTACTTGAAAACCTAGGCTGCCACCCGACGCACTCGGGGGCTGCGCCGCACAGGTCTAACTCGAAAGCCTAGGCCATCACCCGATGCACTCGGGGGCTGCGCTGTCAAGGCCTAAGACATAACGTTCAGTTCGCACTCTTGCTCACCAAGGACGCCACCCGACACACTCGGGGGCTGCTCCACACGGGTTATGAGTTCACGACACAACGTTTTCATATACTTAGGGATTAACCCCGTATCAGCATTTACATGCATACATATATTTATGTTACAAGCTAACATTCTACACTAAAGGCTTTTTCACATCCTCAGTCGGCAGCTTCCTCCTTCGGCTCGTCCAAGGGACCGACGAGTTCTTCAGTACGGTGCATGACCTGCTCCATCGCACGACGCGCCGCAGCGTAAGACTCCGCATAGTCTGAATCCCTTGGCAGGCCGCCAAGGATGCCAAGCAGAGGAACATGGCTTCGATGCATTCGCACGTACGCGAACGCTACATTTGCCCCGGCGACAAGCTGACCGAAGACAATCTCCTTCAACGCCGTAGCACGGCGGAATTTCCCCAACAGAGCGGGCAACCCAGTCGGCTGCTCGTCGAGCGGGAAGAATACCCTGTTGATCTGCGCAAGAGTCTTCCGACAACCCTCCAGGACAATGGCAGCCCGCCAGGTGCGATCCAGCATCCGAGCAAGTATGCGGCCCTCCTGCTTATGAACCCAGAATTGCCGGGCTTCGACTGAAGTGCCGGTGGTTTCCCTCTCCACGCGCTCGTTCACTCGAGCATCTTCGGCCTGCCAGTCGGAGTTCACAACTGCATCAACGAGGAAAATTCAGCATAGCACAAGCATAAATGTATAACAGGAGGTGGGCAGAATCCAACCTTGCAACTGACGACAGATGAGATCAGTCTGCTCAAGAATGAATCGCTCGCGTGGATTGAACTCCCCACTCGAGCGCAATTTCAGACGCTCAAGATCAATGTTCGCTATCCGCAACTTCGACTCAAGTTCTCCAATCTTGCTCTTCATGAAGCCGAACACTCGTTGGTCGTTCGCGCTACGCGCGGGAGCTGGAGAAGTTGTACAACGCGAAGACGCACGTGCAGCCGAAGAGGTGCCCTCATCCCAGTATGCACGGATATCTTCCGCGACTTCAGGAGGAGCACTTCCGTCAGGCTGTCAATTTAAAGAACATCAGAGAGCACTATTTTCAACAGCAAGACTAGACAAAAGCACAGTCGCATGACAGAATCAGCATATCCATTGATTTCATCGAGTTTCATTACAAAAGACAAAAGAAGACCCCTACTACAACACTACACGGCAGAACCCGACGGTGTGCGGCCTTTTTTGGCGGCTGACTCCGCAAGCTTCCTCTCAAAGGTGTCAATCAGCCTTCCAGCTAACTGAGTCGCCTTGTCCTTGACACTGGCCAGGGATTTGGACTTTCCATCGGGCCTTCGAGGGAAGTCGCGCACAGCCGCCTCAAAGTCACCCGAGATCCCATGACCGAGTAACAGACGGAAGGTGAGCTCGGAGCCGCGTACCGTCTGGGTGCGGGTGTAGTTGGCCATCACATTCGCCTCAGCAAATGGAGCCGCCGGCGCGTCAGCCTCCTTAGGCGTAGCCTGACCAGGGAAAACACCTTGATAGACGTTGGCCAGGGCGCTCGAGGACTTCTTCACAACGTCCGCGGCGCACGCGCAAACCCGGTTGCAGAGGTCGACTACCGCCGACAAGGTGGTATTCGCGCTGGACGTCCCTTCAGGGGGAGCACCACCACCAACACCTACATTCAGAAATAACGCGAATAGTAAGGTTACCTGCAGGCAATAAAGGCAAAAGTAGGTTTTTTTTCCAAGCCGAGAAGTAAGCTTCTATCAGCCGAGAACTTACCACCAAGGACTGTGGCAATGCTAATCAGGCGTTCGACCTGAACCTTTTCTGCCTCAGTTTGGGTCTCAAGCGACTTCTCCAGTTGCTGGACCCGCTTCGCCAAGCCTTGGTTGTCTTCTGCAGAACACCCGAGCAAAAGTTCAGAATTGCAGACAGTCGAAGAAAGTTCAAAAGACTCGACAAGGGATACTTACTCTTCGACTGCTCAAGCGCAGCACGAAGTTGACTAGCCTCCTGCTCCAGACGAATGAAGCGGGTGGCCGTTTCCATCTGCTGACGATAGACGGGCTGCGGAAAAAGAAGTATAAATCTGTACCCGACTATTCTAGTCACGCACATCTTCGGGGGCTACTCCCATCGGGAGCGCTGTTCGCGCACCCGATACAAGAATTTGCAAGATAAGAAAGAAGATACTTACATGCTGGGTCAGATCAGCATCCACGGCAGTCGCATCAGCGGCACCATCCGGCCGGGTGGCCGTCGAAGGGTCCAGCACCGGAGGATCGTTCGCCTGTGGCGCCTCTTCAGTTGTACCAGTCGCATGCTCCGGGGCAGCAGACTGGTGTTCCTCCTCACGAGGCGAAACATGGACATTACCACCTTGATGGCTGCTTACAAAAGATTCAGAAAACACCCAAGGAACAGAAAGAAGAAGCGAATCAGAAAGGTTCAGTCGCAGAAAGCTTACCTGTCAGCATCTTCACCATTGCTGCTCATGGAAGGAGACGGCATCCTCCAAAACCCCGCGGGAGGCGCGGAGTCCAGCGGAGTCGCTATCAGCGGGTTCACCGGCTCCTTCGGCACTGAAGAAGATCCGCTAGAGTCCTTCTTCTCCTCTGCCGCCTCCATCAAGGGAGACGTCGCCGCGGTGAAGTCGATGTTCTTCTGCTTACGCCGCTTCGCGGTTGGAGCCGTGTCCTCCTCTTCTTCCTCCTCCACCTCCTCGCTACGCGAGTAGGCAGGGGGAGGACTCTCTTCATCGCCGTCCTGCTCGGCAACGATTGCGGCTTCATCGTGAGCGCCATTCTCCATCAACGGAGGAAGGCTCACGTAGTTCTTACGATCCTGAAGAGCAGCAAGCAACAGTCGGAAAATCAGAAAAAAGACAGTCGAATGACACACAAAGAAGAAATCAAGATTCAAACACTTACCTCTGGGATCGGATTCGTCGAGCTGAACGGCACGACTGGGCAAGTCACGTTGCACGGGTCGGCGACCCGCAGACTGGTGATATTCCTCACCTTGATCGCGACCTGCGCATTGTCAACCGCCGGGTCGACTGCCATTTCCCACATCGGGAGAGGGCGTTGTTGAAGCGGCTGTACCCTCAGCCTATGGAACATGGCGATCAGCTGGATCCCGCCCGCTTCGCGTCCCATCGACTTCAACAACCCGCGAAGCAATGACGTCAGCGGTTTGATCGACTCCTTATCCTCCGCCGACAGGGGGTGCGACCAGGCGTTGGTTTTCCTCAAGGGCCGATCAGCGGCGAAGTCGGGGAGCCCGGCTTGGTTCCACTTGACGTAGAACCACTTCTTTCTCCAGTTTTGCACGGAGTCGGACTTCTTCATATGGAAGAAGACCGTGTCGCCACGAAGCTGGATGCCAAAACCGCCGACTGGGTATGCCTCTTTCGACTTACCCACCATCCGGCGCACCTGGAAGAGCGACTTCCAAAGTGCCCAGTGGGGTGCGATCCCCAGAAAGCATTCGCACAACACGATAAAGCTCGTGATGCTTAAGACGCTGTTGGGAGTCAGATCGTGGATCTGAATCCCATAGGCGTACAGAAGCCCACGGACGAAATCGTGAAGGGGGAACCCGAATCCCCGTGGAAGAAACTCCACGAAGCAGACGCGTTCCCCATTGCGGGGAGCAGGGATGGTATCCTTACCGGGCGCCCGCGTCGTCGCCGTGCTCTCCGGCGGCAGCAGCCCCTGCTGGCGGAGGTTGTCGAGCTCCGCCGCTCTGACTGAGGATTTGCCCCAGTCGCCTTCCACCTTCTTCATCCCGGCGTCGTCGCCGGCGGCGGAGGAGCTCTCAGTACCCTTAACTCTCTTGTGGCCCATGTCGCCGGAGGGGAAAGGGGAGGATTTTTGGAAGCTTTTTCGCGAGGAACAGCGACGGCAAGAACTGGCGGCGAGGGAGAAGAATGAGGCTTGGTGAACTGCCCCTGCGCCGCGGTGAAAATTATATACCGCGGGGCAGTTCATTTTGGCCGTCAATCGCGGAACTGCAAGGCGCCGCAAGGATCCTGCCGTCCACGTGTCGCACGAAGGACACATTGGTCGTGCTCCACTACGCACGGGAACCGAAGCATCATCATCACGCCGCGGAGTTTTCGCGCCCAACGGTCCATATTCAGCGGTCGCCGCTGTGACAGCGGGCCCACCATCGTCACGTCCCGTCGGGCGCAGAGCGTGTCGAGTCATGACATCAAAAGCGTCATCCCTGACGTCATCATGGAAGTGTGTCAAGTAAGCCAAGCAATTGGCTGAGCATTCGACAGTCATTCGACTGAACCAAGTACGTTCGAACCAAACGTTCGAGTGGAATAAGACGAAGTAAGCTTTTTTAAAGCTGATGTTATGACTAGTAGGCCATCAAGGCTGAGTGAAGAGTAAGTCGAGCCAGGACAGTTTCGACTCGGACAAATTCGAGTCATCTGTTTACTCCCATCGGGAGCGGGCTTTTCGACTGAGAGAAATTTGAGTTTAATCTCAATTGCAAGCAATTCAGCTTAATCTCGGGGGCTACTCCCATCGGGAGCGCTGTTCGCGCACCCGATGATTGTGGACAAGGGCTGTCGAAATGCTGCGACTCCGAAAGATCAAATCGGTGCACCCGAAGAATCAAGACAAGCTCACTCGAAGCAAGCTTCGACGATTCCATGTGGCGTGCCCTGAAAGGGGGAGTCCTCCACCCGACTCTACGATTCGACTGAGCACTCGGGGGCTACTGTCGTGGGGCTACCTTTCGGGTCCCCCACGGTGGTGGTACCTGGGTCACGCCAATGAAGGCCCAGCGAAGCCCAAGAAGGACACCGTGTGGCACAAGTAGTCGACTTAGGTCGGTGATGCTTTCCTTATCTTGTACGTGCAATCCGCACCGTCCACCCGAGACCCGGCCTGTAGTATAAAGGCCGGGAGGGTGCGCCGTCTAGGGCATCGAATCATTGAACATCGCATTGTAGCCACCAATCGATAATTCCAGACAAGCAGGAGTAGGTCTTTACCTCAACTCGAGGGGCCGAACCTGGGTAAAATCGCCCCCTGTTAGCCGTCGTGTTCACCAGCCTGATCTCTCTCTTTCTCCTTCAATCAACCCGGGGTATTCGACCTAGGGATTTGCCGAGTCACAAGCTCGTCAACCTACCTCAAGACAGCCAGCTCGTCCAGCATTTATGAACCCTAGTTTTTGAGAGCTCATAATCACAAATTCTCCCAACTCCTCCGTCCAAACGCGTTGATCTTCGGAGGATTGAAGGGGAAGACCCGGATCTACATCTTCACCAAGCCGTTCTTCATTTCCCCCTCGTTCTCTCGAGGATTCTTGTTTCTAGGGTTAGCTTTGTGTTACCCTAGATTCTTGTGCTCACTTGTTGTTATAATTGTAACAGAGTTGTTGATTTGGGAGCCCCAATTAAGTTGTGGGTGTGTGCCCCAAGAATGTTGTAAGGGCTCCGGATTCCGCCTTGAAGGACTCCGATAGTGGAAGGTGAACTAGGCCTTTGTGGCGAGGTTCATCGGAGAATAGGGTGAGGCCTTTGTGGCGTTGAGTAGGCCTTCGTGGCGAGCTCACACCCCTCCAACGAGACGTACTCCCTTAACAAGGAGGAACTCGGGAATACACCCTTGTCTCCGCGTGCTTACTCTCTCGGTTATCTCTTTCCTTTACTTGTTTCGTTAATTGCCTAGTTGTTTAGTTTGCTTGTCATATAGATAAATTCACCGTAGTTGCATATCTAGAGAATTTATCTTTTGTGTCAAGCCTAAATTGAAAAAGAATTAAAAATTGGGTAGCACCTATTCACCCCCCCTCTAGGTGCTCATACGATCCCCTTTCAATTGGTATCAGAGCCTTGTCTCTATATCTAGGCTTCACCGCCTAAGAGAGTATGAGTATCTCCGGTGATGATGCGGATCCTAAACCCGGGGTGACCACGGAGGATCTTGAGAACTTGGAAACACGTCTTAGATCCACCATGGACAGTCAAATGAAGGAATTGCGTGAGATGATCACGCAACTCCTTCCTAAGGAAGTAGGACCCACACCACCACCGCTAGAGGTAAATTCTTCCGCCGCGCAAGCATCGGAGATTGAGGGTAGTGATGGAACTAAACAATCCCCATCTAAAAATGCTAGTGGGAAGGAGACGTATAGTGAGGTTCCTCACATATACTCCCCCGACCCACCTATCCCTCATCCTCATATAAACAATAGGGGTGACCCACCCAAGTTTAATCCATCTTGTTTCTCTAATTGGCAATTTCTTATGAGATCTTATATGAAGAGTGCTTCAATCGAGCTTTGGAGGATCATCGAGGTTGGCTTCAAGGCACACGACCCCAACAACATGACAAGAAGAGAGGTTGTTGATTGTCAACTCAATGAGTTGGCTCTCAACATGATCCAAACCGCCGTGGGGGAGAAGCACTTGTCACACATCGAGTTTGCCACCACCGCCAAAGAAGCTTGGGATACTCTCACCAATGAGTTCATCGGCAATGAGAGCATGAAGAGGAATAGGTTTGAGTCCTTGAGCAACCAAGCCGAGGGCTTTTTCATGTTAGAAGGTGAAGAGCATGAAGACATGTATCGAAGACTCAAGACTCTTGCCACTCAATTTCGGTCACTTGGGGCAACTCATGTGGATGATGCATGGATCAAGAGGAAGTATGTGAGTGCTCTATGGCCCTTTGAGTCAACCGACTTGAAGAGTCTCCAAGGAAGGCACAACTATCACCTTATGTCATCTATGGAAGTCATGCAAGAGATGTCCGCATTCAAAGTGGCCGCCAAGAACGCCGAAGATGCTCGTGCTAGAGCCATTGGAATGCACAAGAGTTCTCCCCTAGCGTTGAAGGCCAAGATGGTTGCACAAGACAGTGATGATGAAGAACAAGAAGATGTATCTCATTGGGATCCCAAGGAGCTTGAGGACACCCTCAAGGACTACTCGGCTCTCACTTTGTCTCACTCGCACAAGGATTTTTGGAAGAGTCCATCTAAGGCAAGAGAGTTTGTGAACAAGTCAAGTGGAAAGAAGGAGGGTGGCCAAAGGGTGCGTTCGTGCTACAATTGCCAAGATCGCTATCACTTCGTAGCCGAATGTCCCTTTGAAAACCGTGAACATCATGGAGGCAAACTTGTCCGTAAGGTTAAGCCCAAGATCCCCAACAAGAAGCCATTCGTCAAGAAGAATCCCACCAACAAGAAACCTCAACGGATGGTGTTAATTGCTCAAGAGGAATACTCATCCGGGGAAGAAGAAGAAGAAGAAACCAAAAGTGAAGTGGCCGGGATTGCCATTGCATCAACTCCATCTCTCTTTGAATCCCCCAATGAAAATGTCTCAACCTCTTCCGCAAGGTGTTTTATGGCCAAGGCCAATGAGGTATCATCTCCTTCAACTCCCAATGCCATGAGTAATGTAGATGATCCTACTAGTCTTGAAGTTAAGGAGGAACTTGTTGCCTTGGATCATTTTATATCTAACATGCAAGGTGAAACCAAGAAGCATGTTGAGACTCTTATGAGTCAATATGATGATGCTCTTGAAATGCTAGAGGTAAAAGGTAAAATAGAAAGAGATGATGCCATGGAAATTGCTTCTCTAAAAGATAATCTTGAAGAAGAACATGAGCTTAGAGTTTCTCTTGAAGAACAACTAGAATCCATAGAAGAAACTAATGATGCAATTGTTGCTAAGCTCATTAAGGAACGTGATCATGCTAGAGCAAAATATAAAATTTGCAAGAAAGAAAAGGTCGAGCTTGGCGTTGGTCATTCTAGACTAACCGAGGAGTTAGAGAATCTCTCTAAGGCTCACAAGGCTTTGTAGAGTGAGCTCTCCACCCTCAAAGAGTCGTATGAACAACTTCAAGCTCAACCATCTAAAATTGATGTGCCTAGCTCCTCTACTCCTATTACTTGTGATCATGCAAATATTATTGAGGAAAATGCTAGGTTAAAAGTTAACCTTGCTAATGCCATCTCCCGTGGTAAGAGACCGTTTGTCCCTTCCAAGGAGGGGAGAGGTGGTCTCTCGGATCTACATCTTCACCAAGCCGTTCTTCATTTCCCCCTCGTTCTCTCGAGGATTCTTGTTTCTAGGGTTAGCTTTGTGTTACCCTAGATTCTTGTGCTCACTTGTTGTTATAATTGTAACAGAGTTGTTGATTTGGGAGCCCCCAATTAAGTTGTGGGTGTGTGCCCCAAGAACGTTGTAAGGGCTCCGGATTCCGCCTTAAAGGACTCCGATAGTGGAAGGTGAACTAATGCCATCTCCCGGATCTACATCTTCACCAAGCCGTTCTTCATTTCCCCCTCGTTCTCTCGAGGATTCTTGTTTCTATGGTTAGCTTTGTGTTACCCTAGATTCTTGTGCTCACTTGTTGTTATAATTGTAACAGAGTTGTTGATTTGGGAGCCCCCAATTAAGTTGTGGGTGTGTGCCCTAAGAACGTTGTAAGGGCTCCGGATTCCGCCTTGAAGGACTCCGATAGTGGAAGGTGAACTAGGCCTTTGTGGCGAGGTTCATCGGAGAATAGGGTGATGCCTTTGTGGCGTTGAGTAGGCCTTCGTGGCGAGCTCACACCCCTCCAACGAGACGTACTCACTTAACAAGGAGGAACTCGGGAATACACCCTTGTATCCGCGTGCTTCCTCTCTCGGTTATCTCTTTTCTTTACTTGTTTCGTTAATTGCCTAGTTGTTTAGTTTGCTTGTCATATAGATAAATTCACCGTAGTTGCATATCTAGAGAATTTATCTTTTGTGTCAAGCCTAAATTGAAAAAGAATTAAAAATTGGGTAGCACCTATTCACCCCCCCCTCTAGGTGCTCATACGATCCCCTTTCAGTGCGCGACGAGGCTGCCGTCGCCGTACGCGTAGTAGAGCGGCGGGCAGGCGTGGCGCGACGACGCGCAGGAGCCCGTCTCGATGTCGTCGAGCGAGCAGTTCGCGGCGGCGCAGAGGTCGGCGGGCGGCGCGGAGGAGTGCGCGGCGGAGCAGAGCGGCGACGCGCAGGGGACGCGGCGGGAGTCGATCGGCGGGGGGAGCGGGGTGGAGGAGGTGTTGCCGGGCGTGGGCTTGCCCTCACAGAGC
This sequence comes from Puccinellia tenuiflora, assembly GCA_012064385.1. Taxonomy (NCBI): domain Eukaryota; kingdom Viridiplantae; phylum Streptophyta; class Magnoliopsida; order Poales; family Poaceae; genus Puccinellia; species Puccinellia tenuiflora. Next base: position 89,562 of record QRDG01001280.1, read on the forward strand.
ATGCAGGTGAAGGGGGCGCAGGGGAACCAGACGAGGTCGCTGCCAGTGTCGAGGAAGAGAGCCACCGGGTTGGCGGCGGCGCGCGGGCCGACCGAGAGCGAGAGCGTGTAGTCGCTGCCCGGGGCGAGCGGGAGCGATAGCCGGCGGTGGCCGTGAGGGTGCGCGCGATGACGGCGACGGTGGTGATGGCGCGCGGCGGAACGGAGAGTGGAGGCGCGGATGAGGTGGTGGATGGAGGTGGCGTTGGTCTGGTTAAGGGAGGAGAGGGTGTTGGTGAGCGGGAGGAGGAGGCCATGGCATTGCAGAGAGGTGACGAGGAGGGCGAGCAGGCACAAGAGGCGCATAGCGTCGCGCTTCGCCGTATGGTGAGAAGAAGGCACCGATGGTTCAAAGCACAGGAGGAGGACGGCCGCGTGAAGGACACGCACGCGCGGGCGCGGCGGGGAGCTTGCTGAGGATGGGTACGTGCCGGGAACGGGACGGCGGGTGGTTTTGACTCCCCACGGGGCAAAGAATTCTGTGCTTCGGCCGTGCCTGGGCGCGCAGGTGGATCAGGATGGGAGGTACAAGACAACCGATCGAACAGGGGAAGGCAGGATGGTATTAGGCGGCGCGCACGGCCGTGCCTGCGTGTATGCATGATCCGACCACTTTGAAAGGCTGTTGCTAGCTAAATGATCGTCAGCCTACCGGTATTTCCCTTATCTTCTATCGTTTCATTCTGTTGATTCAACAATCCTACTGTAATACAGTGACCATATTTGGAAGTTGCTCCTCCTTAAAAGTAAATTTGTTCTGAAAAGACCGTATTCTTGAAAGTTGAAGGTGCAATTGTCTGAACCCGTGTGCTTAGAATCATACTAAGTTAGGAAAAAAGTAAACATGTTGTGGTTCAAGACAAAGCAGTTAAACTACTGATCATAATAAAGACTTATACTAGTATCCATAATCAATTAACCGGGACCGTTACAATAGTGCTTATCATTGCTTCCATCTATCTAGATCGACTAGCTCTGCGTTGCACCGATCCAAGCACCTACAAGTGCACTTACGTGCACTGTATGCAGCTGAAGAAATAACATATATGTAGTACTCTCTCCGTCTTAAAAAAGGATGTCATTTCTTTATCTAAATTTAAATTTTAATGTATCTAGACACTATGACATACCCTTTTGAGACAGAGGTAGTAGTACTACTAATAAACCAATCGAAATGACCAGTCTGGACAAATTAAGGTATGGTTTATTGGTACCACGTGGTAAACTTGGTACGCAATCAAAAAAAAGGTATGGTTTATTGGTTAAGATATCATGAGACGACGAACAAATGATGATTGGTACTCACTCCGATCCATAAAAAGTGTCACCCACTTAGTATAAAATTTATATTAATTTAGTATAAAATGAACGACACTTTTTATAAATCGGAGGGAGTATAAACTATGAGACACGGAAGGTCACAAGCTAGCATCAAGCGGGGACCTCACCGAAATGGTTAGTTGGACTGATCTTTTCCTTAGCAGTGCTAGTCGTTGGATGGAATCATTAGGCACGCGCCACTGTACCGTGGCAGCATTATCATGAGCTGGAAACGGAAACGTGATATAGCACGCAGAACGGCATGAGGTTCTACTAGCGTTCTGGATTTTCGAGACAGTTGTTTGTGTAAGCGGATTTTGGTCGGGACTGGTGAGGGGCTTGTGGCATGCACTCTTCCATCCCGCCTCGCAAGGCAACGGAGTTTGGCGTTCAAATGTTTGTGCTGCTGATCACTACTTGACTTCACTAGGAGTCGCGAAAATATAAATGTTGCAAAGGCGTAGCTCTTGTGCGTGCTTGCTTGATTGTCAATAAAGCCAGAGAAAGAAGCATAGTACTACTATTCGTTTCTGTGCAACCGAAATGTGGCCAGATTGTTCTCTCACTTCATGATAATTCCTCGGTACAACGAATTCATCTGGGGACCGACTACATTTCTCTGCAAGAACCTACGAGCAAGTGAAACAGCGTAATTGCTGACAGGGAATAATCATGTGATGGTAGCGCAGCGGCCTGTCTAAATTTTCAACCGATGACGCAACAACATGACATGAACCAAACTTACAAGCAGATTGTGATCATATTTTGTAATCTGTATTATCATAGCCACCAGATCTAAGAATACTATAGCAGGAATGGTTAACTCAAATCATTACATGATGCTCATGTCCGCTCATTCAGTAAACCTCAGTGCCATAATAACATGTGTTGTGTCCCTGAGTTAGTTGATCATAGTTTACATCAAGAGTTATCGTTGAAAGCTCTGTGAATGCCACGCGTTATTGTTTACCACAGCTGAGACACGTTTCACGCTCACTATGTGAATGAGAAATGCAGTTCTTCTAAACATGTTAATGATTACTTAACTCCATGCAAGCTGTGGTCCTACCCCAATCCTAGTTTGCAGTTCATAAAACGTTGACCAAAGGGGGACAGATCCCTCCCTTGGATATACGTTGTTAGGTAGAAGATGAGACCTCTCCAGCAGCGGATCCGCCCGATACGCACTGGATAGCACCCCGTTTTTAATTCGGTCGCGCTGGGACTCGAACCCGGGTGGGCTGGGCGCACACTTGCTGCCTCTGCCACTGAGCTAGCACTCATTTCTCAAGTTTGCAGTTCACAGCCAAAGAGTAAAAGAGTGGTTTTCACCTTCCATCAATGTTCAGGTTAACTCAGTATACCATTTCAGACAAAGTCTTCCGAATTTCCAGCGATCCAACAATAGTGATTGTGATAAAAATTACATACAAATGATAACGCAAGCAAAAATAAGATGAGCTTTAATAAGAAGGAATAACCGGTAAATATTGGTATTAACTGTGAACTTCAGCTTGTGGTTTTATTCTTTCCAATAGTTTCTCAGCGTCAATAAAACCCCCCAGGGGACCCAATGGTGTATACTTTACTTGCTTCCAGCTGAAAAGATGGGGAGGGTAAATAATTTCAGACGGAATCTCAAAATGACTTCCGTATGGTAGATGCCAAATTTAGAAGAGAACAAAGGCAGTATGTTCTGTAACTGTAAGTTCAGTACCTGGGCATAAATGGCAGTGCCAGGCAGTGAAGATGAAGGTGGTCAATACTATTAAATGGGGGTTGATGAAAACCAAATCTACAGGCCATGTTTACAAGAGATAAGACAGCAAAAAAAAATGCTCCATGAGTATTGTGATAAAAATCAACAAGAATAATTTTAGCAGCATATGAGAAGACCTTCAAGCTGATCTACGACATGACAGAACAAATATCTTTCATTTAGCAATACCTATGTTCCTCAGATCTGGGAGCATCTCTACCGAGTAAATCTTTTCCCACCTTCACCATGTGAGTAACTGAAAGGAATAAATGTTACAGTGCACCAAGCAATTCATGGTTGCCTCAAGGAAATGTAGAGCAGGCCAGGGATATATGAAACAAGAAGATATGAGCACCCACCTAACTGGTGGTCTTCGTTGGTTATTCGGAGATCATTTACAGTTGGTATATGCTCGATGGGTATGACAAGATAGTGCCTGCAAACATTGCACAACAAGCGACCTTAACAAAGATGTTCCAGAAAAAACCCGAGCGTGCACAAGCTGATCATAAAAGATGTTCCCGTGGTCTTAAACTGAAATCAAGGGAATAATCATTCTGCCATATCAATGGCTTACAGAACATAAGAGGCAGGCATCACAAAGAGCTCAATGTTTCCTGTTATTCCTTTCATTGAGTAAATGTCAAGGAGGCTACCATGCTTGATTAATGCTACTAACCATGACATAAGTATTTAATAATACATCAAACATATGATTTCCAACTACGAACTATGTCATTTTCCAATGGTTCTCTATCAAACTGCAATGGAAAACTCTATTAGGATTAAAATACATAATGCTAACCCTAATGCATAAATTAATCATAACTTGCTAAAAACAGGTTGGTGTTTCTTTTTTTTTTTTTGCGGGAAAACAGGTTGGTGTTTCAGCTAGGCGGCCACACAAATGTCAGTCTTCATGAACAATGACTTGCGCAAGGTATTCAATAGTACACACCAGCACATCCCTAGTTTCTCCAGTCAGTAGTGTGCTATTCAGCTGATCAAGAATAGCCGCCAATAATTTAACATCACTCTGACAGTGAGTAGAAAACACATAAGGATATTTTTCTTTATCACACCAATACAGTAACACTTCATCAAGACCAACTAAATACAGGCTGATATAGTAGGCAAAAAAAAAAAAAAATTGACAGGTTTCTGAAGAAAACAACAGTCAGAATACAAAGGAAACATTACTCACACACCTGGAGAGCTTAGAGAACAAACAACTAATTAAATCTAAACAACAATACTCCCGATGCTCGCCAGGCGTTTGACGAAATGAACATAAGCACTAGTAAGTCCGATGATGTGTGCTCGACAATGCATTGCAAGAACAAGCTGCAAAGACCAGAAAGTACCTGAACGCCGAAGGGTTAATGTCCTGGAACGCGACGACCTTGTCATCCTGTGGACAGGAACAAAAGTAAAGAGCGTTTAGTAAGCAAATCGAGAGATGGCAGCGTTTAGATCGGAGACGGTGAGGGGACGGGGTACAGAACAGAGTAGAGTAGAGTAGCGGTGGAACCGGGGGCGCGGCCGGCGATGTCGCAGAACACGCACCAGTCAGCCATCGGCGTCCTCTTCGCCGCGGGGCGGCGGAAGCAGAACGGGTTCTTCATGGCTCCCCCCTTCCACGCGTTGGGGATCTGGTAGGCTGGTAGTGATAGGTGGGAGACGGGGGAGGGACGCGGCGTCGAATTGACCGATTCCGCGCTGCGCGGGGACACGGCGGCCGTGGTCGGGGATGCTTACCGCCGTCGTGGAAGTCGTCGGAGGCTTTGACTCTTGATTTCACGGCGCAGCCGACGCACGCATCCGGCCCTGCGCGAGACCCAGCAGCAGCAGCTCGATTGGGCTGGGCTTTTGAGTAGGAGATACGGAGTATTTTGTTGGACAGAGAATGCTCAAAGCCCAACTACAGAACACTGCGCAGCAATTTCAGTTCTTTCCCTAGGAAAAAAAGTCACTTTCAGCTCTTTCCCTACATTTCGCTGAAAAAAATCTCTTTTCCTGCACGCCTCTAAAACAAAACTTCCCCTACAAAAAGAAATCGTATTTGGCATGAAAAGGGCACCTAGGAGGGAGGTCATTTGTGTTAGAAAAATGGCACTTGTGCGAAGGTGCTTTCATGAATCGTCCTCTTTGCGCCGCGTTGCTTCTGCGGGCAACGAGTTTGCCTTCGATGTTGGTCGCCGGTGTGTCGAGTGAAGTTCTTGACGTAGTTTTGTGTGGAGTGCTTGTTTATTCACATTCGCTGAAGAGTCTCGGTTACAGTCATCTCATAACAGTCACGAGTTCGTCTTACAACAGAGGTGCGTGACTGGCTAGTTCGGTAGTGAGAACGAGTCCAGAGTCTACTCCGCGCTTAGCGGACACATATTATTCTCACTCGTTTGTTTGTATTTGTGCAGTTGGCATTTGTTGTTGTGTTCGTTGCATCGTTGAAGAGAGTGGAGTTGACTCTAGTTGTATCGATTTTCGTTTGGTTTTAGGCAATTAGCTGGGCTATAATTGTGGGGACCCCGGACTAGCCGTCCGAAATACCCTTGTGCCTACATCAGCGATCCCATGATCAGTGTGTCGCTGAGCACAATCAAACTGGTAATCAAAGAACATCCATAAATACCGAAGGAATTTACTTACTTGATTGAAGTCATAATCTTCAATAGGTACTTGCAGCGGAAATCACCAAACAACGTGGAGCCCAAGTCATTCGCCTTAACCCTACAGGCAACTGACTGGGAAGCGCCCTAGTTCGAATCAACGTCATTTCCATCTCCTTCTTCAAGCTGCTCTTCCTTAAAATCTGGCTAAGACAATAGCCAGGGACGAAACCAATATGAGTACGTTTGATTGTACTCGCAAACTACCCCACCCGAATGAGCATGCACTACACTTTTTATAGTTTGAGTAAAACTTTGTTTGCTTGGAAACTCTAAAAGAGAAGGATAGACTTTTGTTTAGTAAAACTTTGTTTGAAAGCTCTATAACTTTCGTTGAAGAAAAATAAGGAGAATTTCTATAACTTTTCATAACCCTGGTATATTTTCGAAAACATCTAAAGCCTTTGTTAAAAGAAAAGAAGGCTTTTAGATCTTTTTCCCATAAATCGGCCTTTGTAAGAAACCTCTTTTAAAACGCTTTCCCGAAAGTAGATGTTTGTTGAAAAGGTAAGAGGTCCCTTTTTTAAAACGTTTTTCCCGGAAAATCACCATTTTGATTATTTCTCCAAAACTCCTCTTTTTTTTTCCCGACCATGTCTCATCATGGTCCATTCATCTCCCACAACTCATACCACTCCATAGGGTATAGTTGGGTAACATCACCTCCATATTGGTTTCTTTAAATTCACAACCTTTTGTAAAACTTGCACATAGTCTAGTACAGCTTCCCAACTGTCCATATCCGAGGACTCAGCTATTCGAATAGTTTTACCCTCTGCAGAGGTAGCACGCTTTCCCCACACCCATCCGGTAACTCATCGTGTCTGCCACGTCCCGCCATACCAAGTGTATGCGAAGTTGAGCCACCGGCCATAGCCTTTCCTTTGCTCATGCTAGTATAGGACCCTACCGCTACGAATTCACCATTCCTTCGACACCTAGTACAGGATCCCCCGTCGAGGAACCTAGATGTGAGGACTCGTAGTTCTGCCCGGCGAGCCGAAGCCCTTCAATTCTCCATCCATCAGATTGCTAGAACCCAGGTCAGGGGTTAGAGTCGCAATGCTCATCCCCTCATGGAACGAGGTCATCCTCGTTGTTGAGGCATCCCATACTAATATGAGCAAACTATATGACTACGCCCGTTCCCATATTTGGGTAGATGTGGTCGCACAGGTTATTGGCTGGTCGTCATAGTACTAGGACACAATGTGCATTTTTCATAAACATCACCATTCACCATTTCTCCACTTCCATACCGACAATTCGGCATTCCTCATTTGTCCAAGTACTTCCAAAGGAGTTTTGAGTAACAATATTTTCCTTTTCCCAACCTATAGTTTGAAAAAGAATTTTCCACCCAATACTTCCATATCGGGTGTAAAAAAATAAATAATATACTTGTATTTTGGAAAAGGGTTTTCAAAATCATAGCTTTAGTGGCAAAAGCCACTTAAGTCATTTATGCTCTTTATAGGTAAAACATGTAAATCAAAATAGACATATATAAATGCAAGCTCAGAGAAGTAGCTTGCCTGTTTCAGCATAATGTCCATGGACTTCTCCTCACTGATCAAAGAAATAAACTCTGATTCTTCTCCAATAAATTCTTTCCAAGGTTCCCTCCGATAGCGTATGTATCTAGCGTCGTAAAAAGGAAAGAACACAATCAACACGTACGGTAGAACACTCCAACAACTAACATCAAGCAATTACTAACAAACAACAATCATGAGAGAAGATTATTATTTGAGAAACAAGTTTGGCAATCACCAACACTACTCATGTTTAAAAGTTATGATTAAAGTTGTGATTAAGCATCTTTATTTAAACAGGAAATACTTCAGACAACAGTTAAGTTACCAATTCTTTTCTGTAATTCAAAATACTTTACCAAGCTAAAGTAGAGACATTAACTAGATACTCAAGCTAGTACTCAACTTAAGACAACCAAGTTTAACAAGCAAGGCAATTATATTAATCACACAAAATAATCTAATCATCAAAATAAACAAGCAATACATACCATTTCTAAACTACTCAATCAAGCATCACAACAACTCTCATGCATCACACATAGCTACTGCACTCACAAAGCAACACAATTTGATTTCAATTTAATTTAATTATCTATTATTCAATTAGGTCTTAACTATGGCAGAAACTAGTGGTGCATGTTTAATTGCATAACTTAAGTTCTGTTGATCATAAAAATGTGAACTAAAATTCTACAGAAATCTATTGATTTTTAGAAGACAACCCAATTGGATTTAATTCAATTGAGGTTATTAAACTCCCTATATAAATGTTTCTATCCAGAAAGTTAGTTTCCTTGTTTTTACTACAACTCAAGTTAATATTGCTCAAAAGATAAATCCTCTTAGGGATAACTAGTATTGCTTAAATGTGAGCTAACAAAATTATTTTGACCTCATTTGGATTAATAGAGTATCAGAAACAAACAAGTTTAGGTTTTATACCTTTTGTGGCATTTTGAATATCATTATTTATTTATTATTCTAAATGGGGTGAAACCACTTTAGTGAGTTGGGATATTTTCATAAGCTTTCCAGAACATTTTCATTTGCTATTTTTAGATTCCTAGATCTCGAGATATCAATTTTCAAAGCCTTGATCAATTTTCTGACAGAAAATTCCCCTTTTTAAGTTTAGCAACTAACTGATTTGATAATTTTCTACTGACCTAACCACAACACCAAATGGACTCAAACCAGTGGCATTGGGCAGATTAGTTGAATTACTTTTGATACCATTTTAGTTTGGTATTTTTGTTTAAAACAAGTTCTAGGAAACATCTCCCAAAGATGGTACCAATATAACCTTTCTGAGTTTTTCAGTTAAAACTAACACATTTGTCATTTTTATTTCAAATGGGATACATGTCCAACAAGGATCATGGCCTGCATCTATGTGAAGAAGGCATGTTATACTATCTATAATATTTTAGTTTGATATTTTTAGGCCTCTGGTTAAATGGGGATTTGCATGGGAAGGTGGCTACCTTCTGTTATTTCATGTGGAGGAATTATTGCTTAGCCATGTTCCCTAGATGATATCTTTTATATAGAATTTATTTTTGGGGGTCACAACACTTTTTCATGGCAGTGTAATAACCATACTAACATGAAATGCTAAGAAAAACTCCTAGATAAATCTATATTAATTGCTATGATCAGATCAAAAACCTAAGCAGTAATCTGTTTTCAGAAGTTTCTGAAAACAGACAGAACATAGCTACTTTTCCTAGACCATTTAGTCCTCTACACTGTTTAATTTGGAAAACCAACACTTGCATCTGAATCTATGAAACTAGCTCTTTCCAACCATATGAAGTTTACCAAATTTGGTTGAGCATATTTACCAGAATTTGCATGCAAAGGTGGCTAATCTAAACTGTTCTCTGGACTTGGCAGATTTTCAGAAAATCAAAACGGGCGGGAACGATCCAGGGCCGTTGATCTCGCAATCGACGGACCACGGCCATCACCTTCCTCCCGACGGCGAGAGAAAACAGAGGTGAGGGGAACGGCCGGGGAGGCTACCTGCCGGCGGCGAGCGTCGGCGGCGAGGGTGGCAACGACTGCGGCGGCCCGGGGGTGCGGCTTGGTGGAGTGGTGCTTGCTGGGGAGGCTCCTGGCGTCGGCGGCGAGCAGCACGGCCAGGAGAATGTCGTCGTCAACCTCGGACGCGGCCGAGCTTGGAGAAGAACCAAGGGCAGCAGCAGCTCTGCTGCGGAGGCTCCGCCCTCCTGGCGGTGCACGGACGAGTGGAGAGTGAGGGGGGGTGGAGAAGGAAGGGCCGAAGGGGAGAGGGTATGCGGGAGCTCGGCGTCTTAAATAGCCGGAGCTCGGCTCACGGTGGTCTCGGTGCAGGAGGTGCTACGACGCGGTGTCTAGGAGGCTACAGAGACAGTGGTGAGTGGCTGGGCGGCGCATGCTGGCGAGGGGGTGCCGTGGTGGTCGAGTGGTCGCTGCCGACCACGCGCGGCCACCGTGCACGGGTGCGAGCAAGGACGCATGCCCGCGGGGAGTTCCGGGGTGTTCTGCGGCGGTCTGGTCCAGTGGGAGCAGAGGGGCGTGAGGAAAGGGTCGGGCGAGGCAATGGGCTAGGTGGGCGGCTACGTGGTCTCCCCCACGGGAGGACACCATGGCATGGCGACAGGAGCTTCTGCTCCCTGGCTGGCGACGAGTAATCCGACGAATTGGCATACTCCCGTGATGCTCTAGTGTGCCAGGGAGATCAGCGAGGTGGGGAGGAGTGGAGTGGTGCAGGGTGTCGACGAATTAACCTCCCAATCGATCGAATCGATCTGATGATCATCAGTTAGGGAAAGAACCTGGGCACTGCCCTCTTGGTGTTCGACGAAATGTGCCAACCAACTTTTAATTCAAAATTTTGTAATTTATTTTCATAATTTGCTTCACATATGTTCCTCAAGATTTGTAGTGCTATTTTGGAAATTATCGTGCAATTGCAACATGGCACATTTGTGATTTAGAAAGGTTAAAGAAGGATTTTGGATATAATATTTGGACTTTGGAAATTATCGTTTGGAGAGGGAAAAGATGTAAGAGTAAAGTGGTTGTGATCATCATGTCACCCCACTGAATCTTTATTTTGAAAATAAATTAATTTTCTTACTTAAAGAAATTCATGTGATACTTGTCACATGATTTTCTGTGCTGATGTTTTTATTTTATTTCTCTTCTTTTCCTCATATTTCTATTTAACAATCACACACATCAAAACACAACAATATTCACATCACAACCATGACCACACAATTCAAACCACAAGAATTAATCACACCACCATTTTCATGATTAACAATATTATCTTGTAAAAATGATCATACTCAATTATGACAAGATGATGTTTTAAATAAATGTTTCAACTCATAACTTAATTGTTTTCAAAAAGTTTTGATAAAGGAAATAGGTGGGGTAATATATTTCCCACTAGTGTTGTTTTAAAACGGAGTGGAAATCAAAGTTTGTAAAATGGGAGTTGCATATACATGCAGAATATCATGGTTGGCAATAGATAGGAGATAACATATAGATCTCCATATTTTTGGGAACACATAATTTTGGAAATACTTTTACTTTCTCAACTAAAGGGTATTTTATTTGTTGCTGAAATCAAACACCATTGAAATAGACTTTGGCCAAAATAAGATTGGAAAAGATATATGGAATCTACTCTTGTCATAACATGAGCACCAAGTTTAATATAATTTTCACTTGGGTTGGGTTCTTGGATTAATATTCACCAGTCAAACCAGCATATACATCAAGTCACACAAGGTCAAACAGAACAATATAAAGAGAACCACAATCAGTAATGAAGAAATTTCAAAAAGTTTTTGTTGGTTCTGAATTTTGGGACTTGTTAATTCTTATTATAAATTTGGGATGTTACAAATCCTTCCCCCCTTAAAATAAATCTCGTCCCGAGATTTTCCCGGGGGTACAGGGGAGTACGAGGGCACGGGTTTTGGGCTGGCTATACTTCTGAGGTCGTTGCTTCTTCAGTGAGGTCGCCATGTGAGGTCTTGATGACAAATTGATGTTGCGAGGTCGTTCCTTGTCGATAATTTTCTCGGATGGGTTCAGCTCCTGGATGATAGGGTTGACTTGACGATCGATGCTGATGGATAGTCTTGGTTGGATGTCTCCAGTTTCTACGAGGCTGAGGCGCAAGAAACTAATTATTACCACGTTCTTGTGTACCCATTGCAGGTCTTCCCCCCTTAAAAAGGGGTTTTTTAATCGGTCTTGTTGAAGTTTGCAGCTGGAGTTGACTTGGAGGCATTGTTCTTCTTGAGTAGCTTGACGTTCTTTGTCTTGGTTGGCAATCCTTGGTGCTTGGGGTCGGTGCAGATATCACTTCATAACTTTTTCTCATTACGAGGGTCGCAGGAAGGGACGCGTGGTTTTCAGGATGTGTCGAGTCTACGTACTCAACTCTCTCCGGTTTCTAATTAGAAAAAGGATGTTATAGACGTCTAAATTTGTCTGGACTTGCTTGGCGGTTGATGTTGTCCACAGAAGGTGCTTACGTTGTTCGATTCTTTGGGGTATTCCCTTGGTTATTTGTCTTCATGCTTGTCCTTCTTTAGCCGAGTAAAGGAGGAACTTTATTGCTGACTTCCTTGGTTCTCGAGCTTCATGAAGCGTTGTTAAGAATCTTAAGAAGTACAACCTAGATTATCGAGCTTCCATAGGAATCTAAAAGTTAGTACAAGGACCCTAAAGGTAGGCGGTTTGGTCTGCTGTTCGACGAGGGTACAAGGGTCGCGTTCTCATTTAACCTTAAAAGTTAGAAAAAAAACTTCATGTCAACAGTCGCTGCTCGTGCTTTCTTGAATCCTCCTTCGGTGTGATTGGTCGAGGCCAGTTGAAAAGGATGATTGCTAGATAGGTAACGTTGATGGTGCTTGCTTCTGGGTTCAATTATGCGCAGATGGTCTTCAGTGTTGATCGACTTCGGTCTTGATGATGGCGATCTTCTCACTACCAACTATATGTGATTATTTCTATATCACCTCTCTTTTTGTCAAAACTTGTGGTTAGATAAGGCCAGTTAGTACCGTCACAAACTGGGGTTTGATGTTAATCTAGAATTTGGTAAGTTGATTCAAAGAGTCAAGGCTTAATGGACCTTAGAAAAAAGTTAGTGAAGAATCTTCACACCAGTTGTTTTCCAACCAGATACCTTTGTCTTTATTGTTTCGATTAGTTGAGCCGGGTTGAACTAGGATTGTTGTTCGGCAGATGACATCGATGGCGTCCTTTTTCCTGGGGTAACTTCATGTTGACGATCTTTAAAGTTGGTTTCCTTCGGGTTGGTTGGTGGCGATCTCCCTTGGATGAGTCTTGTGCTTGAGGCTTCATATAATCTTCAGAAAATCAGCGGCAGACTAGGGTTCACATCCATCTTTCCCAAGTTTGCGGTGATAGGTAGGAGTTAGTCGAGGTTTTTCTTTGGTTTTATTCCACGGGACAAATTTTGGGTGGGTCAAACCTAGCAAGGTTAGCGCAAGGGATTAAGGTGCCACTAACTGCTCTTCAAGCGGGTAGGTATATGATCCTCTTTGAAGCCCATCATTACCGTCGGTCTCTGAGCTCGAATCTTCATAGCAATTCTCATGCACTTCTTGAGTTCCTCTAGTTACCAATTCTAAATGAGTCTCCTTATGTCCTCGTTTCATGTCAAGGTTTGTGGTCCTAGAAGATTAGTTGGTACTATCATGGGCTGGAGTCAGTTGTTAACCTAAAGTTAGATACGATAAGTTAGTGTGGTATTCTTGTAATCTCACAAGTAAATTTTGCGAAGTGAGCCTCGCGTCTTCACGAGGTTGGTGTACAATTGCAGTTTCCTTCAAGATCTTGACGCACTTGCTCCAGATGGGGCGTGAAGTCCGTTGTCTGACTTGCCGGTTAGTTTACAAAAATTTCTAGCTATTTGGCTAAGGATCGGGGGTCTTTTATATCTTGCGGAACTGTCAGATCTTAACGGGAGATGGTTTAGATGAGAGGGAAAATTATTTTAGAAAGATTTTCCTTGGCGGGTTTACACCCGCAACAAGGTACAACTATGGCGAAGAGGTCAAGATTGTTTCTTTTTTTTGTTAGGTGGCAAAAGGAAACTAAACTTTTCTTTTTATGAAAACTCCTTTTTCCATCTCACAAACAACACACAAGCAGAGTTCACACAAGCAAGGTGCACACAGGGTATGTCTAGTACCAACAGACGCCTAATACTCGTGGTAGTCGGGGTAACCAAAGTTCCTATCATGAGTTTTTTTCCTAGGGGTCTTTGTCGAACATTGTTGGTGAAGTCTTCATTTTATCGCCTTAGTCTTCCACTGGACAAATTGAGGTCGTCGAAGTTGCAACTTGAGTAGAATTGTTGATGTTGAGCTGAGGTCTTCGAAAGTCTTTTGCTTTGTTGACATTGACGATCTTGGCATTTGCAAGTCAACCATCCTGAGGTTGAATGTTGAGTATTTGTGATGGAAGCTTCTTCTTGTGGGTGCTAACTAATTAGGTCTCACTTGGGTTCATCGTCAAGTATACTCTTGGTTTTGAACGGGTAAGAGATAACAGAAGATTCCTTGAAAAATCTTAAAATAGAGGGGTAAGACGTTGAAATATTTGAGGAGATGAGAAGAGCGAAGCCATTTTAGGACTCCTCTAGATAAAAATATATTTTGGTAGTAATATATTTTTAACAAAAATATTTGCTTTCCTAACTAACGTCCATGCTAACTAAGGTCTCCTACAGTCAGGATTGCTCTGATACCAAGTCTGTGGGGACCCCGGACTAGCCGTCCGAAATACCCTTGTGCCTACATCAACGATCCCATGATCAGTGTGTCGCTGAGCACAATCAAACTGGTAATCAAAGAACATCCATAAATACCGAAGGAATTTACTTACTTGATTGAAGTCATAATCTTCAATAGGTACTTGCAGCGGAAATCACCAAACAACGTGGAGCCCAAGTCATTCGCCTTAACCCTACAGGCAACTGACTGGGAAGCGCCCTAGTTCGCATCGACGTCATTTCCATCTCCTTCTTCAAGCTGCTCTTCCTTAAAATCTGGCTAAGACCATAGCCAGGGACGAAACCAATATGAGTACGTTTGATTGTACTCGCAAACTACCCCACCCGAATGAGCATGCACTACACTTTTTATAGTTTGAGTAAAACTTTGTTTGCTTGGAAACTCTATCCGTATTGAAAAAAGAAGGATAGAATTTGTTTAGTAAAACTTTGTTTGAAAGCTCTATAACTTTCGTTGAAGAAAAATAAGGAGAATTTTTATAACTTTTCATAACCCTGGTATATTTTCGAAAACATCTAAAGCCTTTGTTAAAAGAAAAGAAGGCTTTTAGATCTTTTTCCCATAAATCGGCCTTTGTAAGAAACCTCTTTTAAAACGCTTTCCCGAAAGTAGATGTTTGTTGAAAAGGTAAGAGGTCCCTTTTTAAAAACGTTTTTCCCGGAAAATCACCATTTTGATTATTTCTCCAAAACTCCTCTTTTTTTTTCCCGACCATGTCTCATCATGGTCCATTCATCTCCCACAACTCATACCACTCCATAGGGTATAGTTGGGTAACATCACCTCCATATTGGTTTCTTTAAATTCACAACTTTTTGTAAAACTTGCACATAGTCTAGTACAGCTTCCCAACTGTCCATATCCGAGGACTCGGCTATTCGAATAGTTTTTACCCTCTGCAGAGGTAGCACGCTTTTCCCACACCCATCCGGTAGCTCATCGTGTCTGCCACGTCCCGCCATACAAGGTGTATGCGAAGTTGAGCCACCGGCCATAGCCTTTCCTTTGCTCACGCTAGTATAGGACCCTACCGCTACGAATTCACCATTCCTTCGACACCTACTACAGGATCCCCCGTCGAGGAACCTAGATGTGAGGACTCGTAGTTCTGCCCGGCGAGCCGAAGCCCTTCAATTCTCCATCCATCAGATTGCTAGAACCCAGGTCAGGGGTTAGAGTCGCAATGCTCATCCCCTCATGGAACGAGGTCATCCTCGTTGTTGAGGCATCCCATACTAATATGAGCAAACTATATGACTACGCCCGTTCCCATATTTGGGTAGATGTGGTCGCACAGGTTATTGGCTGGTCGTCATAGTACTAGGACACAATGTGCATTTTTCATAAACATCACCATTCACCATTTCTCCACTTCCATACCGACAATTCGGCATTCCTCATTTGTCCAAGTACTTCCAAAGGAGTTTTGAGTAACAATATTTTCCTTTTCCCAACCTATAGTTTGAAAAGAATTTTCCACCCAATACTTCCATATGGGGTGTAAAAAATAAATAATATACTTGTATTTTGGAAAAGGGTTTTCAAAATCATAGCTTTAGTGGCAAAAGCCACTTAAGTCATTTAAGCTCTTTATAGGTAAATCATGTAAATCAAAATAGACGTATATAAATGCAAGCTCAGAGAAGTAGCTTGCCTGTTTTCAGCATAATGTCCATGGACTTCTCCTCACTGATCAAAGAAATAAACTCTGATTCTTCTCCAATAAATTCTTTCCAAGGTTCCCTCCGATAGCGTATGTATCTAGCGTCATAAAAAGGAAAGAACACAATCAACACGTACGGTAGAACACTCCAACAACTAACATCAAGAAATTACTAACAAACAACAATCATGAGAGATGACTATTATTTGACAAACAAGTTTGGCAATCACCAACACTACTCATGTTTAAAAGTTATGATTAAAGTTGTGATTAAGCATCTTTATTTAAACAGGAAATACTTCAGACAACAGTTAAGTTACCAATTCTTTTCTGTAATTCAAAATACTTTACCAAGCTAAAGTAGAGACATTAACTAGATACTCAAGCTAGTACTCAACTTAAGACAACCAAGTTTAACAAGCAAGGCAATTATATTAATCACACAAAATAATCTAATCATCAAAATAAACAAGCAATACATACCACTACTAAACTACTCAATCAAGCATCACAACAACTCTCATGCATCACACATAGCTACTGTACTCACAAAGCAACACAATTTGATTTCAATTTAATTTAATTATCTATTATTTAATTAGGTCTTAACTATGGCAGAAACTAGTGGTGCATGTTTAATTGCATAACTTAAGATCTGTTGATCATAAAAATGTGAATTAAAATTCTACAGAAAGCTATTGATGTTTAGAAGACAACCCAATTGGATTTAATTCAATTGAGGTTATTAAACTCCCTATATAAATGTTTTTATCCAGAAAGTTAGTTTCCTTGTTTTTACTACAACTCAAGTTAATATTGCTCAAAAGATAAATCCTCTTAGGGATAACTAGTATTGCTTAAATGTGAGCTAACAAAATTATTTTGACCTCATTTGGATTAATAGAGTATCAGAAACAAACAAGTTTAGGTTTTATACCTTTTGTGGCATTTTGAATATCATTATTTATTTATTATTCTAAATGGGGTGAAACCACTTTAGTGAGTTGGGATATTTTCATAAGCTTTCCAGAACATTTTCATTTGCTATTTTTAGATTCCTAGATCTCGAGATATCAATTTTCAAAGCCTTGATCAATTTTCTGACAGAAAATTCCCCTTTTTAAGTTTAGCAACTAACTGATTTGATAATTTTCTACTGACCTAACCACAACACCAAATGGACTCAAACCAGTGGCATTGGGCAGATTAGTTGAATTACTTTTGATACCATTTTAGTTTGGTATTTTTGTTTAAAACAAGTTCTAGGAAACATCTCCCAAAGATGGTACCAATATAACCTTTATGAGTTTTTCAGTTAAAACTAACACATTTGTCATTTTTATTTCAAATGGGATACATGTCCAACAAGGATCATGTCCTGCAACTATGTGAAGAAGGCATGTTATACTATCTATAATATTTTAGTTTGATATTTTTAGGCCTCTGGTTAAATGGGGATTTGCATGGGAAGGTGGCTACCTTCTGTTATTTCATGGGGAGGAATTATTGCTTAGCCATGTTCCCTAGATGATATCTTTTATATAGAATTTATTTTTGGGGGTCACAACATTTGTTCATGGCAGTGTACTAACCATACTAACATGAAATGCTAAGACAAACTCCTAGATAAATATATATTAATTGCTATGATCAGATAAAAAACCTAAGCAGTAATCTGTTTTCAGAAGTTTCTGAAAACAGAGAACATAGCTACTTTTCCTAGACCATTTAGCCCTCTACACTATTTAATTTGGAAAACAAACACTTGCATCTGAATCTATGAAACTAGCTCTTTCCAACCATATGAAGTTTACCAAATTTGGTTGAGTATATTTACCAGAATTTGCATGCAAAGGTGGCTAATCTAAACTGTTCTCTGGACTTAGCAGATTTTCAGAAAATCAAAACGGGCGGGAACGATCCAGGGCCGTTGATCTCGCGATCGACGGACCACGGGCATCACCTTCCTCCCGACGGCGAGAGAAAACAGAGGTGAGGGGAACGGCCGGGGAGGCTACCTGCCGGCGGCGAGCGTCGGCGGCGAGGGTGGCAACGACTGCGGCGGCCCGGGGGTGCGGCTTGGTGGAGTGGTGCTTGCTGGGGAGGCTCCTGGCGTCGGCGGCGAGCAGCACGGCTAGGAGAATGTCGTCGTCAACCTCGGATGCGGCCGAGCTTGGAGAAGAACCAAGGGCAGAAGCAGCTAGGAGAATGTCGTCGTCAACCTCCTGGCGGTGCACGGTCGAGTGGAGAGTGAGGGGGGGTGGAGAAGGAAGGGCCGAAGGGGAGAGCAGTGGCGCGATGTGGAGAGGGTATGCGGGAGCTCGGCGGCTTAAATAGCCGGAGCTTGGCTCACGGTGGTCTCGGTGCAGGAGGTTGAAAGGACACGGATGTCGCCTAGAGGGGGGGGGGGGGGGGGGAGGGGGGGAGGGGGTGAATAGGCGATTTAAAATTATTACGGTTAAGGCTTGAATAAATGCGGAATAAAACTAACGTTTAATTTATCAAGCCAAAACCTAAACTAGCTAGGTTCACCTATGTGCACCAACAACTTATGCTAAGCAATATAATCAACTAGGTGATAGCGAGGTATATGACTTTAAGCTCAATGTCTATCACAAAGTAAATAGCATAAGTAAGAAGCTCGGGTATAGAAATACCGAGGCACTTGGAGACGATGATTTATCCCGAAGTTCACTTCCCAATGGAAGCTAGTCTCCGTTGGAGCGGCGCGGTGTTCACAAACGTGAAACACCGAGTAGCCTTGATATGGCACACCGTATCTCCGTTGTGTCTTACCACCAATGTGGCGAGGCACTTGTCACTATGTTGCCATTGAGGTTGACAACTAGAACCTTTACAAGGGTGAAGCTCACTCCACAAGTTGGAGGATCTTCACCAAATACACCGAGCCACCAAGACTCGATGCCCAAGGCCGAGGGCACCCGGCAATGTCTTCGTAGCTACCAAAGCTCCGAAGCTAACAAGGTTGAGTCACACTCCACAATTGGAGGCTCCCAACAAATCCCGTGAGCCACCAAGACTCCGAGAAATCAACAACCGTCTAGGGTACCAACGTGCCCTAGAGGAACAAGCTCTAGGACACCAAAGTACCCAAGAGTAACAAGCTTCTCAACTTCACTTTCCACGAATCACCGTGGAGAACTCAAACCGATGCAACTAATGCAATGGCAAGAACACACTAAGTGGTCAAGTTCTTCCAACCCGAATCCAACCAAAGCAACTAATGCTTGGGAGGGATTAGGGAGGAAGAACAAAGGAGGAACACAAAGAAACTCCAAAGATCTAGATCCAAAGTGTTCTCCTCACTTAGAGGAGAAATCAATTGGTGGAAACACGGATCTAAATCTCCTCTCTCTTTTCTCTCAAAAGGTAGCAACAACTATCGGAGAGATTGAGAGAAAGCCAAGCTTGAGAAGGTCAACAATGGAGGGAGAGAATAGCTCAAGAAGTTGGCAAAAGGTTGGTTTATTTTTGGGGAAGAAGCCCCTTAAATAGGGGCTCCAAAAATGGAGCCGTTGGAAAAAAGGAGAGAAGCAAACAGCAGCCAGGGGAGGGAAAAGCAGCCCGGTCTGGGAGCCGGCCCAGGCCGGCAGGCAGGCCGGAGCTCCACCCGCAAGGACCGGCCTGGGAGCCGGCCCAGGCCGGCAGGCAGGCCGACAGGCGAAGAGTGATCGGTGCGGGCCAGCGTCCACCCGGGTGGGCCGGCCTGGGAGCCAGCCCAGGCCGGCAGGAAGGCCGGGGGTCCAACCGAAGCAACCGGCCGGTGAACCGGCCCAGGCCGGCGTGAGGCAGGGGTGGCGCCCGAACGGGCCGGCCTGGGAGCCGGCCCAGGCCGGAGGTGAGGCCGGCAGCCCCCTCCCCTTTTCCTTTTTCCTTTTTAATATTTTGATACCGAAACCGTAATATCTTCCACATACGAACTCCGTTTTCGGTAATCTTGGACTCGTTGGAATCGTCACAACGAGCACTACAAGAATATACATAGAAACATCATTGTTCAACAAGATATGGTAAAACCAAATGATGAGAGGTAAAAACCTTTTATTGAAAACCGGAAACCATATCTTTTGCATATGAAGTCCGAATGACACAAAACCACTTTTGTTGGGAAGAGGACGACAAATGCTACCCAATAACATGTGAGAATATTGAAACCAAGCAAGGGAGATTTTGCTAATAAATGGAAGAGTGAAACCTTCCGCATAGATGGACCGGCAAAATCTCCGACACCGAAAACTCAATAGGGAACATATATGAGAACCGTTTTCGGTGACCTTGGGCTTGTCATGACAAGCACGACAAGCACCAATACCACACCACGATAAGAGCCAAATAGGAACCAATAAAGATGATGCCAAGGATGTAAAGGTTTGAGCTCTCTACGACCGATACGCTAAAGCTCACTTGAGAGCCCCTCTTGATAGTACGGTTACCTATCCTAAAACCCGGTCTCCCAACTACACCGCGAGGACCGGTAAAATAGAAACCCTATCAAGATCATACCTTTGCCTTGCGCATTCCACTTGAGCTAGATGATGACGATCTTGATCTACACTCAAATGGATCACCTTTCTTGATTTCGCTCCGCTTGGTGAAGACACGCATATTGCTCCCCATACACCAAGATGGGAGAGACACTCTTCGACATATCTTCACATGGCCTTTATCTTGATGATGATCACCACGTGACGCCATCCACCATGGACAACATAGGATCTTGATCAACAAATGATCTTCTTCTTCACATGCCCTCACATGCGCTTCTCTTGTATGTTGATCAACTTGCACTTAGCCTTGATCAACATATAATCTTCTTCTTTTAACCTTGACTCCAACATATGGAGTCCAGGCATTCCTAATGGACCAACACTGCACATATAACTCAAAGCACACATTAGTCCATAGAGATTGTCATTAATTACCAAAACAACACATGGGGGCAACCATGCTCTTTCAATCTCCCCCATTTTGGTAATTGATGACAATCCCTTTTGAGAGGGTTTATATAATGAATTAAGCACCCTTGCAAGACAAGGATGCATGAGCATGAGAGGCAAATTCTTAGGGACCAAACGAAAGCATAAACCGAATCCCTTAAACCCTCTAAAACTTCTCCCCCATTGGCATCGATTGCCGAAATGGGAAGAAAAATTTAGAAGGCCAATATAGTATGAGTTCATCCATAAGGTATGCATTTCTTAAGATATGAGTGAAATCAAATGCACATATCCATTGACGGATAATTAGAGGAAATCAAACTATATTGAGGATCCAAAAGATTGCAAAAGGATGAAATCATTCTAAACATCTCCACAAAGAGAAAAGCAATCAAGAAGATCCTAACCGAGCATTCTAAATAAAAATAGAGAAGCTCCCCAATGTTCACGCACTATTGAGGAGTGCACAAATATGGAATCCTCACTCCCCCAAAATCATCTAGAACACTCACCAAGTGCAAGGATTGTAAAATTAAAGCAAAACAAAACACTTGCACCAAAGATGTGGTTGAGCCATAGGGAGATACCCATTAAAAGAAATTATCTAGAAAGGCCCAACCAAGAGTATGTGTGTGTGACAAGACAATTAATTTGATAAGACACATAGTCTTAACCAAATGGAGATAAGTTATATATCGAGTATTGACACACACAACTTACAAAGAAGATTTTTAAAGAAAATCTGTTCACATGCTCAAAGATAATAATTGGAAACTAAACCAATTGAGAAATCAAGAGCTAGTGAAAACATTTTGGCAACAAAATCAACACACTCACTGTGATGAGCAAGAAGAGAAGAATCTTCAATGGAATGTGAGTGCACAAAGGTGCGAATAGAAATAAGAGAAGCACTCACGAGACAAACTTGGAGCCACCAAAGAATTATAGATAAAAGACATGGTGGCTTGAAAGAAAGTAGGATACCAAATGAAAGGTGACCTCTCTCATATGTATAGGTTTCTAAGTAGACAATGATATTCATCGACAAAGAAACTTGCACATATAAAATGGTCGAAGAAAGGAGACTATGGTAACCAAAAGGAAGTCATGAATATACAAAAAGAGATTATTGCTTAAAAGCATAGCACATAGCTCAAATTTATCTCATTGTATATAAATGAACTTCAAACACATCAAATGCATCACACATATCACTAAGGGAACAAGAGATAGTGGAAATGCTTTGAGATAGGCAACAAGTATCCCAAAGAAATAATTCCAATTGTAGGAAGGTTTTTGCAATTTCATCACAAATATCACAAAGATATACCAAGTGAAGGAAATAAGCCAAAACCACAACAATTGTACATTTAAAGTTTTCATGCCAAGGGGGGGGGGGGGGCAACCAACACAAGGTTGAATACAAGAAAAATATGCATGGTGTTGTAGATACTTGTTACCGAAATAGCATTGGTGAAGATGAGAATTCTTGTTTATCATCAAAGCTTGACTCCAATAATCACATGGTGAGAACACCTTCCTTATAAATGAGGCAAGCATCCAATGCATCTCCATGTACCTAAAACAAAATTCAAGTACAAACATGGTTCCCACACTCATTGGGTTCCATAGTAGTTAGATACACTACAATACATAGGAAACATTCCACATAAATATGTGCATATAGATATGAAATTGAATTTCATGCACATCTTAGCCGATTTAGGATTTGGTGAAGTATCCCCTATATATGGATCAAGAAAGACTAGCATGCCATAAAATAAATATACTAGTAAATATGCAATGCATGGACTTACAAGAACCAAATGAGACACAATTTGGACAAAAACACCAAGTAAACCAAGAAGAGAGCACACCAAAGTGTGACACAAAAAGGTTGTCCAAGTTATATCAAAATCCAAAATCAACACATGATTGAGAAAAGAATCAAATCAACATGTGATTGATTCCAAAACACATCAACACATGAGGTGTGATATCAATAGGAATCAAATCAAACAACACATGAGAGATAAGACACCAATTGAAAAATAGGATACCATTTTGGAGACAAGATACCAAGAGGAGGTTAATACTTGACCGAAATCAAGTAAAGTAAAATAAAGTAATAAGGTATCAAGATTTCCACAATAAATATCAATTGAAGCAAATATCTATGGAGAAGATATTAAATTCCAATTAATACCAATTGAAGGTACCTAGACAAGGTCAATGAGCATATAAGATAAAAAGAAAGAGACATGCTCAAAGGATTTTCTCATTTTATAGGATAAACATAAAGCAAGAAATGAGAAAGCAAGACTCCCAAGAGAGAGCAAGGTTACACCAAATAAACCAAACACCCTACACTTTTCATGATGGCACAAAGCATCAAGAGAAAAGATTTGTCTTCCATAAACACATATGATAGAAATCAAATGCCACTTGAAAGGATCAAATATTGATAGATAGGATAGTGTTCTAAATAAAAGAAATGCTCCCCCAAGATTCATGCATTATTTTTGATATTTGCATTTGAATACAAAATGCACGCACAAGGGATCATTACTCTTCATATTTTATTTACAACACTAAAACACTGCCAATTTGAGGTTTAGGATCCTAGCAAGAGGCAAGGAAGGCAAGGGAGTCAAAATGAATATTTTGGCAAGAGATGGGGCAAATAAAAACCAATGCCAATGTAAGGATAATCAAAAATATTCTACCACAAACATAAATATGGATTGTCCAAGGACAATGACCATTGGAATTATTTTCCCGGTGATAGAGGTATCCAAGAATATCCTCACAAGATAAAAATATGGCAAGAGATAAGAAATAAGCACCATATTTGACTAAGGTTTGTTGGTAGTTCCAACTTATTCAACCAACCGGCAAGGCCCATGGTTAGAATAATATTGAACAAATGGTTTCTCAACTAATGTATGGATGCATATTAGAGAAAACCACACCAAGCAAACACACAAACAAGACCCAAAGATAGCTAGAAAGCAAATTGGAACTTGTTCGAGCTAATATGCCACATAGAATAAGATAATTACAATATCAAATCTAAGTGGCAAAACCTCAAATGTTCACATTTTAGGATTGTAATATGCACATAGCTTATTACTCCCCCAATGTGATAATTCATTTTTCTAACAAGAGGCAAATAAAATCAATAGAGATAATTAATGGATTATAGAATTTGAATTTCTCATGAGCATGACACACCACATAGTTACTAGATAATCTTGATATATCAATACTAGGTGGTGTTACTCATATACACACATTTTTAGGTTAGTGAAGTGCACAAAGCATATCACTCCCCCAAAATGGGATAGTCCATTAATTCTCAAAAGAGCCCATTGAAATCAACACAAGATCCAATAAGGACTCAACACAAAGTTTACACATATATGGAGCGCACATTAACATACACAAACTTGATTGCTCAAGGTAAGTAATAAGCACAACATATACAAGCACATGCTAGGAACAAAACTAACACATGCTAGGGAGCAAGCAACTTTCAATATATTAATTTAAATATAAGTTACCGCAAGAAGGAGCATTGGATATGAGATATGACAATATAATCCAAATGACTTGGCTTGTGGAAATAATCATCAAGAAGATCCCTTAGGGTGTGTTCGGTTCTGGAATTCCAGGGAATGGAATGGAACGGTTCCGTTCCTCGGGACGATTCTTGTGTTCGGTTCCGGGATGTAACGGAATGCACTGGTTCCACTGGAGGGAATATTCCTCCAATATGCGGAACCGACCGGCGGCCGATTCGGCCGGACGGGTGGAATTGCACAGTGCGTCTCTCTAATTAATCAAGTTTAGCACTAATTAATCAGTTTAGCACTAATTAATCAAGTTTAGCACTAATTAATCAAAGATTAGGAATAATTAATCATGATTTAAAAATAATTAATCATGATTAGGAATAATTAATCAAGATTACGAATAATTATAAAGTTTAGGTATAATTAATCGTGTGTTTAGGAATAATTAATCGAGTTTAGGAGTAATTCCATTCTCATCCCATTCCATTCCATTCTTCCCCGTTCCAAACCGAACGCAGGGATGGAACGGTTCCGTGACATTTTTTTGCCCGAACCGAACGCAGGGATGGAACGGTTCCGTGACCGTGGAATGGAATTGTTCCATTCCATTCCCTGCCGTTCCACAACCGAACACACCCTTAATTCTTCAAGATAGCCAAGTCTCCAATGTCCTTCAATAACAACCTATTGATCAAGTTTGAGCTTGTTGGTCCCCAACCAAGTTGGGTCCTAAGAGGTTAGTCACAATAGGCTTGGCAACCCAAATGGTTCTTTCTTGACACCACTTTGAGTTCCCACATATTTGGCAAACACATTGCCAACCCTATCCTTCCTAAGAGAATAAACATCATCAATAATTATGGGGTTGGATAGAGTAACGTTTGTGCATGAAGAAGCCAAATGGCCCTTCTCACGGCATAAGTAGCAATATCGACTCTTTTCTTTCTTCATAATAGGCGCCTCAACTTGAGGAGCAATGACTTGAGTCTTCTTAGGAGGTTGCCTTTGTTCAACCCGAGGTTGAGCAAGAGATTGAACAAAAGTCCTCTTCCCTAGTTGCTTCTCAAGAGGCTTTTCTTCATTGGACAATCTCTAACATGATGCCCTTCAATTTTGCACTTGAAGCAAACAATCTTGGCCGAGTGATTGACTTGTTCTTGGCCCTTCTTATTGCTACTCTTGGACTTGTTCTTGATATTGGAGTTGAATCCAAGTCCACTCTTGTCATTGGGGAATTTTTGCACACTCAACATGTTGTCAAGTGTGGCCTTCCCTTTATGACGCTTCTCCACATCTCTTCAAGAGGTGGCTTGTACCTTGTGCTCTTAGACTTCCCTACAAGGTTAGTAGCTGCACAAGCACTAGTGGAAGTTGAGGCTTCATTGTTAGAGCGACTAGGCACGAAATGTAATTCAACATATGATTTACCACTAGGTTGAGATGAAGAATTACGAGGACTAGCACATGGTATTATAGCATTTTTAGTAGAGTTGTGCCATTGTCCACATGAGGCTCACTAGTATTACCTTGGTAGCGATAGCCTCATGAGCTAACTTTAGCTTATCATGAGATACTAGAAGATCCTCATGAGAGCTCGAGAGCTTCTCATGGCTTTCTTCCAATATCTCATAATTGCTAGTTAGCAATTTAGTTGAGCCCTTAGCTCAACATTCTCCTTTAAAATGGATGCTTCACAAGAAATAGAGTTAGTAGCACAAGCATCAACATTAATAGCAATGGGAGAGCAAGTAGGAAGCTCTTTTAATAATTGAGCTTGGAGGTGATCATGAGACTTAGTGATGTGCAAGAGAATCTTCCAAGGACTTGACATCCTTTTCAAATTTCACATTAGCCTCAAGGATTCTAACAATTTCAACAACAAGCTCATCATTTTTTATTTTAAAATCATTAGCCACCTTGAGAGCTCTATCATGGGTTTCATTTACTTTAGATAACTCTAGAGTAAATGTGTCCTAAAGAGATTCTTGGTGGTTTGGATTTCTTCAAGAGCTTGCTCAAGATTCGCAATTGTGTCCGCATAATTACGTTCGCGGCTAAGACTTTCATTTTCACGAGTTTCCAAATTTTCAATAGTAAGCCCTCGTTCAATGAGGGTGCTCATAATATCATTAGGTTCTCACAAGCATTTTCATTCTTTGAAAGAGCATTAAGACCATTAGACCTTTCTTATTAAAGTAAGCATCATTCGTCTTTCATCATCATCATTATTGTTATGATCATCACTACTTGATGATTTAGAATTTATGCAAGGACTATCAACACAAGCATGTGTAACATTTATAGTTCTAGATGTGTTTAAGTCCAAAGATAAATCATTGCAATGAGATAGAGATGAAATAATATCTAAAAGAAGCTCACTATCATTATTGCAAAATTTATCCCTACTCACCATTGCATTATTTTGTGGCTTGCCACCCATGTAGGTGAGGTAGAAGAAGTTGAGAACTCATTACGCCCGGAGGTGGAGTGAGAACAATCATTCTCACTATCCATGGACACACCATAATTGTCTTGAAGCTTGGTCCATAGCTCATGGCCATTCCGATAAGGAGAGATCGACAAAGGAACTGCATTACTCAAAGACTNCAATGGGAGAACAAGTAGGAAGCTCTTTTAGTAATTGAGCTTGTAGTTGATCATGAGACTTAGTGAGATGTGCAAGAGAATCTTCCAAGGACTTGACATCCTTTTCAAATTTCACATTAGCCTCAAGGAGTCTAACAATTTCAACAACAAGCTCATTATTTTTTATTTTAAAATCATTAGCCACCTTGAGAGCTCTATCATGGGTTCATTTGCTTTAGATAACTCTAGAGTAAATGTCTCCTCAAGAGATTTCTTGGTGGTTGTTCTCTTCAAGAGCTTCCTCAAGATTCGCAATCGTGTCCGCATAATTATGTTCGCGGCTAAGACTTTCATTTTCACGAGCTTCCAAATTTTCAATAGTAAGCCCTCGCTCAATAAGGGTGCTCATAATTTCATGTAGGTTCTCACAAGCATTTTCATTCTTTGAAAGAGCATTAAGAACCATTAGACCTTTCTTATTAAAGTAAGCATCATCTTCTTCATCATCATTATTTATTGTCATGATCATCACAACTTGATGATTTAGAAGATATGCAAGGACTATTAACACAAGCATGTGAAACCTTTATAGTTCTAGATGTGTTTAAGTCCAAAGATAAATCATTGCAATGAGATAGAGATGAAATATTATCTAAAAGAAGCTCACTATCATTATTGCAAAATTTATCCCTACTCACCATTGCATTATTTTGTGGCTTGCCACATGTAGGTGAGGAAGAAGAAGTTGAGGAACTCATTACGCCCGGAGGTGGAGGGAGAACAATCATTCTCACTATCCATGGACACACCATATTTGTCTTGAAGCTTGGTCCATAGCTCATGAGCATTCCGATAAGGAGAGATCGACAAAGCAACTGCATTTCTCAAAGACTTGAAAATCACATTAGAAGCTCTATCATCTAGATAAGAATTTTCCTCATCCTCTAGAGGAGAAAAACCCATATCTAGAATTTGCTCTATATATGGATTAATGTCTCAAAAATAATCTAGCATGCGATTTCTCCAATCATTATAATTAGTGCCATCGAATATTAAAGAAGCATTGTGCACTAAACCACTAGACGACATCTTTACTCTCTAGGCCATGAAGCCCTATAAGAGAGAACTTGCTCTGATACCAATTGAAAGGACACGGATGTCGCCTAGAGGGGGGGTGAATAGGCGATTTAAAATTATTACGGTTAAGACTTGAATAAATGCGGAATAAAACTAACGTTTAATTTATCAAGCCAAAACCTAAACTAGCTAGGTTCACCTATGTGCACCAACACTTATGCTAAGCAATATAATCAACTAGGTGATAGCAAGATATATGACTTTAAGCTCGATGTCTATCACAAAGTAAATAGCATAAGTAAAAAGCTCGGGATAGAAATAACGAGGCACTGGAGACGATGATTTATCCCGAAGTTCACTTCCCAATGGAAGCTAGTCTCCATTGGAGCGGCGCGGTGTTCACCAATGTGAAACACCGAGTAGCCTTGATATGGCACACCGTATCTCCATTGTGTCTTACCACCAATGTGGCGAGGCACTTGTCACTATGTTGCCGTTGAGGTTGACAACTAGAACCTTTACAAGGATGAAGCTCACTCCACAAGTTGGAGGGTCTTCACCAAATGCACCGAGCCACCAAGACTCGATGCCCAAGGCCGAGGCACACACCACAACTCAATTGGTGGCTCCCGGCAATGTCTTCGTAGCTACCAAAGCTCCGAAGCTAACAAGGTTGAGCCACACTCCACAATTGGAGGCTCCCAACAAATCCCGTGAGCCACCAAGACTCCGAGAAATCAACAACCGTCTAGGGTACCAACGTGCCCTAGAGGAACAAGCTCTAGGGCACCAAGTACCCAAGAGTAACAAGCTTCTCAACTTCACTTTCCACGAATCACCGTGGAGAACTCAAACCGATGCAACTAATGCAATGGCAAGAACACACTAAGTGGTCAAGTTCTTCCAACCCGAATCCAACCAAAGCAACTAATTATTGGGAGGGATTTGAGAGGAAGAACAAGGATAAACACCAAGAAACTCCAAAGATCTAGATCCAAAGTGTTCCCCTCACTTAGAGGAGAAATCGATCGGTGGAAACGCGAATCTAGACCTCCTCTCTCTTTTCCTCAAAAACTAGCAAGAACTATTGGAGGTATTGAGAGATAGCCAAGCTCAAGAGGGTCAATAATGGAGGGGAAAATTAGCTCAAGAAGTTGGCAAAGGTTGGGGATGAAATGGGGAAGAAGACCCTTAAAAAGGGGGCCAGAAATATGGCCGTTAGGCCAATTTTTGGGCAGCCGGAGGAGGGAGGCCGGCCAGGCCGGCCATAGCCCAGCATAGCCCGGCCATGATGGCTGGCCAGCAAACAGAGAGCCCCCGGCCATGGGCCGGCCATTGGCGGCCATGCTGGCCTAGCCAAAACAGTGAAACTAAAATTGCAATATATCTTTTGCATCCGGACTCCGTTTTCGACGATCTTGGGCTCGTTGGAATCACCATAACAAGCACAACAAGATTATGCATATAAACATCATAGTTCAACAATATATTATAATAAAAAATTAGGAAAGGTTAAACCTCTTTCTTGCAAACCGGAACCGTCATATCTTTTGCAAATGAAGTCCGAAAGAGGTGAAACCAATTTTGTTGGAAAGAGGATGATAGTAGCCATCCTTGGAAATATTTGAAAACAATTAAGAGATAAATTCTCAACACATGTATGTGTGGATAATTTCTCAAGAACAAACCGACAATATTTCTAATATCGAAAACGCAATGGAAGACGCATATGAAAACCGTTTTCGATGAGCTTGGCCTTGTCATGACAAGCACGACAAGAACCAAGACCACACCATGATAAGAGACAAATAAGAACCAATAAAGATGATGCCAATGATGCAAAGGTTTGAGCTCTCTACGACCGATACGCTAAAGCTCACTTGAGAGCCCCTCTTGATAGTACGGTTACCTATCCTAAAACCCAGGTCTCCCAACTACACCACGAGACGGGTAAAATAGAAACCTATCAAGATCATACCTTTGCCTTGCGCATTCCACTTGAGCTAGATGATGACGATCTTGATCTCCTCTCAAGTGGATCACCTTTTTTGATTACGCTCCGCTCGGTGAAGCCTCGCATATTGCTCCCCCATACAACAATATGGGAGAGACACTCTTTAGCATATCTTCACTTGCCCTTATCTTGTATGTTGATCAACTTACACTTAGCCTTGATCAACATATAATCTTCTTCTTTTAGTTTCGACTCCAACATATGGAGTTCAAGCATTCCATACGGACCAACACCTTATCTTGTATGTTGATCAACTTGCACTTAGCCTTGATCAACATATAATCTTATTCTTTTATCTTCGACTCCAACATATGGAGTTCAAGCATTCCATACGGACCAACACCTTATCTTGTATGTTGATCAACTTTCACTTAGCCTTGATCAACATATAATCTTCTTCTTTTAGCCTCAACTCCAACATATGGAGTTCAAGCATTCCATACGGGCCAACACTGCAAATATAACTCAAAGCACACATTAGTCCATAGAGATTGTCATTAATTACCAAAACAACATATGGGGGCAACCATGCTCTTTCATCTAGGGAGTTCGACGACGCTCCCTTTTGGGAGTTCCTCGCCGTCTTCCCTGAATTACTTCAACAAGGCACCAGTGGCGCCATTGCAGCAAACATGTTTCTCCAGTTTGCCCGAGATTGGCGAGAATGACGCCGACGATCTCAAGCAGGGCGGCACCTACCAGCAAGGCTGAAGCATCGATCTCATCCAAGACGCCCACTATACCCACATTGCATCAACCAGGAGATGGCTTGGCATTGCGGCTTCACGTCAGCAACTGATCGATGGTGACGGTGTGAAAGTGCATGGTTGCCCCCATGTGCGGTTTTGGTAATTAATGACAATCTATATGGACTAATGTTTGTATTGAGCTATATCTGTAGGTATGTCCATATGCATTGCTTGATCTCCATATGTTGGAGTAAAGGCTAAGGGAAGAAGATTATATGTGTTGATCAAGGCTAAGTGCGTGTTGATCAACACTCAAGTCCAAGTGAAGATATGCCGAAGAGTGCTTCTCCCATCTTGGTGTATGGGGGAGCAACTTGTGAATCTTCACCAAGTGAAGCGCAATCAATAAAGGTGGTGCGTCTTGAGGAGATGAAGATCGTCTTCATCGACCTCAAGTGGATTAATGCACAAGGCAAAGGTATGATCTTGATAGGGTTTCTATTTTACCAGTCTCATGTTGTTAGTTGAGAGACCAGGTTATAGGATAGATAACCGTACTATCAAGAGGGGCTCTCGACCGAGTATCTTGATTGTATCGTTCATGGAGAGCTCAAACCTTTGCATCCTTCCACTCTTGCTATCATCTTTATTGGTTCTTATTTGGCTCGTATCGTGGTGTGGTCTTGGTGCTTGTCGTGCTCGTCATGACAAGGCTAAGTTCACCGAAAACGGATGTCGTATGCGTCTTCTATTGCGTTTTCGGTATTGGAGATTTTGCCGGTTCAACCGTGTGGAAGGTTTCTCTCCCCCATATCTTTGCAAAATCGGCATTGCTTGTTTGCTATATTTCAAAGGGTAGCTTTTGTCGTCCTCTTTCCAACAAAATTGGTTTCATGACATTTGGACTTCATTTGCAAAAGATATATCATTTTCGGTTTGCGAAATAGAGGTTGATCCTTTCTCCTTTTGGTTTTTACAATATCTTGTTGGACTATGATGTTTCTCTGCATAATCTTGTTGTGCTCATTGTGTCGATTCCAATGAGTCCAAGATTATCGAAAATGGAGTTCGTTTGCAAAAGTTAGGGCAGTTCAGGTTTTTCTGTGAATCTGGCCCGGAGATGGTCCGGAGTCTCCGGTCCTGTGCTTTTTCGGCGCCCAGTGATCTTTTTGTGGTGCGGTACTAGATAGGGGTCCGGAGCATCACCGGAGATAGTCTGTCTCCGGCCTGACCGGAGTCTCCGGTCTGCCCCGATGACCCAAGGGTGGTGCGCCTCTGTTGCCCAGTCCGGAAGCTGTCCGGAGGCAGGCCGGAATCTCCGGCCCAGGCCGGAGTCTCCGGTGCACTTACACCGGAGTCTCCGGTCTAAGTGGCCTCCAACGGCTAGTTTTTGAGGGGACCTATAAAAGGCCCCCCTTCTTCCCAAAATCACAAAGGTTTTCTGTAGCACGTTTTTCACCCTCTCTCCCACCATTGTTGACCTTGGAAAACCTTGCCCTCTCCCAATCCCTCCAATGATTCTTGCCCATCTTTAGGGTTTCAAGAGAGGAGATCTAGATCTACGTTTCCACCAATCAATTTCTCCTCTAAGTGAGGGGAACCTAGTGGATCTAGTTCTTGGAGTTCTTTTGTGGTTCTCCTCTTTGTTCTTCCTCTCAAATCCCTCCCTCATTAGTGGTCTTGCCTCTTGCATTAGTTGCGTCGGTTTGCTCTCTCCACGAAGATTCGTGAAAGTTGAAGGTTGAGAAGCTTATTACTCTTGGGTGCATTGTGTTCCCAAGAGCTTGTGCCTCTTGGGTGCATTGTGTACCCTAGACGGTTGGTGGTGCCGCGAAGACTTCGAGTTGTGAAGCTTCAGGCAAGATTTGGGAGCCCCCAATTGAGTTGTGGGTGTGTGCCCCAAGATCGTTGTAAAGGCTCCGGATTCCGCCTCGAAGGATTTCGATAGTGGAAGGTGAACCAAACCCTTGGGTGCGGTTCATCGGAGAATAGGGTGAGGCCTTTGTGGCATCTTGAGTAGGCCTCTTGTGGCGAGCTCACACCCCTCCAACGAGACGTACTCCTTTAACAAGGAGGAACTCGGGAATACATCCTCGTCTCCGCGTGCCTCGGTTATTTCTATACCCGAGCTATTTACTTATGCAATTTACATTGTGATAGCCTTCATGCTTGAAGTTTTATATCTTGCTATCACCTTGTTGCTAGCCTTGCTTAGCATTAGTTGTTGGTGCACATAGGTGTACCTAGTATAATTAGGTTGTTGGCTTGTTAATTTAAACTCCTAGTTTTATTCCGCAATTATCAAGCCTTAAACCGAAAAAGTTTTAATCGCCTATTCACCCCCCCTCTAGGCGACATCAAGGCATAGTTTGTTCTTTCACGGTGTCGCCTACGTGCTCGGAGAAATGGCCAGCGATGTATGTTTCCAAACTTGTTGTGCATGCGTGCATTCAATGTGAATTGTGCATTTATCGATGTCGTTTCTAATGTGAATTGTCATTTATTAAGGTCACGGGTAATGTGAATTGTTCATGGAGTGGTAGGTGTCGGGAATGTGATGTGTACAAGATGATGTTTAATTAGGTCGATACAGCCAACGTCATGAATCACCTTATCCATGGAGCGACTCCAACCACGACCAGGGAGTGGACGTCGGCCAGGAAGTTCATGCCGATGAGGAAGTGGATGTTCGTGATATTGACACCGGCTAAGATATCAAGCTTTCGAGGCGGGGGGGGGGGGGGGGGTGGGCGGGGAAGGGAATAGAGCAAAGTCGTGGATTAGCAAGGAGGATGAATTTTTGTGTGATGCTTGGACGGAAATAAGGCAAGACGCCACTACCGATACACAACAAACTCGTGAATCCTATTGAAATAGGATTCACAAGGACTTTAAAGAAAGGAAGGAATACCCGCCACACAATGCTTTATACATTGAGCACAATGTGCTTTGCAGCAAGTTCCATGGGTGCCATGATCAAATCATGACGATAAATGAGAGTGGCAATAACGATGCAACCAAAGTAAGATGCTAATCAAAATTCCTACTTGTTTGGCATGCATGGAACTTTCATTGATCTCAACTTTCCATCTATTTGACATGTGCCCTTTTATTAGTTGAAGGATGTTCTAAAGATGTATGAAGGGTTGTACAAGAAGAAGCCCTTCAATTTGATGCATCGTTTTTTGTTTGGGTTAAAAAATTGTCCAAAGTGGACAACACGTCGACCTTTTATGAGAAGAGGAGGCAAGGGCGATATAGATGAAACCCAACTACCAGGGGCCGGCCTAATCCCACGGCCAATTGGGAACAGGAAAGCGAAGGCGGAAAACATGGCGGCGACATCTAGCTCCCTCCAAGTGTCTCTTGCCTCGTACATGAAGGAGGCCTCATCATCCTCGACTCTCGAAGCGAAGATACCCGAAGAGAGCAAAGAAAGATGTGACATCTACTTTGGCGTGCAAGGCCAAAAGCTCAAGGAGATGCTAGTCGATAAGGATGTCCAGATCGTGTCCATGGACATGACACACATGACCCCGGATCAACAAGCCTTTTTTGCCGAGGAGGTCGCTCATCGTGAAGGAGAGGAGAGAAAGGGCCATGGATGCCAAAACCCAAAAATGATTTGTATTGTGAAGGACAGGAGAGAAAGGCCGGACGTGCTGTTGGCCGAGACTTTGCTAGCCGGACTTGCTGTTGGTCGAGACTTTGATGGCCGGACTTGCTGTTGGCCGAGTCTTTGTTGACCGGACTAAATTTATGTACGTATGTTCTTGATAGCCAGATCTGTTGTTGACAATGATAAAAAATGGCCAAAAGGTTGAAAAACTTGAGTGTTGCGCTGTGAGCGACACCCAACATATGCCGAACAAGTGTCCGATACACTCAAAATGGAGATAATATAGGATGTGGGACAAATCTAGGGTGCCGCTGGTGATGCTCAGTCATCGAGTCAGAGAATGCCCGAGAGTGACAGGTCGGTACATTACAGTACACTGCTTCGTTCGCGTGCTAGGCCCAGTGGGTTGCCGTGGGTTGCCGCAAGTTCTTTCTCGATCGTGGCCGTCTACCAGTTTTTTTTCTTTTGAAAAGACGTCTACCAATTTATGCGTAGCGACCGCTACAGAGAGAAAAATGAAGCAAGTACGGGCTACGGCTTGGATTTGTGTGTGATCTCCAGGCCGTTCCCCCCACGAGGGCGTGAGGACCTTTCTGGCGACGACCCACGAGTAGCCCTGGCTATGGCCAGGCCCACAAAAGCCCATGACAGAAAAACTAGGATCAGGCCCTGCTGTCGGGCCTAGAATTCAGGCCCAAGCCCGACCCATCGTCGGAAAATAGAGGCAGGCCTCGGGCCGTGGACTTGGCCTGTTCCTTAAATCGTCCATTTGTGAAGCTCAAAACACAGGCCTAGGCTCACCCGTGGGCCTAAAAACATAGGCACAGGCCCTGAAATTTCGGGCCGACCGGGCCGGGCTTCCCATGGCCAGGACTACCTAGGAGTCTCTCCCGGGCGACCAAATCATGGCCTAATCACTCGCAAATCAGCAACTGTCCAAACGCCTCCCATCAATCAACAGACAGCTTCCCTGGCCGAAACCCACTCCACATTTCCATTTAGATTCCCAAGCACACGCATCAAGAAGTTATCTTCGTGCTTCGCGTGTCCATCCGACCATCCCCACAACAAGCGACTTGCCATGGTTCCTGGAAGCTGGGAGATATCGTGAGGGGTGCATGGCATTGGAGGCAGCGGTGCTCTCCCGGGCAGCCGCTGGTCTCTTCGATCGCTGCTGCGCCATGGCAGGAGCAGGAGGAGGAGCTTGGAATAACCCGTTTGGTGAGGGAATGGTGGGTTTTGACGGCGGAGACTGGGACGCTGCCGCGTGCTCGTCGATGCTGCCGGCGTCACATGGGTGGTTCCAGGAGCCGGATATCCCCGCCGCGCCGCAGGGAGATCTGTCGGGCTGTGGCGAGGCGGGCGATGTTGGTCAGGCCGATGCCGTGCCGGTGACGCCCGCAGCGGAGGGGCGGAGGAAGCGGCGGCGGACGAGACCCGCCAAGAACTCGGAGGAGGTGGAGAGCCAGCGGATGACCCACATTGCCGTCGAGCGCAACCGCCGCAAGCAGATGAACGAGTACCTCGCCGCGCTCCGCTCCCTCATGCCGCCCTCTTACGCCCACAGGGTACGTAACAACCACCATTAGCTTCTTGGATCTCCATTGCTTTACTTAGATGAGCTGTTTCTGTGTATAGGGTGATCAGGCGTCCATCGTCGGAGGTGCGATCAACTTGGTCAAAGAGTTGGAGCAGCGGCTCCAGTCCCTGGAGGCGCACAAGCAATGCGCGGCCAAAGATGACGGCGAAGCACCGCCGCCGCCGACGTTCGCCAAGTTCTTCACCTTCCCGCAGTACTCAATGAGAGCTACCTCAGCACCAGCGCCTCCCGTGGACGATGAGCAGTCCGGATCAAAGCCGTCGGCGGTGGCAGACGTGGAGGTGACCATGGTGGAGAGCCACGCCAACCTGCGGATGCTAGCCCGGCGGCGGCCGAGCCAGCTGGTACGGCTGGTGGTGGCTCTGCAGGGCCACCGGCTCACCGTGCTGCACCTCAACATAACCAACGCCGGCCACATGGTGCTCTACTCGCTTAATCTCAAGGTGGTACACTTACCTACCATATTCTTCACCTACGTACAACTAAACAATTCATTCCAGCTATGTGATATGCTCTTCATTCTAGTTGAAAATTTAGGAAATGTTCTTAGTCCAAGGTTGTACAGTGTCGGTCTATATCGGTGCCTAGATCTCCGTACATTTTGTATTTTGCGTTGTGCTGAACAACAACGCCTCACAACCGTTCGTAAGATGTTGATGCGCATATTGCCGTTTCGTCGTCAATGCAGGTGGAAGACGATTGCCAGCTTACCTCTGTAGATGAGATCGCAACCGCGGCTCATCAGGTCGTCCAGAAGATCCAAGAAGAGCAGGAGTCTGTAGCTTAGGGTAGAATCTTAATTATCCTCTGCATATGTGCAACCTTTTAGTTATTCTAGCAAGTGAAGTGGCTCTTGTGCAAACTAACAATCCTGGCATGTTAGTGCTGAATGAGTTTGTCCATAGCATCTGCATTATCATCTTTGTTATTATGCTCGAACGACTTAAGTTGTTCTGTTGTTCAATTTTGGTATGCGTACCAATAGAAAATGAAAATGACGTAAAATCTTAATTATCCTCTGCATATGTGCAACCTTTTAGTTATTCTAGCAAGTGAAGTGGCTCTTGTGCAAACTAACAATGTTTTATCTTTGCCTGACAAGTTAGTGCTGGATGAGTTTGTCCATAGCAGCTGCATTATCATCTTTGTTATTATGCTCGAAATACTTAAGTTGCGACATGGTGAATTGGTCCTTTCTCATCGAGGTGTTGCGTCGGAAAGGTTTTGATGTGGGTTACATCCACAGGATTCAGCAGTTGATCTCTGGGGGACAAACTGCTATTTTCTGTAAATGGGGAAATGGGTCCTTATTTCCGAAATAGGTGGGGAGTGCGTCAAGGGGACCCTCTCTCACCGATTCTTTTCAACTTTGTGGTTGAGGCGCTCTCGGCTATGCTCTCGACAGCGGCTGCTACAGGTCACATCGAAGGGGTTGTTCTGCACCTTATTCCACGGGAATAACACATCTCCAATATGCGGATGACACCCTGAATCTGATTCAGAAAGAGGATCTTTTTTCGATAAAGAGATTTTATTACTTAAAAAAGTTTTAAGCATTACATCCGGCCTCTGCATAGCTAAGATGCACACAGCCTCCACAAGTCCACAAGTCTCGAGAAAAAAAGTAAAAAAGGCGAATTAATATCATAATGAGAAATTATAGAGACACCTAACGTGGTGGCGGGCCAATCCTCCGATTAAGCTGCCATCCAAAGGCGATGGGACTGTTTTTGATGCAGGATGGGGTTCACGCTAATTTCGACTCCGTTAGGGCCAGATTCTTTTGGGAAGGAGCTGGCCCGAAACGTAAATATCACTGGCTGAACTGGCCAGCTGTATGCAGACCGAAAGACTGTGGGGTTCTGGGTCTTACTAACACAAAGAACATGAATACCACCCTTATGCTCTAACGGGTGTGGAAGCTGTATCAAGATGACTCCTCTGTCTAGCATATATTAGTAAAAGCTAAATACCCGGAGGCCGATAATATCTTTGCCTGTACCTCGTGTGGGGGCTCGCAATTCTGGCAATGCTTGCACAAAATTAAGCAACTCTTCAAGTTAGGTGCTAAGGACTTGGTGAGGAACAGGGCGAGAACTGCTTTCTGGACAGATTGGTGGCTTGGGGATGGGCCACTCCAAGTTTTTTCCCGCGCCTGTTTGCCATTTGTAGTAATCCTTCCATCTTGGTGGCCGAAAACTTTGACCGGGAATCTGTGGGTATCTCCTTTCGCCGAACTCTAGACAGGGAGGGCTTGGCACAATGGAACGAGCTGATGTCCATGTTGGACATGGTGGTCCGCCAGGATGGGCCAGACTTGGTGAAATGGACGCTGGATCCCTCCGGCCGTTTTTCAGTGGCGTCCATGTATCGACAACTCTCACAAGGGTCGACAGTTGCTTATGCTCAGGATTTGGGGGGGGGGGGGGGGGGGGGGGGGGGGAGTTACCGCCGAAGCTTAAAATTGTCACCTGGCAGCTTGCTCTCGACCGTCTGCCTACAGGTATGCTGTTGGCGGAGAGGCACAACCCTTCTAATGGCTGTTGTGCTCTGTGTGGTGAGGCCGAGGACACTACTCATATTTTTTCATGAAATTTGGGTGGAGTATCATGCGGGAGCTGCTTGGGTGCAGCTGGTCACCGGCAAACTTCCCGCAATTCCATGCGAACTTGCAAACTCTTCTAGGTCAACCGCGTAGACTATCTTGGTTGTTAGTCTCTATTATGTTCTGGGCTCTATGGCTAACTAGAAATAAGCTTGCCATCGAGGCTAAGGTTTTGCATCAACCTGCGGATCTAATCTACAAAATTCTTATGTTTATCCAGTGTTGGGCGAACATGTCCAAGGAGTGCGACAGGGAGGCGTTGCAGGAGATGGCAAGCGGGCTAAAAGCAATCTACACTTCTCTCGCGCCAAGAAATGTCCAGCTCACAGTATGAGGTGTTGTTTTTCCGGCTTGTTAGGAGGAGGCCGGCCCCGTTTCCTAGTCTTTTTGTTGCTCTTTTAGGCTAAGCTGTATGACTCAGCTTGTGTAATCGAACCTGTTGTGAACCTGCGAGATTTATTAAATTAAAGTTGGGCTCTGATGTCTTTTATCTAAAAAAACCTTAAGTTGTTCTGTTGTTCAATTTTGGTATGTGTACCAATAGAAAAGGAAGGTTGGCTAGATTCCAACAACACTTCATTTCGACTTAAATGTGACATCATACAATCTTCGAACATGATTAAAAATAGTACTCTCCCCGTTTATATATAAAGTGTATTTATTTTTGACGAAAAATCCAGAATATAGGGGTATTGTGTATCACCACTCACCTGGATAATTTTTTTTATTACGTTCCCTTATCCCATGCACACTCCTATTTTACCACGTCAATTAGGTAGAGCTAATTCCGTCCAAAACTGGTGCAATTTTTCCTTTCAAGAGAGTGGTTTAATTTCCAAACAAAAAACTATACACCATGCATCAAGAAACCTAAACCCCTAATGCCTGATTAAACTTAATCTAGCAAAATCTACTGCAGCGACTACCCCGGTTCCTCCTCCTCCTCTCCAATGCCGACATGGCACCATGCATGGGTAAAAGGTGTTGTCCGGCCTCGGCAGCCGGTGGAACGCTTCAAACTCTCTGTATTCAGCCTCGGATGAGGGGCGCGTACGACAGCGTCTTCCGTGTCGGCCAACACTCCACCATCACAAAGAACACATGCGCTTCCTCCTCCAACTTCGCATGGCGGTGGTAGTATTCTGTCGTCCTAACACTCACCATCGAGCAAGCCACAAATCCTTGTTCAACTCTACATGGCATTGACGGCTTCTGTGTCTGCCAAACATTGCACCATCGCTCGATCCACAACCGATCTTTGCTCTAACTCTACACGGTGACAACGTCGGAGACCACTTGGAGCGGGCATCAGAGGGGGGCTAACGCAAGCTAAGTCTTCATGGACATTCTCGGTTTGGCTCGCTCTTCGGCCTCTTGTTCGGTCCTTTCCTCCCTTGTATGCATTCACGGTTTGCTGCCTCTCCTGCCTTCTGTACACTCTTCTAACTACGCCTCCCCATTACCGGCTTAGTTGTCTCCGGCTGAATACAACGAGCTCAATGGCCATCATTTTTTTTTTGCACGAAACCTCGGGATCTGGAGACAACCAACATGATAAGGGTGGAAGAGGAGAGGATTGAAAAAGAAAAACAAATAGGCAGCCAAACCGAGAATATGATAGTGGAAGAGAGGAGCAATTGAGAGGCGTGAGAGAGTGGAGATGTTGAGCCACTTTTTATAGAGAGGGGAGCCTTGTCTCTTCGAGGTAGAGATATGGAGGGTTTGGAAGGGGATAATTGGAGAAAAGGGCAACAAAAATTAGAGGTGCTGCTAGGAGTTGAAGATAATGTTGGTGTTGTGTGCTAAAGTTGGACCCGGCAGGGCCGACGCAACTTGTGTGTGTAATAATCTAAGTTAGTCCTTGAAGTTTGTGTCTCAGTAGCTACTGAATGTGTGATTCAGTTGTGAAACCACATTGTAATAAGTTACTTATTCTAAATATTCTTAATTGATAGAGGTATGTGGGCACTTACTCTAACAAATGTGTTAAGTCGACCGATGATTTGGTTCCACTTTGAATTGCCATGGGCATGCCAACTCGATGCACGGACTCGACCAAAGGAATTTGGCGAGTCAGACTGATCCACATGTGAACCGTAGCAGGCATGTTGTCATTTGCGTGTCTCATCAATGTGTGTGCCACAATCCTTAGACCTGAGGCCCTCACATGATCCGATTTGTGTATGGCCAGACTAAGTCTTGTCAAACGCTATGTGTAACATGATAGTTATAAAGGTAGAGTTTGGGCCGAGTCGAGAAGCAAGCTAGGTGACATGGTTGAACAAGATGAAAATTCCCCCTTCGACTCAGAGAGATGTTCTTTGGGCCCTCTCGGCTGATCTGATTCGGAAAACATGGCCATGAAACTCGACTAAGAGTTAGTTGAGTAGGATCAAAATTTAATTCGGTGAAATCAAGGACACAAGATGAGTAGATAGTCAAACCATTAAAGGGATGGAAAGCTCTTGCCTATAGCTATGATAAGGTACATCATGAGGCAAAGGGATTGGACATCGGATAGCAAAGTCGTGGACGACTTCACTTCAATCGGGAGTCGGCATGCATTGCTAGAAGTCACTACCTACTATCATCTTGAGATTGACTGTGCATGGGAGGTGATACGTCCATTTTGCATCACTATTTTATATCATAATTTACTGTTATTCATGGATATATTTCATATTAGAAGGCAATACTTATGTTATTTTATCTTATTTTGTATGTTTGATGATCGTTGGTGATTTGACTGTCGGAGCCCGGAATCAGCTGGAAAAAGCACCGTCAAGATACTGAACTTCTGCAACTCCAGAAATTCCGCAAAAATTCAGAGATTATTATTTCGCCAGAAGACAAGGGGAGCCAGAAGGGCGACCAGAGGGGGGCCACGGGGTGGCCAGACGCCACCCAGGCGCGGCCCCACCCTTGGCCGCGCCTGGGTCCCACCTGGAGGCCCAGTGCCGCCTCCGGCTCCCCCCTTTTGCGTATACCATCCCTTTGACCTAAAAATCATGGGGGACGCTTCGAAGAAATATTCCACCGCCGCCTCAGGGGCGGAAACCACAGAGAGAGAAAAGCTCTCCGGCAGGGAGAAATCTCCCAGGGGAAATTCCTTCCTAGAGAGGGGAAATCATCGCCATCCTCATCGCCATCCTGGAGTATTTAATGGTTTGATATTTAAGTTGTGGTGCTATTCTTCTAGTGGTGTTGTGTGAACGTCGACTACATGACACTTCACCTTTATGGGCCTAGGGGAACGCATCGTGTATTTAGTTTGCTTGTGTGGTGGTTGCTGGATTGACAGAAACCTAAACCCTCGCCGGTAAACTAGTGCATGAGGGAGTGTAGGATCTCAGAGTTTAAAGTTGTGGTTAGTTAATTCTTAAATACTTTCTTGCATTTGCAGATGCTTGTAGGGAAGTCTAATCACAAGTGTGTACCGGTCCAAGTAAGGGCGGTTCATTAGCATAGGTTCACCCACACAACACTTAGCAAAACATTAAACATTAAGCAGCGGTATGAAGCGAAAGTGACTTGACATAATTTCCATGTGTCCTCAGGAGCGTTCTAGCCATCATAAGTAACATCACCAACTTGTCCTTTGTGCTAAAAAGGATTGGGCCACTTGCTGCAATTATTATTGCTATCTTTTATTTACTCGCACTTTATTTACTTGTTACTATAAAAAACCCATAAAAACTTGTCTGTTAGTATTTGCAGTGAAACCTTGCGCGAATCTACAAGCCAGCACCTTCTGCTCCTCGTTGGGTTCGACAATCTTATTTATCGAAAGTACTACGA
This sequence comes from Puccinellia tenuiflora, assembly GCA_012064385.1. Classification (NCBI taxonomy): domain Eukaryota; kingdom Viridiplantae; phylum Streptophyta; class Magnoliopsida; order Poales; family Poaceae; genus Puccinellia; species Puccinellia tenuiflora. Next base: position 131,906 of record QRDG01001280.1, read on the forward strand.
TAGATCCTCTATACTTGTGGGTCATCAGGAGGGAGTCGGGAAAATGACTTAGGATACTTCGAGCCATGACGGGGAGTCATAGGCTATGTGTGTCCTACTGAAAGTTAACCTGTAGGGTCACGCACCTAAGAGGATTGAAGCCAGCCGAAAAGAGTTCCTACCGAAGAAGTGCGACTGATTTGGACTCAAGTCAACACGGGACGCGAATCGATAAGGTTAGGGTTTGCTGCCTGGACCACAAGTTTTGTGGGCCAATGAGGCCCATTAACCAGCCCACCACCGGTATATAGAAGGTTGTGGAGGATAAGGGATTAGTGAGTGGAAGCAAAGCCGCATTGGTGGCAGCGAGTCACCGGAGTGAGCCGGAGTTTTCCAAGACGAGCTAGTACAAGGACTGCACTGCCTTGACGCGCTTATTCGAGTTCTGTAACTGCGCACTGAGTGGTAGGCCTCCATGGCCTTTCACTGGAGTTGGATCTTGGCTTTCCGCGCTAGGGAAGTATTTTTGTTTGCGCTCGTTGCACCCGGCGTGGCCCAGCAATGGTATGAGAGCATCTTTTTTCGGTTTTTGGCTTGGATGTGTGTACAAGTGTTGGGTAGGAGTGGAAAATTGAATTTCCTTGGCGGTTTTGCGTGGTCGATTCAAGAGTTGATTCGGTTTTGAACAAAAAAAATCAAAACAAAGGTTGAAACCCCGGCCTATCCATAAAAAATGCACACAACTTATTTTTATTAAATTATTCAATAAAGCCTTACAAAAAAAATGCACCGATCAACCCGAAGCCACCATATTGGCGTCATGTGTCGCTAGACCTACAAGTTTGATGATGGGGTTGGCATGATCGGAGCTGTCTGCCGTAATCTCACACCTACACACATCATCCAAAACCGGAGCACCGGTCCGCAGACCCTCAGCGCGCATCGTATTCGCACATCCCAGAAGTTACCACCGCCATCTTCCGCAAACCCATCTTCAGGATAGGGATCAACACATTTACCTTGCCAGGATTGTCATCGACGCCACCACGACGCCTGACAACACCACACCCTACACTCGTCCATCAATACGAGTCCACTACCGAGACCCCGATGCACCACGCCGCCGAAACTCATTGTTATCGACGCGAAAGAAACCACGCCGCTCCACCATAGGACCCTTCCAGCTAGCATCCACTCCAAAGACGATGCCCCCAGGAGGGAGAATGGCGCCAGACACCACCATCATTCGATCTGAGAGACCCTGATCTAGGGTTTCCTTGAGAACAACCCGGATGATAAGACGAGCATTGCAGCAACGATGAAGGTAACGATGCAAATATGCATCGCCATCATTCGCCATACCGAAGTCGGCATGGTTTTCTCCAGCCGTCGCGCCTCCTCGAACCCGTAGCCAGCTAGATCGCCACCAACTACAAGGTCGGTGAAACCACAATCTCGCGCATCATTCACCATCGATACTGGAGAAAGCTCCAGCCACCACGCGCTTCCTGCGACGCACCTAGGCTCGGAATTAATCCCATGATCCGCCGCACCGAGGCACCGCCACATGGAGCCACCTCCAGACCAGACATCCCCGACAGAAGGGAAGCCGTCACCGCCATGTCTGAATTCGTCGCTCTAGGATCCTTGCGCCCCTAGTCATTCAGCACCGCCAGCCGAGGTCGTCCTCCCCACATAGTCGCCGGAGCGGCGACGCGCCGCCAGCAGAAGCACCCATAGGACAAGGACTGCCGCCGAGCATTGCCCTCCCAGCCGCGCCACGGCCGCGAGGCGTGAGGGTCCCACCGTCCCCTTGATCCGTGGGTCGAGGGATTTCTCGACAGCCACCTCTAGGGACGACAAGGGGTGAGAGCAGGGTGGAGGGGGGTGGCGGCTGTGGGCTAGGGTTTCTCCCCTAGTCGCCCTGGAGGTGGGTGACGAGGAGGTTTGTAGCAAGAAGCGAACTTGATGGGACCAATTAGCTTTTGGGGTTTGTGGAAGATAAGCAAGGCTCAGACCAATAAGCAAACATGGATCAACCACTACGGTGCAAGGTTCATGTCAACATAGCCGAGCTTGCAGATTGGAATGCGGGTTTCGGAAATGTGTGCAACTCATAATTCAAATTTGGTCTGCATGTTTGCTAGGAAAAAAGTATGATGTATGATGGATTTTTTTCCTTCGAGAAAACGCAAAATTACGAGTTTTGACACATTGATAGATAGAAACAAGATTATGTACAGGGGACACCAGACATACAACTCATAAATCGAAGATGTTGTGGATAGATCATGGATATGTACGATTAATGGTCCAGATGGTTAGATATCATTTGTAGCAATAACGACAGAAAAAGGTCGAGCATCATGGCTGGAAATATTCCAAAACAGGTTGTACGCCACGACAAAAATGCTATTAATTAACAGAAGACATGACATGCAAGATTGTTGTTATCCATTTGGCCAGTGGAATAACCATAGCTAAATACAGTAGTTAGTGTGGGCAGCCAATCTCGAGTTCTCAACCCAATGACATAGATCACATCTCTGCAAGAGCTATACTAAAACGACCTAAATAGATGTTTTTGGCCTGTTCCAGGACCTTTCTAAAGATAGACGGAACAACCCTACAATTGGATACTTGGACCCTGGTAGAAGAGATAGCGTGTATCAAGAAAATTAATCAATTTTGGATTAAATAATAAGATAGAGGTAAATCACGAACAGAGAGGCTCTTTGCCGTGTCTCGGCAGTCTTTGGCGTGTGCTGGATATCGGACACACGACAAAGCATTCTTTGCCGTGTGCCTGACACATGACAAAAACAAAGACAAGAGATAGCACATGACAAAGACCAGCGCACGGCAAAGACGCTTGACACGTGTCGAGCCAGACGGTAGAATAAACGACGCAACGACAATAGGTTTTTGCCGCGTGCCGCACACGGCAAAGATTTAAATCTTTAACGTGTGTGGCACACGATAAAGAAAAATTTCATTTTTTTAAATCAAAATTTTAAAAAACGTGTCGTGGGACACTGTGTCCGGAGCTCACCGTCACCGTGTCCGTCATCGACGGCAAGTGGTGGTGGGACTCAGTTGTCAGATTTGTCGTGTGCCACGATATTTAGCACATGATGCCCTGTGCAGCACACGGGAAAGACACTGCGGAGCGTTTTCCTGACTTTGCCGTGTGCGTTTGGCACACGGCAATGATCCATTCTCACGTAGTGAATTAATAAAATTATCCGAGGCTATCATTTGATACTCATTGATTCGATTCAGAGGGAAATCGCACCAAACTAACCACACATAAGATAACAGCTAGAACTTTACCCCGTATACCTTCGGAGAAGCAGCCACCAGTAATCATGTCTTCAGTGCATTTGTAATTTCTCATAAATTAATAGCGAACAAACACTTGTACGCGGACAACCTCACCAAAGTTTCTTATCAGTAATCAAGAATGATAGTGGTTTAGCTTCAGATATTGGATGAGATGCTGAACTTCCATGTTACAGCAGTCCGCTTAATCTTTGAGAATAAACTTTCGTCGGAAAGAAATCACTAGAGGGAAGCACAGTTAACTGAAGGATACACATCATGAACAGCTTGCATGGTTTCCAGAGACATTGACAAGGCGGTGAGAATAATGATGACTCTATCAAGTGATCAAGTGTGTATTGAGTTATATAGGCCTTTCTTCCAATAAAGAGAGCTTTATTAAATTTATAAGTTAGCATCACGCTAATACAATGAGAGAGTTCATAAGAGATTACACCTAGTCTTCATATAGGTAGGATCCACACAACTGCTCAAACAAAAACAAAAAAGGGGAAAAGGCACACAAAAAATGTGGGAACCTTGTAACAACATTTAAGGCGCTGGAGGGCTGATCCGTAGTCAAATCTGCTCTTCACGTGGGATACAAATATCACGCACAGAGCGTTGAGCAGGCAATGTTGCTCGTGTTCCCGTTGTGTGTCTGCTTCTCGGGCTTTGTGTTTATCTCGATACTTCCACTATTCCAGAACTTAGTCAACATTTAAACCTTGCTAAAGTTTGACTATTACATTGAGAAAATATAAACATTTACAATTTTGATAAATATGGTATGAAAAAATATATATTGTATGGTGGATCTACGAGCTGGCCGGTATTATAGACGTTCATAATTTTAAACAGAAATTGGTCAAACTTAGAATTGATTTTGACTAATTATATGAATTTTATTTTGTAAAAGAGAGTGGACAAAACACAAATCTTGCGAAGAAAATTTACTTCAGGCCTTTCTTCCAACGTTACACATTTTTACAACATTCCCCCTTATTTTCTCGACAAGTCGAGTCTTTAGTTACTCAAAACTCGAGTCAAGCCTATACAAACAAAAGAAGTTTACATACATCTTACATAACTACGATGAAGACAGCCATACTTTTCTCCTTTGTCAGATTTTCAAAACTGAGCTCTCTGTTTTCCCATGTCCCATTTCCCCTCACCAACGCAATGTGTGGGAGGGAGGAATTACAGATAACCTAGTATGGTGACATTCCGGATCACAAACGACTAATTTAAATTCTTCACTGGGGCCGTTACAGTGACAACACCTGACGATCCATTATTTGGTGTGGCCCTTGTTTGTTACTCTTCCCGTCTACGGATGCATGCATGTCACTCTCGATCGTGATAAAAGAGAAATTTACGTCATTCTCGGGAAATATATGATCATCACATCACTAGACCAGCAGTAAGAGACGTTTGGGGAGGGCGTACTGAACCAACAGGCTCGATCATCCGATCGTCTCTGCTACGTTCAGTGCCCGTTCTGCACATTTCAATCCGAGTAGTTATTAAGGATGAAGCATATTCCTGCTGTCTGCCGTTTTTGGTCACTGGCCGGTGTCACAGTCCGTGATGTGACCAAATTAGAATATGCTTCACTTGTCTTGGTCCGGCGCTAGTTTCAATTAAATTCTTTGTGACAGAGATACTGCACGCGATAATATGCTCCCTCACGGTGGATATTCTTGCTTGGAGGTACCTAGCTCTTTTACTCCATCTAACTACTTGGACAGGACTGCAGAAGAACGACGGTTTAATTGTTGTTGAAGTATCTGTGGATAAAGTCCTCTCGAGTAAAACTAGCTAGCTGATCGATCTTGTATATTCCTGCACATAAACTGAAAACTGGCACTTGTGCTTTTCTCTGACATACTCACAGCTCAGAGCAAAGTTTAAGTTAAACTAGCTAGCTGTTTGTTGAGGAGATGAAAGTTTTTCTCATGAAACCTCTGTATTTCAATCGTGTCTATGCTCCGAACTGGTTCATGTCTTCAAAAGTATTATCTATGTACGTTCCATAATATAACCCGTTTTGGTAGGCTATTTTTGCATAATTATGGAACGGAGGAGTACTTCAATTTGCCGGTTGAGCTGGCCGTCGTGTACGCAGGACTGGTAGTAGATGCCATATTTCGGCAGGTTGACCGGCAAGAAGGGTGTGGCGCCATGCACGCCACCATGCAACTTGGCAAGAAGTGTCATTTCGCGGTAGCCACTTCTTGTAAACGGGGCTTCTTGTAGGGGCCCAACCACTCTACATCAGGCCCAGTTACGCCAAGGAGCGCGTCCTTTCCGCGGCCAGCTTACCTTCCCATAGCCATAGTCCCGTGTTGGTGGGCCAGACCAGTAACAGTGATGCCATTGAACCCGTAATCCGTTGACCAGTTAGTGGACTCACACGGAACGATCGAGGGAACAGGACGCGGAGACACTAGGCCCACCTCGTCCTCGTCGTCATGCAGCGACGCATGCGTGGTTCTGGTCTCCTCTTTCTCCTGCTGCATGCGCAACTGTGTCGCTCTTCGCGTCGGCGTCGAGCACAATGGCATGCCCAACTGCACATCCGGCCATCCCTGCCGATGGTGGTCTGGTGGACCAGAAGCTAGCACAAGGGGATGGCTAGGCTGAGAGAATATCCTGTGGAAACCAAGTTTCGGTGGAAATCGGTGAAAACCACAAAAAAACATGATTATAAGTTTTGAAAAATTCTCAAAAAAATGCATCACGTTGGAATAGTAGGATTCTATAGGCATGCAAATTTTCAAGTTGAAATTTAAAAAACTTTAGGAGTTATGAAAATGACAAAATCAGCAATGAATAGTGGCATTTTTTTGAGTTTCAACTTGAAAATTCGCACGCCTATAGAACTTTGTTTTCCCAACGTGATGCATTTTTTTAAAAAAAATTCAAAACTTGTAATCATGTTTTTTTTTGGTTTTCACCGGTTTCCACCGAAACTTGGTTTCCACAGGATACTTTCTCGGCTAGGCTGGCTGGCTGGCTAGTTTGCTTCGTTTGACCTGCTGTCAGCTCGATCGAGATCGTACACTAGTAGACCAGTAGTCTAGTAGATGTAGGAACTACACCCTCCGTATCATAATATATGATCCATACGAACTATATATGGATGTATCTAGACGTATATTATGATACGGAGGGAGTTGAAGGTTGTGAACCAGAAGGTTGATGAAATTTGCGATGGAAGACGCTACACTATAGTCGGGTCTCGCGTCCTCCCGATCCTCCGCCTCCTGTTGACGCCACGCGTCTATGTGGGATGTTTTTGTCCACTCGTTTTAATCCCCCTTAAATCCATCGTCTTTCTCGCGAGAGAACGCCCTCCGGGAATTCTGCCGACACGGCCCCCACGAGCAACCGCCCACATGCCTCCGCCAGCTTAGGCCGGCGCGCCTTCTTGATGCGGTGCAAATAATTGAAAGGTTTGTAGCAATATTTTCTATTTTTTATGCAAATCCGCCTAATGTAGCAATTTTCTTCTTTAGATGATGCAATATTTTCTTCATGAGGTGTGCATTGTAGCAGAATTTTTTCCTTCTGATGCAAACCCACTAAAACGTTGGTAGCAAAATTCTTTTTCATATGATGCAATGTTTTAAAAGATTTGTAGCAAATTTTAAAAGTTGCAAAGGGTCACCACAGCTCTACCCGAATGTGATACCAGCTCTACCGATTTGGGCTGCAAACGACATCACCGAGCGATGGCGGCGTCTTCTCCGGCGAAGGTCGGGGCTCACGATAGAGCGTTGTGGCACATATGCGGGGTGCGGCCATGGCACATGCGACGCGACGCCATTCTGCGTGTGCTAGTTCGGTGGTCTACCGTCATCGGCTACGACCGGGTGATGCTTATGGAGTACTCCAACCAGCTATGGCGGGTGCTGCGAGCCGACGAAGACGGTTCTGTCCATCGACGACGATAGTGATCGAAACGGTTACTGCACATGCTCCTCACTGGCTAGACACATGCTTCTAGCGGCGTCGCGCGATGCAACCAGATGTTACGGCGGGTGCTACCATGAATGGATGACGATGCTACTATGGTGCAGAGCCGGAACTGATTTTTGTTGCATACTCTTTTTTGTTCTGCTATATTGATGTTTTCGGAATGCTGCAATGTTTTTTTTAGCCTTTTTAATACACGTCAGGAAAATTTGATGGATTGATGCTACAATAGCATGCAAAAATTGGTACAAACAAAAATATTTTGCGCTTCATTGAAGCATTTGCGCGAGCGAAAATTTGATTTGCTATAATAGCACAAAAATCTTATTACGTACGAAACAATGAAAATATGTTACAATAGTATAATTTTTTATTACAAACAAACATTTCTACTATATAGAACCATTTACGAGATTGCTTCTGGATCCGGGGCCAAATCGGCCAAGCCTAGCATTGACCCACGTTTGGCCACTATAGCTTCCGCACGCGGTAGTAGTCAGAAAGGGGCATGCCGCATGCCTGTCCTCCCCGCTCAGAGCAACTCCAGCCGCCCCCCCAGCACCCCTTTTTGTACATCGGCGGCCCATTTTCCTCGTAGTCGCCCCCCAGCGCCCCCCTCAAGGCCTCGTTTTTCGACGGATTTGGCCCAAACTTTATCCGGCGTTTCCAGGCCGAACCCAACGCGCCGGGTTCCGCCTGGGGGCACCGGCGAAAGGCAAATGGCGTGAGATGGATAGAAAACCGCGTGAAGCTTCCGGCGGGCCCGCCCTGTCAGCGGCACACCGCTTCGTCGTCCTCATCACCTCGTCTCCCGCGTGGCATTAGTGCTCCTGTCGCCGGTCAGGCGTACCGCCGTCATGTCAAATCGGCCACGCGGCGGAGTTACGCGCGCCACACTTACTGCCCCGCCGATATTTATTACCCAACCCTCACTGTCGGGCACGCCCCACACATCTCACACTCGCCCAACTCTTCTTCCCCTTCTTCCCCTCTCAAGCTCGCCGAGAGAACCAAATGGCGGAGAGGTACCCTGGAGACGCCGCGGCGGCCAACGGCTTCAGCCGGAACTGGCTGTACGACTGGGAGGCTCGCCTGCTGTACGAGGCGGGCTACACAGCCCCGCCGGACATGTGCGTCCCCGGCAACTGGCTGGCCCAGCCAGATGGGTTTCCGGTGCCCCCGATCCCTATCGGCGAGGATTGGCTGTCCGAGATCCACGCCGCACGCGAGCGCATGACGGACGAGCAGCGGGCGAACCCGATCTGGGGCCAGGAGAACAACATATCCTGGAACGCCTACTTCGCCGAGCGTCGCCAGCGCCAGCTGGAGGACTACACCGGCCCGCCGCCTGCACCCAAGCGCAACAACACCGAGGGCAGGAAGAGGTGGTGGGGCGTGCCCGGCCGCTCGCTGGCCTACGTCCTCGGCTACATCGAGGATGGCAACGAGCCGCGGTTGCAGGACCCACCGCGCACGGCCCCCGTTCGCCGGGGATGGACGCCGAGGAGGATGTCCGCGTCGTCGTCGTCCTCTTCCGGCGCCTCCCATTCCGTCGGCGCCTCCCGTTCCGCCGGCTCGGTGCCGCGGACACCGCTCGTCCGCGTCAAGGACGAGCCGGTGGACGAGCCGACGCGGACACGCTACTCCCGCGGCATCGTCATTAGGGAGCCCGGCGAAGGCCGCCTTGAAAGTGCATGGTTGCCCCCATGTGTGGTTTTGGTAATTAATGACAATCTCTATGGACTAATGTTTGTATTGAGCTACTTGTAGGTGTGTCCATTTGCATTGCTTTATCTCCATTTGTTGGGGTCAAGGCTAAGGGAAGAAGAGTTGTGTTGATCAAGGCTAAGTGCAAGTTGATCAACACTCAAGGCCATGTGAAGATATGCCGAAGAGTGCCTCTCCCATATTGGTGTATGGGGGAGCAATTTTGCGAGTCTTCACCGTGCGAAGCGCAAGTGGATTATGCGCAAGGCAAAGGTGTGTCCATTTGCATTGCTTGATCTCCATTTGTTGGAGTCAAGGCTAAGGGAAGAAGAGTTGTGTTGATCAAGGCTAATTGAAAGTTGATCAACACTCAAGACCATGTGAAGATATGCCGAAGAGTGCCTCTCCCATATTGGTGTATGGGGGAGCAATTTTGCGAGTCTTCACCGTGCGAAGCGCAAGTGGATTATGCGCAAGATAAAGGTATGATCTTGATAGGTTTTCAATTTTACCGGTCTCATGATGTTAGTTGAGAGACCGGGTTATAGGATAGATAGTCGTACTATCAAGAGGGGCTCTCGACCGAGTATCTTGATCGTATCGTCCGTGGAGAGCTCAAAACTTTGCATCCTTGCAATCATATTTATTGGTTCTTATTTGGTTTTTATCGTGGTGTGGTCTTGGTGCTTGTCGTGCTTGTCATGACAAGGCCAAGTTCACCGAAAACGGTTTTTATATGCGTCTCCTATTGCGTTTTCGGTATTGGAGATTTTGCCGGTTCATCCGTCCGGAAGGTTTCTCTCTTCCATTTCTTTGCAAATTCTCCATTGCTTGTTTGCTACATTTCCAAGGGTAGCATTTGTCGTCCTCTTTCCAACAAAATTGGTTTCACGTCATTTGGACTTCATTTGCAAAAGATATTGCATTTCCGATTTGCAAATGAGAGGTTTTACCTTTCCCCATTTATTTTTATAATATATTGTTGGACTATGATGTTTCTCTGCATATTCTTGTAGTGCTCGTTGTGACGATTCCAACGAGTCCAAGATTATCGAAAACGGAGTTCGTGGGTGAAAGTTATCGCGTTTTCGGTTTCGAAAGTTTTTTTGACAGAAAATTAAAAAAGAAAGGAAAAGAAAAAAAGAGGGCAGCCAGGCCGGCCTGGCCTCCCGGCCCACCCCGCGCTGTGTGACCGGCCCAGGCCGGGCAGGCAGGCCGACGCCTTCGGGCTGCCAGGCCGGCCCCAGGCCGGCTCCCCTGCTTTGCTCGCTCGTTCGGTCGATGCCTGAGATTCCCGGCCGGCCTGGCCGGGCTGCCGGCCGGCCCCAGGCCGGGGTCTCGGGCTGGGCAGTTTTTTGCCCCAACGGCCACTTTTTGTGGCCCCCTATAAAAGGGGCTTTTTCCCCATTTTTCCAGTTGAGCTCTTTTTTTCTCTCTCCTCCATTGTTACACATTTTGATAGCTCGATTTCTCCACTTCACTCCAATGATTCTTGTCCATTTTTTTGGGAAACAAGAGAGGAGGTCTAGATCTACCATTCCACCAATCAATTCCTTCTCTAAGTGAGGGGAACCTAGTAGATCTAGATTTTGGAGTTATTGGTGTTTCTCCTTGTTCTTCCTTTTAAATCCTTACATAGCATTAGTTGCTTTGCTTAGATTTTGGAGAGAAGGATTTGACCACTTAGCGTGTTCTTGTCATTGCATTAGTTGTATCGGTTTGCTCTCTCCACGAAGATTCGTGGAAGTGAAGGTTGGAAACTTGTTACTCTTGGGTCATTAGACCCTAGACGGTGTTGTGGTGATCCTTGGGAGACTCCAATTCGATTGTGGATGCATGCCCCAAGCTTAGTAGTGTAAAGGCTCCGGATTCCGCTTAGAAGGACTCCGATAGTGGAAGGTGAATCAAACCCTTGGATGCGGTTCATCGGAGAATATGGTGAGTCCTTTGTGGCATCTTGATTATGGCGAGCTCACACCCCCTCCAACGAGACGTACTCCCTTAACAAGTAGGAATTCGGGAATACATACTCGTCTCCGCGTGTCTCGGTTATTTCTATACCCGATCTCTTTACTTATACAATTTACATTGTGATAGCCTTTGTGCCTGATGTCATGTATATTACTATCACCTTGTTGATATATTGCTTAGCATAAGTTGTTGGTGCATATAGGTGAACCTAGTATATTAGGTTGTTGGCTTGTTAATTTAAACACCTAGTTTTATTCCGCAATTATCAAGTCTTAAACCGGAAAAAAATTAATCGTCTATTCACCCCCCTCTAGGCGACATCGTTTGTTCTTTCACGCCTGCTGACGCCGAAGAAGGAGCCCGGCACCGGCGGGAGCTGTTGGGAATATGCCCTAGAGGCAATAATAAAATGGTTTATTAAGCATATTCACGTTTATGATAATAGTTTATTATCCATGCTATAATTGTATTAAATGAAAACATAATACATGTGTGGAATATAAACACGAGAGTACCTAGTGAGCCTCTACAGGACTAGTTCGTTGATCAAGAGATAGTTAGAGTTTCCTAACTATGGACTTGTTATAGTCACTTGATAACGGAGGTATATCATTAGGAGTAATGGTGTGATGGACATGACCCAAACAATAAAGAGTTGCAATTAATCGTGTCACAAAAGTTTTGTTGTCAACACTTTTAATATGCCAAATATAGTTTCCTTAGACCATGAGATTATATCACTCCCGTTCACCGGAGGAATACTTTGTGGACATCAAACGTCACTTCATAACTGGGTGATTATAAAGGTGGCTTTCAGGTATCTCCGATGGTGGGTTGTTGGGTGATATGTATCGAGAGTGGGATTTGTCCCTCCATGTGACGGAGAAGATATCTCCAGGCCTTCTCGGTAATATAGCATCAAAAGTCTACAGACATGTGATTAGGTTGTAATCACGGAGATCCTATATTATGGACGAGTAAAGAGAACTTGTCGGTAACGAGATCAAACTGGACATGGGGATGTCAACGATTATATCTCGGGCAAGTAAAATATCGTGAGACAAAGGGAATCGTATATGAGATTAATTGAATCTCCGGCATCGTGGTTCAATCGAGAAAAAGGTTTCCGTTGAGTGTATAGGAATTAATATGGGCATCCCGGTCCCGCTATTAATTATTGATATGATCATGTCTATGCATTCTCGAACCCGTAGGGTCACACACTTAACGTTCCGATGAAATTAGGTTTTGCACTGAATTAAATGATGAAATGAATGAATGGTGATTCGGAGTCTCGGATGGGATCCCGGACGTCACGAGAGGTTCCGGAGGAGTCCGGAGAATAAGATTCATATATGGAAAGTTGTTTCCGGAGGTTTCGGAAAAGTTCCGGAAATTATTTGCAGGGTACCGGAAGGTTCTGGAATGTTCTAGAAGGTTCTAGAAGTGGGACCACATATTGTATGGGGCCCACATGGACCAAAGGGGTGCAGCTGGCCACTTGGGCCAGCCGCACCACCTAAGGCCCACATGGGCCAAACCGAATTGGCCTAGGTGGGGGAGCCGGCCAACCCTAGGGGGAGTCCTAGGGAGACTCGGCTTGTGGGCCAAGCCACCCCTTGGCCGGCCGGCCCTAGGGCTCCCCTCCACCTATATAAAGGGGTGAGGGGAGGGGGGTGCGGCACACAAAGAGGCTGCCCCCCAAGCACCCTAGCCGCACCACCTCCTCACCCAAAACCCTAACCCTAGCCGCACCCCTTCCCCAAAGGGCTGCCGCCACCTCCACCTCCACACCATAGCCGCACCACCCCTATGCCCTAGGGCCGATGCGCCTTGTTCCTCTCTCTCTCCTCTTGCTTGGCTTGGCGAAGCCCTGCTCGTGGAGATCGTCATCGTCACCGGCACTACCGTCGTGCTACTGAGATCATCAAGGCCACGTCCTCTCGCTTGCGGGATCAAGGAGTTGACGTCTTCATCGAGCTGTACGTGTGGACGCCGCGGAGGTGCTGCCCGTTGCTGCACTTCACCGGATTGGATCTCGAGGATAATACATCTCCTCGCGACTAGACGAGTCTAGTTGCGGGGATCGACTAGCCAACCCCTGCACCGACAAAACGCGTTTGTTGATCTTCAAGGGTAAGAGATTGGATCTCACCTTCGCTATCTTCATCTAGTAGATCTAGATCCTTGGGGTTTATTCCGCTTGCCGCGTAGGATTTTTTTTTTGTTTTCCATGCTGCGACCCCTTCAGTGGTATCAGAGCCTAGATCTATTCATAGATGTTGGTGCGATTAGAACACAAGGAGTTGTGGGCGTTGATATTTATGTTGCTACCTTCTCGCGTGCACTTTGCATCTTTGCGGTATTGTGAGATTGAAGCGGCCCGGACCAACCTTACTCGTCCTCGCACGAGAGACCGGTTCCACGACTAATATGCAACTTGTTTTTCATAAGTGGCTGGCGGGTGTCTGTTTCTCTTGCTTTAGTGAGGATGCAATTTTCAATGGAAGGCCTTTCAAAGGATGAGTAAATAAGCAACTATTATATCACCGTTGTGGTTTTTGCGTAGATTAGAACGGTTCTATCTCGTTGACCCAAGCCACGTAAAATTTGCATAAACAAAGTAGAGGACGTCTAACTTGTTTTTGCAGAGGGGGTCAAGTGGTGTGATATGGCCAATGTGATTTGTGATAATGTATGCAATGATCATGTTTGTAATTTTTCGCGACTTGCATGTCGACGAGTACGGCAACCGGCAGGAGCCATATGGTTGTCTATTATTTTATGTGACCTACGAGTCATTGAATCACCATGTAATTGCTTTACTTTATTGCTAAGAGTAGCATTAGTTGTAGTTGCAATAGTTGGTGGACAACCATGGTGATGGCGCCACGATGATGGAGATCATGCCGGAGATGGAGATCTTGCCGGTGCTTTGAAGATGGAGATCAAAAGCATAAGAAGAAAGGCCATATCATATCACAATTATGAATTGCATGTGATGTTAATCCCTTTTATGCACCTTATTGTTATGATTAGATGTGATCGCGACGGTAGCATGATAAGGTGATCTCTCATGTTAATATCAAGATAATTAAGTGTTCTCCCCTAGTATGCACCGTTGCGAAAGTTCGTCGTTTCGAAGCATCACGTGATGATTGGGTGTGATAGATTCAACGTTCACATACAACGAGTGTAAGCCAGTTTACACATGCGAAAATACTACGGTTGTCTTGACGAGCCTAGCATGTACAGACATGGCCTCGGGAACACGGAACCGAAAGGTTAAACACGAGTCATATGAATGATATGATCAACACTGAGTTGTTCACCATTGAAGCTACATCATCTCACGTGATGATCGGTTGTGGTGTAGTGGATTTGGATTGTGTGTCACTAATCAACCAGAGAGATGTTGAGCTTAGTGGGAGTTCATATATTAATTTGATTAAGTTGAACCAAAATTATCATAAAAAAGTGTCCTAAAGATGTCTTTGTAAATCCTTGTAGATCATGGCCGACTACAGTAGTATGTTTCTTGCTGAGGAGCTGCGTGTCGATGGGTCAAACTTCATCGAGTGGTACGAACGTCTTAGAGAAGTCCTATCAACAAATGATCAGCTCTACGTGTTACATGAACCCTTAGAAGAGAAACCCGATGCTTCTGCAAGCTACAACAAGCGTATGGCTTGGCTCAATCGGAGTAAGACTCACATTCAAGTCAATTGGTTGATGAGTGTCTTCATGAATTCAGACCTGTCCAAACAATTCAAGAACTTGAGTGTCATTGAGACTGTCACTAAGCTAAAGAAAATGTTCATAGCACAAGTTAGACTTGCAAGGTTTGAATGCTTAGATGATTTTCTTTCAACTAAGATGGAAGAAAACACTTGCTTGGAACAACACCTGAGGAAGATGCACCGGCTGTATTTTACTATGGTGGATGTTTGGAACCATGAGGTAACTGACGAGATGGCAATAGATGGGGTGTTGCGCTCGCTTCCCCCAGCTATAAGAATTATATCAGGGACTATGTCATGGGAAGGAATTCGATCACTTTCTGTGAGTTTATTTCCCAGCTGCGTCATGTTAAAGTGGAACCCATAGCAGGAGAAGTAGTCAATGCAGAAGGTATATTTTGATATACTAGTTATAATGTTTAAATGTCCCATTTACACTTTGTGGGGACCCCGGACTAGCTGTCCGAAATACCCTTGTGCCTACATCAGCGATCCCATGATCAGTGTGTCGCTGAGCACAATCAAACTGGTAATCAAGTAACATCCCTAATTACCGAAGGAATATACTTACTTGATTGAAGTCATACTCTTCAATAGGTACTTGCAGCGGAAAGTCACCAAACAACGTGGAGCCCAAGTCATTCGCCTTAACCCTACAGGCAACTGACTGGGAAGCGCCCTAGTTCGCATTGACGTCATTTCCTTCTCCTCCTTCAAGCTACTCTTCCTTAAAATCTGGCTAAGACAATAGCCAGGGACGAAACCAGTATGAGTACAATGGGAATTGTACTCGCAAACTACTCCTCTACTGAGTATGCACCAGTTTTAAGTTGTTTCCTATAGCACTTTTAGTTATTAATCTATCTCTATATCTCTGTTGAAAAAGACCTCTATATCTTTGTTGAAAAGAGAAGGATAGACTTTTGTTTAATAAAACTTTATCTGAAAACTCTATAACTTTGGTTGAAGTAAAATAAGAGAAATTTTATAACTTTTCATAAACCTTGTATATTTTTCAAAATATCTATAGCCTTTGTTAAAGAAAACGAAAGGAAGGCTTTAGATTCTTTTTTTTTTTTTAAAACTGTCTTTGTAAAGAGTTTTCTTTAAAAACATTTTTCCCGAAAAATAGCTGTTTGTTAAAACAAGAAGTCCCTTTTTTAAAAACGTTTTTCCTGGAAAATCACCATTTTGTTTATTTACCCAAAACTCCTCCTTTTTCCCGATCATGTCTCATCATGGTCCATTTATTTTCCAACAACTCATACCACTCTCTTTGGTATAGTTGGGTAACAGCATCTCCACTTTTGTTTCCTTTTCTTAAACTTTTCCAAAACTTGCACATCTTTGTAAAACTTTGCACATGGTCTAGTAGGGCCTCCCAACTGTCCATATCCGAGGACTCGGCTATTCGAATAGTTTTTACCCTCTGCAGAGGTAGCACGCTTTTCCCACACCCATCCGGTAGCTCATCGTGTCTGCCACGTCCCGCCATACAAGTTGTATGCGAAGTTGAGCCACCGACCATAGCCTGTCCTTTGCTCATGCTAGTATAGGACCCTACCCTTACGAATTCATCATTCCTCCGACACCTAGTACAGGATCCCCCGTCGAGGAACCTAGATGTGAGGACTCGTAGTTTTCTCCGGCGACCCAAAGGTGGCGTCTTCAATCCCTCAATCCATCAGATTGCCGAGACCCGGGTCAGGGGTTAGGTCGCAATGACCCTCCCCTCATGCATAACGGAGTCATCTCCGTCGATGAGGTATCCCATACTAATATGAGCAAACTATATGACTACGCCCGTTCCCATATTTGGGTAGATGTGGTCGCACAGATTATCGGCTGGTCGACGTAAGTACTAGGACACAATGTGCATTTTTCATAAACATCACCATTTATCACTTCTCCACTTCCATACCGACCATTCGGCATGTCATCATCAACTAGGTACTTTAAAAAGGAGTTTGGAATAAACCATAATTTTTTTTTCCCATACTATAGTTTGAAAAGGAATTTTTCCACCCAATACTTCCATATAGGGTGTCGAAGTAATATACTTGTATTTTTGGAAAAGGGTTTTCGAAATCATAGCTTTGGTGGCAAAAACCACTTAAGTCATTTATGCTCTTTATGGGTAAAACATGTAAATCAAAATAGACGTATATAAATGCAAGCTCAGCGAAGTAGCTTGCCTGTTTTCAGCATAATGTCCCTGGACTTCTCCTCATTGATCAAATAAATAAACTCTGATTCTTCTCCAATGAATCCTTTCCAATATCGTCCAGGTAGCGTTTATATCTAGCGTCGCAAACAGGAAAGAACACAATCAACACACAGTAGGACACTCCAACAACAAACATCAAGCAACACTAACAAACAACAATCACGTGAGAGGATTATTATTTAACAAACAAGTTTGGCAATCACCTCACTACTCATGTTTAAAAGTTATGTTTAAAGTTGTGATGAAGCATCTTTATTCAATTAGGAAATACTTCAGACAAAAGTTAATCCACCAATTACTTTCTTTAATTCTAAATATCTTACCAAGCTATGGTAGAGATATTGCTAGATACTCAAGCTAGTACTCACTTAAGACAACCAAGTTTAACAAGCAAAGCAATTACATTAATCACATAAAGTAATCTAATAAACAAGCAACATATACCATTTCTAAATTACTCAATCAAGCATCACAACATCTATCAAGCATCACACATAGCTACTGCACTCACAAAGCCACACAATTTGAATTCAATTTGTTTTAATTACCCATTATTTAATGGTGTCACAAATATGGCAGAAATTAGGGTTTCATGTTTAATTGCATAACTTGAGTTCTGTTGGTCATAAAAATGTGAACTAAAATTCTGTGGATAGCTACTGATTTATAGAAAACAACCCAATTGGATTTAACTCAATTGAGTTTATTAAACTCCCTATATAAATGTTTTAATCCAAAATGTTGGTTTTCTTGTTTCTGCTACGACTCAAGTTAATTGTAATCAAAAATTAAATCCTTTTAGGGATAGCTAGTATTGCTTAAATGTGAGCTAACAAAATTGGTTTGACCTCATTTGGATTAGTAGAGTATCAGAAACAAACAAGTTTAGGTTTTATACCTTCTGTGGCATTTTGGATATCATTATTTATTTATTAATCTAAATGGGGTGAAACCACTTTAGTGAGTTAGATAATTTCATAAGCTTTCCAGAACATTTTCATTTGCTATTTTTAGATTCTTAGATCTCAAGTTATTGGTTTTCAAATTCTAATCAAATTTCTGACAGAAGTTTTTATCATTTTAAGTGTTAACAACTAGCTGATTTGATAATTTCATTCTGACTTGACCACAACATCAAATGGATTCAAACTAGTGGCATTGGGTTCACTAGTTGATATACTTTTAATAACATTTTAGTTTGATAATTTTGGTTAAACCAATCTCTGGGAAGCATCTCCCAAAGTTGGTACCAATATAACCTTTCTGAGTTTTCAGTTAAAACTAACACCTTTGTCATTTTTATTTCAAATGGGAAATATGTCCAACAAGGATCATGGCCTGCATCTATGTGAAGATGGCATGTTATATTAGCTACAACATTTTAGTTTGCTATTTTTAGGCCTCTGGTTGAATAGGAATTTGCATGGGAAAAGGGCTATGTTCTGTTATTTCATGTGGCTGAAATATTGTATAGCCAATTTCCTCAGATTATATCTTCTGTATAAAATTTTATTTTGAGGTCACACCACTTGGTCATGTCAGTACTCTAACAACACTAACATGAAATACCAATACAAACATCTAAATAAATTTATATTAATTGATATGATCAGATCAAAAACCTAAGCAGTAATCTGTTTTCAGAAGTTTCTGAAAACAGACAGAACATAGCTACTTTGCCTCATGTTTCCATCAAGCTAGACTAATTATTTTTGAAAACTAAAACTTGCATCTGAATCTATGAATCTACCTCTTTCTAACCATGCAAATATTTAAAATTTTGGTGGGGCAGATTTCTCACAAAATGCATGCAAAGGTGGCTACTCTAAACTGGTTCCAGCACTTAGCAGATTTTCCAGAAATCGAATCGGGCGGGAAACAACCCTGGCCGTTGATCCAGAGATCGACGGCTCACAGCTGTCCTCTTCCTCCCGACGGACAGAGAACAGGAGAGAGAGAGGGGAGCTCGGGGAGTGGCCGGGGAGGCTACCTGCCGGCGGCGGGAGGCGGCGGTGGGGCTTGGGGTCGACTGCGGGTGGCCTGGGCAGCTCCTAGGTGGCGGTGGCGTCGCCGGAGACGCACCACGGCGGCGTCACGGCGCGGTGGCTGAACCGCTCGGTTTCGAGCTCCGGCTGCTCCTCTGCTGCTCCTGCGGCGTCTAGGTGAGGGAGAGGGGGTGGTGGAGGTGGTGTGGTGCTGGTAGAGGCCAGGGGTGGCGTTTATATAGGCGGGGGAGCTCGGGTCTGTGGCCGGCAAGGGAGAGGCGCGTGCGTGCACGGGCGGCGTGCGGGCGAGTTTGGTCGGCATCGTGCGGGGCTGCAGATGGCAAGGGGCCGTGTCTGGGGTGCAAGGGATCGTGTGGGCGTGCTGCTGGCGGTCGGGGGCGACTCGGGAGGGCGCTGGTCGGCCGGCATGATGCAGAGCTTGCGGAGCACAGCAACTGCTCGACAGAATGTCGGCCGGCAGTGCACCGACGATTGCGGGCAGGGGGAGGGGCCTGGTGCGATGGGGTGGCCATGGGGAGCTTCAGGGGGACACAGGCAAGCTCCTGGACAAGCTGGTTCGATGCTTTGCTGCTGGTTTGGCCAAGTGCCCGTGGTGGTGGCCATTTCCATGGCATGGCTGCTTAGGGCTAGGGTTTAGGGCATGGGATGGCTAGGGTGTTGTCCCGGGGGTGCAAGGGGTGCTGGGGAGTGTGCTGGACAAGGAGGGAACAAGCCTAAGGCTGGTTTGGGGCTACCATTTTAATAAAGGGTAGGGGCACCATTTTGCACTATTTGCCACTATATGGCACTAATAGGTTTTAAAGGCTAAAAGAAAAGGTGAGGTGCAAGTGTGCAAATGCTGTGGGAATTAAGCATGGGTGTTTGGGATTTTTGGTGCCATGATGGAAATTAATTGACAAGTGCATCATAGCACATTTTGTGATTTGGTAAAATTAAAGAGAGAAATAGAAATGTAATTTTTAAATTTCGAAACTATAATTTGAAGAGGGAAGAAATATTAGAGCAAAGTGGGAGTGAGCACTATGTCACCCCACTGATTTTTGGTTTTAAAAGAAAATATTAATTTCTCATTTTAGAGAAATTGGTGTGGCACTTGTCCCATGATTTCATGTGTTAATGTTTTTATTTTGTTTCTCTTCCTTTCTTCATAATTTTATTTAGCAAACACTCATATCAAATCACAACAATAATCACACCACAATCATGACCACACAATTCAAACCACATGAATTAATCTCACCACCAATTCCATAATTAACAATACTATCTTATAAAAATGATCACACTCAATTTATGACAAGATGAGGTTTAGGAAATATCTCAACTCATAATTTAATTGTTTTCAAAAAGGTTTGAGAAAGGAAATATGTGGGGTAATATATTTCCCACTAGAGTTGTTTTCAAATGGAGTGGAAATCAGGGTTTATAAAATGGGAGTTGCATATACATGCAAAATATCATGGTTGGCTTTAGATAGGAGATAACATATAGATCTCCATATTTTTGGGAACACATAATTTTGGAAATACTTTTACTTTCTCAACTAAAGGGTATTTTAGTTGTAGCTGAAATCAAACATCATTGAAATAAACTTTGGCCAAAATAAGATTGGAAAAGATATATGGAATTTACTCTTGTCATAACATGATCACCAAAGTTTAATATGTTTTTATCTTGGTTGGATTCTTGGGTTGATATTTACCAGTCAAACAAGCATATACATCAAGTCACACAAGGTCAAACAGAACAATATACAGAAAAACACAATCAATAGTGAAGTATTTCAAAAAGTTTTTGTTGGTTCTGAATTTTGGGTCTTGTTAAATTCTTATTATTAATTTTGGATGTTACACACTTGTGGTGAGCTAAGTATTTGATACTTGTGCTGTTTTGTGAAAGCAGGGCCCGCCGTTTGAGAAGTGCATGGAGGGACTGAGTGGATTTCGCGGGAAGATGGCAATCAAGGAGTTGATGCTGGCGTCATTTCACTTCTACATTTATCGTTTTAAATTAGAGGATTTGAATGGTTTTTGTAATCGAATTAAGTGTGATCTTAAATTAGTGTGTCTCGGTTTGTGAGACGGTCATTCATGTTAAAGACAAGTGGTTGTTCTGTTTTCATGAGTAATCCTTTTTGGAGATCACATTTCGATTATGAGATTATTGTCCTTTGTTAGATTTAAACGATAATTAGTTAAACACTTATAAAATAAAGACATGCTAAAATATCCAATACTTAATGATGAGATTTGTTTTTAGTTGTGCTATAGTGTTGGTGAGTATTCTGATGCGCATCACCATGTAGCATAATTAAAAATGCCATTTTCTGAAAATGCCATGAGTAGCTGGAAAATAAACACAAGTGTTGGTGGAATTTTTCAGTTAATAAGAGACATCATTGTTTTATGTTCTTCATCATGAATGAGTAAATAGGTGTATTTATTCAAGTCATGATGAGACCATATCATTTTTGGAAGTAAAGGATATTAAGTTAACAAGATAATTGAGTCTTTTCGATTTGATCAAAAGAGTCAAAATATTTGAGTTATTGTTTAGTATGGAGACTTGTGACAAGTGTTATCACAAATTACAATATTTAGAGATTATTCAAAAGTGTTTTTGATAAACCTAAAGTGTTGTAGTCACATTATATTTGATATTATGTGGTCATAAATAAGGGATTTGAATTTAAGGGTTTATTTGTATCATTTAGATTTATTTTGATAACACTCTGTTTTAAATAAAGGATCTATTTAATGATTTGTGTTTCGCATATGAGTTATGTGAAATAGTGGTTTCAATAATTATGAGATAATTAAAAGCCAAAGCAAATGAAGTTTTGTAGAATTTCATATGGGATTATGAAATAGAGATTCCACAATGTAAGACTAAAAGGGACAAACCAATGTGTTTGGTTGTGTTGTGTATTTTAGTGGGTTTATCATGAAATGGTTTCATGGATAAAAGATTTGTTGGAATAAAATTTAGAAATCTCAAACCTTGCATGTTTATGTATCAAGTGGCACATATGTAAAGTGCTATGTTGGTTAAAACTTGACACATAAAAGATTTTAATGATGGTGATCATTGAATTTTGGTTTAGCTTATCTAATGAGCATTGAGATTCAAGAATATTAAATTTTGTCAAAGGTTGCAAATAATATTCATGATTTACTTGTCATGTTTGAGAAACAAGACATACCTGCAAAACTACAAAAGAAGAAATAGAAACTTTAAAATACGAAAGTGACTAAAAATCATTCTATATTAAGTTTAAATCACAAAGTAATTGTTACTTGATTTTGTGAAAAGAATGTTTCACATATTTATTTTGCAAAGAGTTTGTGTGGAATAAATAAAACTTAGAGCTGGCAAGGTGCTGGCGTTTCGTATATGAGTTCTCGAATCTTAAGAGTTAAGAATTTTTGGAGGAGTCCAAATTGTCGAGAAAGTGCATAAGAAACTGAGTGAGATCTAATTAAGATATGTGGTGAAATATATTAAGTTGGAGCAGAAACTGATTTCCATAATCAAAATATGTGGTGACATATGTTTGAGTGGGAACTAGTTAATAATGGTCAAATATAGAGATAACATATTTCTGAGTGGGAGCCATAGTGGTTTCACAATTTAATATGTGTATGGTGTATATTTGAGTGGGAGTTTACAACATCGTGTTTGAATGAAATGGAGATTTCATAAATGTTGTAAATGTTGTCATGGACCAATGCATAACTTATGAAGTTAGTTTGAATGTCAAATATTCATGTAGATGGATGTATCTATGAAGGATAGATAAGTTTGATAAACATTAAGGTCAGGATGTTTTAACCTAAACAAGTTTTGAAGGAGTTCAAAATAAAAACAAGAGAAGAATGGTTCATCTCATTGTAACATATAGGTGAAACATTGAGTTGAGAACTCAGTACAAAATTGATGGTTGGAGGATATGTTGGAATTCACTATGAATTGTTCATAGGTCTCAACATATAAGAACCATGTGTTTGTATATGACGATATGTGACCCAAGTTCTTAATTGTAAGAACATGTTAAATGAGGAGTCATTTTTCATGGAATTGAGATGAATTTAGAATATGGTAGACTTGATTGAAGTCATAAAGCCAAACTAAATTGGAGATCTCTTAATATCAGAGTAGCACAGCGAAAGCATGATCGGAAATATCGAAGTGACATGATACACTGTCGATTTGTTAAGTCTACAACATATAGGAGTATATGATTAATTCAAGGATTGAAATAAGATATAATATTTTGGTTTGAGAAAGTTGTTTCAAGATCGAGTGAGTTCCGGATGCATATGTTATGAGAAAGTCCATTTGACTGATCATACATATAGGCATAAAAGGATATGAATATCTCACTCTATAACCAAACATATTATATACATAATGAGTTTTATCATGGGATGATAGGAAGTTTATCATGTGATGATAAAGTAATGTCAAATTAGGTGACAGTTACAATTTTTTGCAAAGGACATAAAGAGCTGTAAAGTACAGAGCACGGACAGAACCTCTTCCACAAGCAAACATGATCAGCACTAAGACTTCATGAGTGAGACTCCATGAGTGTTGGATCGAGGAAATGTAAACTAGATTATTGACTCTAGTGCAAGTGGGAGACTGTTGGGAATATGCCCTAGAGGCAATAATAAAATGGTTCATTAAGCATATTCACGTTTATGATAATAGTTTATTATCCATGCTATAATTGTATTAAATGGAAACATAATACATGTGTGGAATATAAACACCAGAGTCCCTAGTGAGCCTCTACAGGACTAGTTCGTTGATCAAGAGATAGTTACAGTTTCCTAACTATGGACTTGTTATAGTCACTTGATAACGGAGTTATATCATTAGGAGTAATGGTGTGATGGACATGACCCAAACAATAAAGAGTTGCAATTAATCGTGTCACAAAAGTTTTGTTGTCAACACTTTTAATATGCCAAATATAGTTTCCTTAGACCATGAGATTATATCACTCCCGTTCACCGGAGGAATACTTTGTGAACATCAAACGTCACTTCATAACTGGGTGATTATAAATGTGGCTTTCAGGTATCTCCGATGGTGGGTTGTTGGGAGAGTGGGATTTGTCCCTCCATGTGACGGAGAAGATATCTCCAGGCCTTCTCGGTAATATAGCATCAAAAGTCTGCAGACATGTGATTAGGTTGTAATCACTGATATCCTATATTATGGACGAGTAAAGAGAACTTGCCGGTAACGAGATCAAACTGGACATGGGGATGTCAACAATTATATCTCGTGCAAGTAAAATATTGTGAGACAAAGGGAATCGTATATGAGATTAATTGAATCTCCGACATCGTGGTTCAATCGAGAAAAAGGTTTTCGTTGAGTGTATAGGAATTAATATGGGCATCCCGGTCCCACTATTAATTATTGATATGATCATGTCTATGTATTCTCGAACCCGTAGGGTCACACACTTAACGTTCCGATGAAATTAGGTTTTGCGATGAATTAAATGATGAAATGAACGAATGGTGATTCAGAGTCTCGGATGGGATCCCGGACGTCACGAGAGATTCCGGAGGAGTCCGGAGAATAAGATTCATATATGAAAAGTTGTTTCCGGAGGTTTCGGAAAAGTTCCGGAAATTATTTGCAGGGTACCGGAAGGTTACAGAATGTTCTAGAAGGTTCTAGAAGTGGGACCACATATTGTATGGGCCCACATGGACCAAAGGGGCGCAGCTGGCCACTTGGGCCAGCCGCACCACCTAAGGCCCACATGGGCCAAACCGAATTGACCTAGGTGGGGGAGCCGGCCAACCCTAGGAGGAGTCCTAGGGGGACTCGGCTTGGGGGCCAAGCCACCCCTTGGCCGGCCGGCCCTAGGGCTCCCCCTCCACCTATATAAAGGGGTGAGGGGAGGGGGGTGCGGCACACCAGGAGGCTGCCCCCAAGCACCCTAGCCGCACCACCTCCTCACCCAAAACCCTAACCCTAGCCGCACCCCTTCCCGAAGGGCTGCCGCCACCTCCACCTCCACACCATAGCCGCACCACCCCTATGCCCTAGGGCTGCTGCGCCTTGTTCCTCTCCCTCTCCTCTTGCTTGGCTTGGCGAAGCCCTGCTCGTGGAGATCGTCATCATCACCGGCACTACCGTCGTGCTACTGAGATCATCAAGGCCACGTCCTCTCGCTTGCAGGATCAAGGAGTTGACGTCTTCATCGAGCTGTACATGTGGACGCCGCGGAGGTGCTGCCCGTTGCTGCACTTCACCGGATTGGATCTCGAGGATAATACATCTCCTCGCGACTAGACGAGTCTAGTTGCGGGGATCGACTAGCCAACCCCTGCACCGACAAAACGCGTTTGTTGATCTTCAAGGGTAAGAGATTGGATCTCACTTCGCTATCTTCATCTAGTAGATCTAGATCCTTGAGGTTTATTACGCTTGCCGCGTAGGAATTTTTTTTGTTTTCCATGCTGCGACCCCTTCAGGAGCTCCCTCGACCGCACCCTCAAGAAGGCGTTCAAGAAGGCCGTGAAGGTGGAGGACGACGACGACGAGGCCTTGAAGAAGGCCCTGGGGAACAGCCTCAACGACGTGCCGCCGTTGAAGCTGAGGACGCGCTGGCCTGGTCAGCCCGCGATCACGCGCGGGAGGAGGAGGAGCGTCAACGCCGCATTGAGGCCGAGGAGGCAGAGCTCCTCGCTCGCTACGAGCGCCGCCGCCGTCGTCGTCCCGCCGAGCCGGAGCTCGTCGTCCTGGACGACAGCGACGAGGACGAGGCCGGCCCGAGCCACCAGTACCGCGGCGGCGATGACGGCGCAAGATGCAGTTCTCCTCCCCCGATGGCGACGACGACGACGACGGCGGCGGCGGTGACTACTCGCAGCAGCTCTACCGCAATTTCGGCATGTGGCCGTAGTTTTTTTTTTATGTTTTATGTATGAATTCCGCTAATTTTCATCGAGCTTTGTCAAATTTAACGAACTTCGTCTAAATTTCGCTAAATCTAATGAACTTCTCCCAAATATAGTTCGTGTCGCTGGGGCCGCAGCTGGGAATTGGGGCGTCCCCAGCCAGAATTGCTCTCACGCCGGCCGCCCGCGATCGGCCCACAATCTCGGCAACGTTGACGTACGGGTACGGCTGCTGCGAGATACTCCGGCGCAGCATTCGACGCCGGCGCACTAGTATGTCACGGCGCAACGACTCTAGATTCCAACATCTTTGTGGGCACTGGTCGGCACGCACGTAACAAGCTAGCTGTCCGATCGATGGGTAGCCGACCGACCGAGCCAAACACAAACACTGTTCGTATATCACCAACTACAGTGCTATTGCATACATCGTTCGCCTGTGCAGCAGCAGATAGCGTCTCCTGTCTAATATGGCCGGTGGGGGGTACAGGAGTTGGGTGATGTGGAGTTCGGTACGGTGCGTCTGATTCGTGGCCGAGTCAGCAGATAACGATCCACCCCGGTTCACGGTGTACGTACTGGCGCCTTACTGACCAAGCACCCGTCCAGATTAGTGATTACCACCGTCTGTAATTACTTTCCATCTGCAAAAACGAACGGATAACACCGACGACGGGCGTGCAACAATCAATTCCGGATTCCCGAGCGTGTACACACACACACATCGGAGAAACGGACGGCGATCCTCGGCCGTGGAAACAGAGCAGCGTTCACAACTCGTGGGCATTAAATGGCGGTCGCTCTTTCCAGGAAATCGAGCAGCTGGATAAAGGCGTATATCCGCCACCACAATTACTGCCTGCCTGGCGAGAGTTTTGCGGTCCAACCCTCTGATTGTTCGCTCGTTCCCAAGGAGCCCCACCCACCCCGCCCCGTGCAGCCTATAAATTGACGCCCGCTCCGCCTCCATTTTCCTCCCCTCTCACACACTTCCTCATCCTCCCATCTTCTCTGATTTCCTCCGTCGTGCAACACAATCTCTGCATCACAGAGATCTCCTTTCTCCTCGGAGCTTCTGATTCTTGATAGGCATTACCACCCTTTCCGTTGCCAGTGTCGCGTCGAGATCGTCTTCTCTCGTCTTCCGCTCGCGTACCAGGACGTTCTCGTGACACCGGGCAGTGGTCGGTCACCATGGCCGGCGGCGCGGTGGTGAACACCGGAGGCGGGAAGGACTACCCCGGCAAGCTCACCATGTTCGTGCTCTTCGCCTGCATCGTCGCCGCCACCGGCGGCCTCATCTTCGGATACGACATCGGCATCTCCGGTACGTACGTACGCGCACGTGTCATTTTCGTCTTGGTCACAGGGAAGTAACGCTCTTGTAGTACGTGCTCAAATCTGCTTGCATCTGCCATGCCCTGCTGTTTGTATGTAATTCATGGCGTTCTACTGGCCGCCACCCACCCACCAACGTGTCGGCCGGTTCTATGCGTAATTTTCGGCATCACGTACGCATAGAAACAAATCTGCGATATTCCCTTCCATTTCTTTATCCGCTTGCCGGATTCTTTTCCACTTGCCTGATTCTTTCGTCCGCGCTAGCTGTGCATGCAGAATATTTGTAGCAAAATCGGAAACAAATAAGAAATAAAATCCGTGTGACTAATAATTCGTGTTCTCTGCAATGGCGTCGTTTCAGGTGGCGTGACGTCGATGAACCCGTTCCTGATCAAGTTCTTCCCGGGGGTGTACCGGCAGGAGCAGGAGGCGGAGCGGAACCAGAGCAACCAGTACTGCAAGTTCGACAGCCAGCTGCTCACCATGTTCACATCCTCCCTCTACCTCGCCGCGCTCGTCGCGTCCTTCTTCGCCGCCACCGTCACCCGCGTCGCGGGGCGCAAGTGGTCCATGTTCGCCGGCGGCGTCACCTTCCTCGTCGGCGCCGCGCTCAACGGCGCCGCCAAGAACGTGCTCATGCTCATCCTCGGACGCGTCCTCCTCGGCATCGGCGTCGGGTTCGCCAACCAGGTAATACGACGAATTTGCTGACCTGGGTCAGCGCAACTCTTCTCTTTGACTCTCCTCTATAGCTGGAGACAAAATTGCAAGCGTCTGAAAATGACTTGTTTTACTGACGACCGACTTTTTTCTACTGATGGTTTAACTGAGCAGTCGGTGCCGGTGTACCTGTCGGAGATGGCGCCGGCGAGGCTGCGCGGGATGCTCAACATCGGGTTCCAGCTGATGATCACCATCGGCATCCTGTGCGCGAACCTCATCAACTACGGCACGGCCAAGATCAAGGGCGGGTGGGGGTGGCGCGTGAGCCTCGCGCTGGCGGCGGTGCCCGCCTGCATCATCGCCCTCGGCTCGCTCTTCCTTCCCGACACCCCCAACTCCCTCATCAACCGCGGCTACACCGACGACGCCAAGCGCATGCTCCGGCGCGTGCGCGGCACGGACGACGTCGAGGAGGAGTACAGCGACCTGGTGGCCGCCAGCGAGGAGTCCAAGCTCGTGGCCCACCCGTGGCGCAACATCCTCCAGCGCCGCTACCGGCCCCAGCTCACCTTCGCCATCGCCATCCCATTCTTCCAGCAGCTCACCGGCATCAACGTCATCATGTTCTACGCGCCGGTCCTCTTCAAGACGCTCGGTTTCGCCGACGACGCGTCCCTCATGTCCGCCGTCATCACCGGCCTCGTCAACGTCTTCGCCACCTTCGTGTCCATCATCACCGTGGACCGCCTCGGCCGCCGCAAGCTCTTCCTCCAGGGCGGGACCCAGATGCTGGCGTGCCAGATCGTCGTCGGCAGCCTCATCGGCGCCAAGTTCGGCTTCACCGGCGTGGCCGACATCCCCAAGGGCTACGCCGCGTTGGTGGTGCTCTTCATCTGCGCCTACACCGCCGGGTTCGCCTGGTCGTGGGGCCCGCTCGGGTGGCTTGTCCCCAGCGAGATCTTCCCGCTGGAGATCAGGTCGGCCGGGCAGAGCATCACCGTGTCCGTGAACATGTTCTGCACGTTCATCATCGCGCAGGCGTTCCTCCCCATGCTCTGCCGCTTCAAGTTCATGCTCTTCTTCTTCTTCGGCGCGTGGGTGGTCGTCATGACCTTGTTCGTCGCCTTCTTCCTGCCGGAGACCAAGAACGTGCCCATCGAGGAGATGGTGCTCGTGTGGAAGTCGCACTGGTACTGGGGCCGCTTCATCCGCGACGAGGACGTGCACGTCGGCGCAGACGTCGAGATGCGCTCCAACGGCAAGATCCAGGACGCCAAGCTCAGCATCTAGCCCCAAATGTCTTTGCTGACGCCAATAAGCTGCTACAATCCGAAGTCGAGGACTTGAATCCAGAAATGATTTTTCATTTTTCTGTATGATAATTGCCATATATACCTAGCCAGGACGATGACGAACAGTCAGTCTGTCACTAGTCTTTTTCCTTTTTTTTAAGGAAAAAAAGACTAGCATTTTTTTTCGTTTGTGCCCGTAATGCTCCGCTGCCGATTGTGACTTGGACCAAATATGAATATGGAATCATGGATGCAAGTTGGATCACTTTGCTGTCTCTCTGCAGTCAACTTAGATTTGAATACATACCTTGACCAATTCGGCATGCTGGATATTTGTTGAATTTGGTTCTCCTAATAGAAATCGGGGAGTGATCCCTTTAGTTCAAAAAAAAAAATCGGCATGCAAGTTTTGTTGGGCTGTTGAGAAACTGCCTATTGCAGCATATCTTTTTTCGAAACGGACAAATTGCAGCATATCTTATTCACGCATGTTTGACCACTACGGCCTTTCCTTGAGAGCACTGATAAAAAATACTCTGAAAAACGACGCATCCAAGGAGGTCACGATGTACAAAGATGTCATCGTCATCTGATCCGGCAACCCGGTCTAGGTTTACACCCCGGAGAAATAGTCGGGGGTGATGGGACTCCAAGGCAAGCCCCCTAAGGAAACACAATACCTGCATATGAATGGTCGGGCGGGGAGCAGAGTGGATCATTGATGTGCGCAGATCGTAGGCCCTTCGATTATCGTAGACCGAACGGCTCTCCTCATCATGCCTCACTTTTCCATCTCTTCTCTCCTTATCTCTCTCGGTTGTAGTGTCACTTCTTCGTCCGTCGCATCAAAACGTGGCTTCCCCTTTCCTTGTTGGGAATACCACCACGAGCCGTAACACTCGCGCCCCGCCTCTGCCTTCACACTTATGCTGCATGCGGCGGCAACCGAGACTGAAGCAACCACCCTCTCCTTGTTGGGAATATGCTCTAGAACCAATAATAAAATGGTCTATTAGCATATTCATGTTTATGATAATAGTTTATTATCCATGCTATAATTGTATTAACTGAAAACATAATACATATGTGGATTATAAACAACCAGGTGTCCCTATTAAGCCTCTACCGGACTAGTTCGTTAGTAAGAGATGGTTAAGGTTTCCTGACCATGGACTTGTTATAGTCACTTGATAACGGAGTCAATCATTGGGAGAATGATGTGATGGACAAGACCCAATAATAAAGAGTTGCAATTGATCGTGTCACACAGTTTCATTGCCAACGCTTTTAGTATATGCCAAGTATAGTTTATTTAGACAATGAGATTATGTCATTCCCGTTTATCGGAGGAATACTTTGTGGACATCAAACATCGTAACTAGGTGATTATAAAGGTGCCTTTCAGGTATCTCCGATGGTAAGTTGTTGGGTGATATGTATCAAGAGTGGGATTTGTCCCTCCATGTGACGGAGTAGATATCTCTGGGCCCTCTCGGTAATATAGCATCTAGAAAGTTTGCAAACGTGTGATTAGGAGTAATCACGGAGATCCTATATTATGGACGAGTAAAGAGAATTTGCCAGGTAACGAGATGGAACTAGATATGGAGATATCGACGATCAAATCTCGGGCAAATTAAATCATGAGACAAAGAGAATTGTATACGAGATTAAGAATCTCTGGCATCGTGGTTCAATCGATAAGGAACTTCGTTGAATATGTAGGAGTCAATATGGGCATCCCGGTCCCGCTATTGATTATTGATCGGATCATGTCTACATGTTCTCGAACCCGTAGGGTCACACACTTAACGCTCCGATGTAGCTAGGGTTTGCGATGAGATAATTGATGGTATGAACGAATATTGATTCGGAGTCTCGGATGAGATCCTAGACGTCACGAGGAGATCCGGAAGAGTCCGGAGAATAAAATTCATATAAGGAAAGTGGTTTCCGGAGGTGTCGGAAAAGTTCCGGAATTTTCTGGAAGGGTTCCGGAATTTTCTGGAAGGTTCTATAAGGGTCTAGAAGTGGGGCCCACCTGGGTGTGGAGCCACATGGGCCAAAGTGGTGGTGCAGCAGCCCTACTGGGCTGGCCGCACCATGGCAGGCTGGTAGCCCACTTGGCCCAGCCGGCCAACATATGGAAAAGGGAATTGCACTACTAAAAAAGTAGTGATCCGTGACGTTTCTGAGGCGACGTTTTGATAACGACGTGTGTTTTCATTGCGAGGTAGCAGAAAAGTTGGATTTAGTCACGACGTTTTGGCTTTTTTGATCGTGGGCCGGTTGCGCGCGATGTTTCGTTAATATTACGTCGTGGATTTTCGTTCCCGGCCCAGTAGCCCAGTTTAAGCCCAGTTTTGTTCGACGAAATTGTTCTTGGTTACAGAGAACGTCGCTGATTTTCGTCGCATGCCACATCCTGCCCTGACTGACTACTTTGACTGGCGACGATTGACCGGTTGATGTGTGATCCCACATTCTGCATCGTGTGCACTGTTGTGTTCCATTTGTGGTGGAATTTAATCAAATCATCAGAAAAAGAGATTGCCGTGTGCACTGTTATTATCCGTTTGTGAGAATCGTAACCCATGACCTCCCTCTCGCAATCGTGTCACAGAGAACGTTTGTTCCGTTTGTGGAGTGCAATTGAAAATTTTAAAGCTAATTGAAAAACTTAAGAGAATGCTCAGATTCTAAAATAATAGCATTGGGAGGATGCAAATAAATATACCAAATAACTGATTACGAATCAACACGGCAGAAATTAGGAAACATAGACATAACTTCATTGGATCTGTTCGATGTGGCAAACTATGCATACATAAACATAAACAGGATCATAAACATATACTTTATGACCCTAGGAACTAAGCATAAGAGGGAAACATCTAAGCATCGGATGGGAACTCCGCTGCCTTGGCGATGAGGGCTTCCTTGCGCGTGAGCAAAGTTTCCTTCTGCGCGAGCGCTACCTCGATCTGCAGGTTCCCAACCTGCCTCGCCAGGTCAAGGTTGCTGGCCATCAGCTTCTTGAGATCTTCCATCAACTTCTTCACCGCCTCGTTGCAAGCTTCCCCCTACTAGACCATCTCCTTTCTGGCTTCAACAGCCTTGTCGAGATTTTCAAGGGCGAGCTTCATGGCCGCTTCAAGCTGACCTTCT
Source organism: Puccinellia tenuiflora (assembly GCA_012064385.1). NCBI lineage: Eukaryota > Viridiplantae > Streptophyta > Magnoliopsida > Poales > Poaceae > Puccinellia > Puccinellia tenuiflora. The sequence continues at coordinate 164,231 of QRDG01001280.1, forward strand.
AGCACGGGTACCCTCTTCGCCAGATGATCGAAGATGGCCCTCTCCTCGGCTTCAAACTCCCTGTACATAGATGCAAGATCGGAAGTTTATGTTAATCTAAAAACGGATCTAAGAAAGATGAAACCAGGAGCAGTTCAGAAACGGATCAGAAGTACTGGAACGGAGATAGAAACCCATATAAATCTACCTCGAGGAAGCAGAGCGCTTCGACGGTGGAGCCATGGTTGTTGCCTGGTTGGGGGGTGGAGGGGGAGGAGGAGGAGCGACGAAGAGGGTTTTTGCTGTGGAGGGGAGGCGGCGATCGGCAGATAGGGTGAAGTGAGTAGTACATCGCCTGTGCACCTCTACTTATACACAGGTCAGGTGGAAGACACGACGTTTGATCGCCGCGTGGCGAGTGGCCGCGGAACTGCATGACGAGTGGAGCGTGGCGAGTGGAGCGGAACGGCACGGCGAGTGGAGCGTGGAACTGACAGTGTGGTGCATTTACGCATGCGAAGCGATGGGCCTGCCAGGATTCTTCACTTTGTGTCATTGATAGGTGGGACCCGCGACAGATTGGACCCTGGTGGAAGTGCACCGGAGGAGTGGAACAGACGGTGTGGTGCATTTACGCATGCATCCAGGCGAAGGGACGGGCCGGTCAGGATTCTTCACTTTGTGTCTTTGATAGGTGGGACCCGCGACTGATTGGGCCCAGGTGGAAGAGGACCGGAGGAGTGGAACGGACGGTGTGGTGCATTTACGCATGCATCCAGGTGAAGGGACGTGCCGTCCAGGATTCTTCACATTGTGTCATTGATAGGCGGGGCCCGTGACTGATTGGTCCCAGGTGGAAGTGTAACGGAGGAGGCGCATGTGTGGCGAGTGGATCGGTATAAAACAGAACTGTCGTAACACGTACGTGGCGTGGTGTGGTACAAAATGGTGAGACGCATGCATGGTAGAACGTTTTGACATGCATGTACGTGGTGTGGTGCGGTACAAAACAGTGTATTTTACAGGATGCATTTACACATGCAGGCGAAGGGACGGGACAGAGGTTTCTTTCCAGGCACGCATCGCATTTACGTCGGCGAATGCGTAGCGCCCAGCATTTGCCGGCATCCCAAGCTGCACCAGCGCGGTGGAGACGCGAAGCAATTAAACGTCGACGAGACCCGTGCAACCAAACGCCACCGTCTCGGTTTCCCAGCCTCTCCCAGCTTCCCACGACGGAGAATAGATAGCTAGCCATTAAACTCCAACGCGCGACGCGTCTCACCCACCCGTCAGTTCCTGCCCAGCGCCATCGCTCCCCGCCACCACTTCCAGCTCGACCGGCCGGCTATAGAAGCAGACCCACACCTGCTCGCCGTAGCCCACACCACCCGTCATCAAGGTTGATCGCCGTAGCCCACACCGTCGCTATGACACGCCGCCTCGCGACCACATGGGGCGCCCGCATCCAGGCCGCGCCCGGTGCTGACGACGAGGGGAGTGGCGACGACCTCTTTGATCGGGAGGAGGTGGAGCCGGAGGAGGAGGAGCCGCAGTAGGAGCGGCCGCTGTGGCCTGACCAGGTCGTGGCGGCCAACTCGTTCGCCACCTGGCGCAACGAGGAGGCATACCGCCGGATGAAGGCGGGCTTGGAGGCAGCCGCCATCGAGCGTTCGCGCGAGAGCGCGGAGAAGGAGGAGCGTGCCCGCTCCCTCATGGCCGCCGAGCGGGCGGTCTACCAGCAGCTGAACGCCCAGGCGGCGTTGGCCAAGCACCAGCAGCTGATCACCCATATCGAGGAGCAGATGGAGGAGCATCCGCCCAGGTATGCCTAAAGAGGGTCCATCGAGCGTGCGGCACATGAGGAACTGAACGCGGCGAGGGAGGCGAACCAGAGGGCGGCGAGGGAGGCAGAGCGCCGTGATACGTGTCAAACGTATCTATAATTTTTGATTGATCCATGCTAGTTTTGTGATGTCACATTTTTTATTATCATATTAATCATTTTTATGCATTTTGTCGGACTAACCTATTGACAAGATGCCCAGTGCCAGTTTCCTGTTTTTGTTGTTTTTGTATTTCAGAAAATCCACGACAGGAAATATCGTCGGATTGAGCTCAAAATTTACTGAGATTTTTTATGCGACGGAAGACACCAGAAGACCAAAGGGCAGCCCTGGGGGCCACCCACAGGGCAGGGACGGCCTCCTGCCGCGGCCCCCTGATCCTGGTGGGTCCCCTCGGCCCCCTCCGACGCCTATAAAATCCTAAAACCCTAAAAACGACGGGGGAAGCCATTATTTCCTAGAAAAGTCATCCCGAGGCGCCGTCAACTCAAATCCTAGTTCGGGGGTGATTATGAAGCAGATCCCGGCACTCTGCCGGAGGGGAGATCGATCCCGGAGGACTCTTCAACGCCATGCCTTCCTCCAGGATGATTTGTGAGTAGTCCCACCTTGGACCTTTGTCCATGGCAGTAGCTAGATGGTAGTCTCACTCTCTTATGCTTCATGTCTTATGATCTTGTGAGCTGCCTAACATGATCAAGATCGATTATTATAATGCTATGTGATGTATTTGTTGGGATCCGATGGATTATAAAGTTATGATCAGATTGTGCATGATTCTAATATGTTGATTTATGTTCTTGCATGCTCTCCGATGTGCATAGTTACTTTGGCCAAGTGATTGTGTGTATCTCCAAGAGAGAGTATTTATGCTAGATAGTGGGTTCATGCCCCCTTTTGTTCCTGGGCACGAGTGACAGAAACGTCTAGGGGCGAGGGTGTGTTGTTTCTACTAAGGGTAAAATTGTGGTGTTAAAGTCTATTTTGATATTTAATATTGCTTACTTCATGCGCTTTACTTAATGCAAATGTCTGTTGCTTGCAACTTAATACCGATGGGTGACAGGCTGGATAGCGATCCCACGGTGGACTTTTTAGACAAAGATGCAGTTGGACTCAACGGTCTTTGTTCATTGTTGTGATGCCTACTTATCTTGTCAATTGCCAAGCTGTAATTTGTTTACCCATCATATGAATGTTCTATTTACTCGACAGACTCCACTAGTGAACCCATGGCCCCCGGTCCATCTTTTTACATTGATTGCAACCTTTATTCATCACTTTTCACCATCATTACTCCTCTGGTCCATTTTCATAATTCATCTATTTCACTATACAATTAACCGCTTTGTTTTTTGCGAGACCGGAAAGATTGACAACCTTTCCGCCATTGGGGGCAAAGTATTTTGGTTGAGTGTGTGCAGGTCCACATCTGTTGAAGATTAAGCACCAGAGATCTTCAACATTCACTTTGTTGTTGATTTCAAGGTCCTACTGGTTCGATAAACCTCGGTTCGTTATCGAGGGAAAACTGCTGCTTGCTACATCTCCGCCTTCGCTTGGGGCACCACCCAACTCTTCATCAGTAGCAATCAAGCTCTTTTTTGGCGCCGTTGCCGGGGATCTTGGAGCTACAGCAAGGGGAGTCTCACACTCTCAATCACTTTACTTTGTTTTTGTCTTGCTTGTTTTATTTCTCGTTAGCTTATTTTTCCTGTTGCAAAATTTTAAAACCCAAAAAAAATTAGTGTAATCTTTATTCCTGTCTTGTTATTTTATTTTATCATTATGTCTTCCACTGAAAACACCAAGTTGTGTGACTTTACTAGCACTAATAACAATGATTTCATATGCTCTCCAATTGCTCCACCCGCTACTAAAGCGGAATCTTATGAAATTAAGCCTGCCTTGTTAAATCTTGTTATGAAAGAGCAATTTTCTGGTGCTAGTACTGATGATGCCGCCTCTCATTTAAATAACTTTGTTGAGTTATGTGATATTTAAAAGTATAAAGAGGTAGAAAGTGACATCATAAAACTGAAGCATTTCCCTTTCTCTCTGAGAGGGAGAGCAAAAGAATGGTTACTGTCTTTGCTTAGAAATAGCATTGATTCTTGGATTAAATGCAAAGATGGTTTTATTGGAAAATATTATCCACCTGCTAAAATGATACAATTAAGGAGTAACATTATGAACTTTAGACAATTTGATAATGAACATGTTGCTCAAGCTTGGGAGAGAATGAAATTTATGGTTAAAAATTGTCCCACGCATGGATTAACTATGTGGATGGTTATCCAAACTTTTTATGCAGGTTTGAATTTTTCTTCAAGGAACCTCTTGGACTCGGCCGCGGGAGGCACCTTCATGTCCACAATAATAGGTGCAGAAACTAAACGCTTGGATGAGATGATGACAAATTATTCACAATGGCATACCGAAAGAGCTCCAAGTGGTAAGAAGGTAAATTATGTCGAGGAAATTTCCTCTTTGAGTGATAAGGTTGATATGATTATGTCTATGCTTGCTACCAATCAGTCCCATATTGATCCTAATAATGTCCCACTTGATTCATTAATTTCCCAAGAAAAGGATCAAGTTGATGTTAATTTTCTTAATAGAAGTAACTTCAACAATAATGCTTATCGAAATAATTTTGGTAGTAACAACTATAAGCCTTATCCTCCCAATAATGGCAACTATTATGGCAATTTCCATGGTAATTCTTATAATCCTAATAAGAATGTGTTCTCTGATCTTGAAAATGTTTTAAAAGAATTTATCACTTCGCAAAAAGCTTTCAACAAAATTGTCGAAGAGAAACTTGAAAAACTGGATAGACTTGTCTCTAAAGTGGAAGATCTTGTTCATGATGTTGAAATTTTAAAAATTAGAACCACTCCTCTTCAAGACAAGCCTACTGAATCTTTAAATGCTATTTCTATTCAAATTAATGAGAATGAAAGGATGATGCCTCGCTTGAAAGCTAGGTGGGCTAGAGAGAAAGAAGAAGCTACAATTGCTGAAATGAATAGGAGAACTGTTAAAGTTTATACTATAAAAACTACTAATGAGGAATCTCCTAGCCTATTTAAAGATGATGAAATTAATTTTGATAATTGCAATCTTACTGAAGTCATAAAGTTCCTACAAAAACTTGCTAAGTCACCGGATGCTAGTAAATTAAATATTGCCTTCACCAAACATATTACCGATGCTCTTATCAAGGCTAGGGAAGAAAAGCTTAAACTAGAAACTTCTATTCCTAGAAAATTAGAAGATGGATGGGAACCCACTATTAAGATGAAAATAAATGACTTTGATTGTAATGCTTTGTGTGATCTTGGTGCTAGTGTTTCTGTTATGCCTAAAAGTTTCTATGATATGCTCAATTTAAATCCTTTGGAAGAGTGCTATTTAAATGTTCATCTTGCTGATTCTTCTAAAAAGAAACCTTTGGGTAGAGTTGATAATATCCTTATTGTTGTTAATTATAACTATGTTCCCATTGATTTTATTGTTATGGACATTGAGTGTAATGCTTCTTGTCCTATTATTTTGGGGAGACCGTTTTTGAGAACCGTTGGTGCCATTATTGATATGAAAGAGGGAAATATAAGATTTCAGTTCCCCCTCAGAAGAGGGATGGAGCACTTCCCTATAAAGAGAAAAAAGCTTCCTTTTGAATCAATCATAAGGTCAAGCTATGCTCTTGATGTTGCAAAGGCCTCCGAAAAAACTTGATATTTGGCATTGCGCCTAGCTAAAAGGCGTTAAAGAAAAGCGCTTGTTGGGAGGCAACCCATCTTTTATTTTCAGTTTTCTTTTTACTTTTCTTGGGTCTTGAAGTTGTTGCCTCTGTAGCAACTTCATTGTATCTTTTTCTTTTGCTTTTTTGTGCCAAGTTTAGCCTCTAATGCATTGAAAGTGCGAGGTGTTGTTTTACTGTCCAGAAACAGATTTCTGTCCTTCACTGTTCGAAAATCCAAAAAATTATGAATTTTAGCTTTTTCTGAAATTTTTAGAAAGCAAGCCTGACACTTTTATCTATCTTTCGTTAATTTTGAGTTTTCTGATTTGAGCGACAGAAGGGCCTCGAAAAATTTGATCTTTACAGACTATTCAGATTTTGACAGATTCTGCTTTTATTTTGTATTCGTCTCTTTACTATCATCAATTGTGATACTCTAGAGGTGGAGTGCCACATTGAGGCTTAGTGAACAGTAGCTAATGCCTAATAAATTTGTTTTGTAATTTGTCTTGAGTTGAACACATGTGCATTTTAATTTATGAGCACTAACCCTCTAATCAGTTTATGAGAAGTTTGTGTGAAGAGAGTTTTTAAGTTCCAAAGGAGAGGATAATGAAGAAATTGAAGATGGATCAGAGCTCAAGCTTGAGGATTCCCCGATGGCACCCCCTCTGAATATCAAGAACTATCAAGCGTCAAAGCTTGGGGATGCCCAAGGCATCCCCTCTTCTTCATCGACTATCATGAGGTCGTCTTCGTTGAACTAAGTTTTTTATCACTTTACATATTATGTGCTATACTTGGAGCGTCTTTTTACTTTCAGTTTTGTTTGTTTGTTTGCTGGTCATATGCTTGTTGGATCCTTGCTTTGTTTATGTGTGAGAGAGACACGCTCCGCTTTTTCGTTTGAATACTCTTGTGCTTCGCTTATATTTTGTTGAGTATTCTTAGCTGCTGTTTGTTTGCTAGTAAGCTCTCGCTTTTAGCTTTTATCTTATTTAGAGATGCTAGTAGTTGTTGTTAAACTCTCTTGTTCTTCACTTATATTTGTTGGAGAGTTGTTATTGATAAATTGTTTGAATTGTCAAAGTGACAAAATGCTATTCATGTGATAGCGGAATGAACGAAAGCCTGCATAGTATTGTAGATCATTGTGTGGATACTTGATACTTATCATTTGTTTTGAGATATTAAGATGAATGCTTAAACTTGCTGGTTATTTAGTGGAATTGATTAGTAAAGAAATACTGTTAAAAGTTTGAAACTGTGTGGTGTTTCGTAGTTGTCAATTCATTAAGCTAATCTTTCCATCAAAAGAATTGTTTGGTCAATAAGGGAGACGGTGTGGAGCTTTTATGCTTATGATTGACTTATGTCTTATGTTACTCTGCTACCGGTTAATTTTAGATGTTTGCTTCAAATACCTTCTTTGCTAAGCCTAAAAATTCGTACTGAGTGTATGGTTCACTCGTGCATCCAAATCCCAAAGCAAAACTATCTTGCCAGCTGAGTCCACCATATCTATCTATGCATGGTATTTCTTGCCATTCCAAGTAAATTTGTCATGTGCTATCTTTAAAAATTCAAAATATTCATTTTTGTGCCTCTGTTTTTAAGCTCATGAGGGAGCAGTAGAGAGCTAGATATAACTCGTGACGAGCAAGATCATTTCCCCCCTTTGACCCGGTGTCGATGGATTATGTCTTCACTTGAATCAACCCGAGAGCAGCTTAAGCAAAAATATAAATATAACTCATCATTCTCCTCCACGCAATGAAAATTTGAGAAATCAGCTCTAAACATTGGACAGTGGTGAAACCAAGGAGAAAGAGGAGCGTACTCGCTTCTCTAAAAACCAGCTGCTCTCACAAGTCTAAAAGCCTTGCTTGTTATGGGGGACTAGATAGCTTCTCTGTTGTGAAGTCGTTGACAAAAGCATGCATGTCTCAAAATTGTTTTACTTCTGTTTCAAAATAAAAAGCTCTAGCACATGACTAATCCGTGCTTCCCTCTGCGAAGGGCCTTTCTTTTACTTTTAATGTTGCGCCAGTTTTCCTCTTCCTTCCATCTCCACCAAAGCAAACATCTAGCATTGACCCTGGGTATCATTGATCATATTGCATTGTCAGATTAAACATGAATCTTTATATTGACTTTACCGTTGGAAGTTGAGGCTTTTTGCTAAAACTTACATCTTCTTTGTTTTGATTCTCAAACACTTTTGTCATGTAATTGTTACCTATGTGAATTAATCAAATATATGGATCACATTGCTTTCATGTCTTTAACGTACTATTTATGAAAGGTTTTGCTTGAATGATTCAACTTGGTTATTCATTGCTTTCTTGCTATCAACTATAGACAATTGTTTTGTATCACTTCATTCACATCCTATGCTTTGCATTACTATCTTGATCACGATTGTGTTGGTTGCATGTCTCATCAAAAATTATTTTGTTATCACTTACCTACTCAAGGACGAGTAGGAGTTAAGCTTGGGGATGCTGATACGTGTCAAACGTATCTATAATTTTTGATTGATCCATGCTAGTTTTGTGATATTGTCACATGTTTTTATTATCATATTAAAAAAATTGTGCATTTTGCTGGACTAACCTATTGACAAGATGCCCAGTGCCAGTTTCCTGTTTTTGCTGTTTTTTTATACCAGAAAATCCACCACAGGAAATATCGTCGGATTGAGCTCAAAATTTACGAAGATTTTTTATGCGACGGAAGACACCAGAAGACCAAAGGGCAGCCCTGGGGGCCACCCACAGGGAAGGGACGGCCTCCTGCCGTGGCCGCCCCTGGCCCGCGAGTGGGACCCGCCCCTGCTCCTAGTGGGTCCCCTCGGCCCCCTCCGACGCCTATAAAATCCCTAAACCCCTAAAAACGACGGGGGCGACCATTATTTTCTAGAAAAGTCATCCCGAGGTGCCGTCAACTCAAACCCTAGTTCGGGGGTGATTCTGAAGCGGATCCTGGCACTTTGCCGGGGGGAGATCGATCCTGAAGGGCTCTTCATCGCCATGCCTTCCTCCAGGATGATTTGTGAGTAGTCCCACCATGGACCTTGGGTCCATGGCAGCAGCTAGATGGTAGTCTCTCTCTCTTGTGCTTCATGTCTTATGATCTTGTGAGCTGCCTAACATGATCAAGATCGATTATTGTAATGCTATGTGATGTGTTTGCTGAGATCCGATGGATTATAAAGTTATGATCAGATTGTGCATAATTCTTATATGTTGATTTATGTTCTTGCATGCTCTCCGATGTGCGTAGTTACTTTGGCCAAGTGATTGTGTGTATCTCCAAGAGAGATTATTTATGCTAGATAGTGGGTTCATGCCCCCTTTTGTTCCTGGGCACGAGTGACAGAAACGTCTAAGGGCGAGGGTGTGATGTTGCTACTAAGGGTAAAACAGCGGTGTTAAAGTCTATTTTGATATTTAATATTGCTTACTTCATGCGCTTTACTTAATGCAAATGTCTGTTGCTTGCAACTTAATACCGATGGGTGACAGGCTGGATAGCGATCACATGGTGGACTTTTTAGACAAAGATGCAGTTGGACTCAACGGTCTTTGTTCATTGTTGTGATGCCTACTTAAATATTACCATGTTCTCTTTGTGATAGCCAGATTAAGTTTGTGTTATAATCTTGTCAATTGCCCAGCTATAATTTGTTTACCCATCATATGTATGTTCTATTTACTCTAGAGACTTCACTAGTGAACCCATGGCNTCCAACGCACTTATTCATGAAAAGTTTTTAGCATTTGTTAGCTAGCATTTGTTAATCATTGTTTGCTTAATGTCAACTATAGACAATTGTTTTGGATCACCTTATTCATCATGTGCTTTGCATTACTATCTCGATCAAGATTATGTTGGTTGCATGTCTCATCGAAAATTATTTTGTTATCACTTACCTACTCGAGGACGAGTAGGAGTTAAGCTTGGGGATGCTGATACGTGTCAAACGTATCTATAATTTTTGAGTGATCCATGCTAATTTTGTGATGTTGTCACATGTTTCTATTATCATATCACATCATTTTTATGCATTTTGTTGGACTAACCTATTGACAAGATGCCCGTGCCAGTTCCCTTTTTGCTGTTTTTGTATTTCAGAAAATCACTTCTGGAAAATTCTCGGAAAATTTACGGAGATTTTTTATGCGAAATAAGACACCCGAAGACCAAAGGGGAGCCTGAGGGGCCACCCACAGGGCACAGGCGCCCCCTGGACCCGCGGGTGGGGCCCGCCCTTGCCCCTGGGCACCGCCTCGGCCCCCTCCGATGCCTATAAAATCCCAATTAACCTAAAAACGATGGGGCGGCCATTATTTTCTAGAAAATTCATCCCAAGGTGCCGTCACCTCAAACCCTAATTCGGGGGTGATTCTGAAGCAAATCCCGGCACCCTGCCGGAGGGGAGATCGATCCCGGAGGGCTCTTCATCGCCATGCCCTCCTCCAGGATGATTTGTGAGTAGTGCCACCTTGGACATTGGGTCCATGGCCGTAGCTAGATGGTAGTCTCTCTCTCTTGTGCTTCATGTCTTATGATCTTGTGAGCTGCCTAACATGATCAAGATCGATTATTGTAATGTTATGTGATGTGTTTGCTGGATCCGATGGATTATAAAGTTATGATCAGATTGTGCATGATTCTTATATGTTGATTTATGTTCTTGCATTCTCCGATGTGCGTAGTTACTTTGGCCAAGTGATTGTGTATCTCCAAGAGATTATTTATGCTAGATAGTGTGTTCATGCCCCCTTTTGTTCCTGGGCACGAGTGACAGAAACGTCTAAGGGGAGGGTGTGATGTTGCTACTAAGGGTAAAACAACGGTGTTAAAGTCTATTTTGATATTTAATATTGCTTACTTCATGCGCTTTACTTAATGCAAATGTCTGTTGCTTGCAACTTAATACCGATGGGTGACAGGCTGGATAGCGATCCCACGATGGACTTTTTAGACAAAGATGCAGTTGGACTCAACGGTCTTTGTTCATTGTCGTGATGCCTAATTAAATATTATCATGGTCTCTTTGTCATAGCTAGATTAAGTTTGTGTTATAATCTTGTCAATTGCCCAGCTGTAATTTGTCTACCCATCATATGAATGTTCTATTTACTTGAGAGACTCCACTAGTGAACCCATGGCCCCCGGTCCATCTTTTTACATTGATTGCAACCTTTATTCATCACTTTTCACCATCATTACTTCTCTGGTCATTTTCATAATTCATCTATTTCACTATGCAATTAACCGCTTTGTTTTCTGTGAGACGGAAGATTGACAACCTTTCCGCCGTTGGGGGCAAAGTATTTGGTTGAGTGTGTGCAGGTCCATCTGTTGAAGATTAAGCACCAGAGATCTTCAACATTCACTTTGTTGTTGATTTCAAGGCCCTACTAGTTCGATAAACCTCGGTTCGATATCGAGGGAAAACTGATGCTTGCTACATCTCCGCCTTCGCTTGGGGCACCACCCAACTCTTCATCAGTAGCAATCATGCTTTGATGCCCAACATGTCTTAAAGCTAAGTCTACGTCCAACCCTCATGGTCTTTATATTCCACTTCCCATTCCATATGCTCCATGGACCGACATTAGCATGGACTTTGTATTAGGGTTACCACGAACAAAAAATGGCAAAGATTCCATATTTGTTGTTGTTGATCGTTTATCTAAAAAGGCACATTTCATCCCTTGCACCAAGACAAACGATGTTTCACATATTGCAACTTTGTTATTTAGGGAAATCGTTCGTCTACATGGAGTGCCGAAGACCATTGTTTCGGACCGAGATGTCAAGTTCACAAGCTACTCTTGGAAGGCAATGATGGCCAAGCTAGAGTCAAGCTCCTCTTATCCACCACTTACCACCCACAAAACCGATGGCCAAACCGAGGTGGTGAATCGAAGCCTATCAACTCTCCTCCGCGATTAATCAAGCCAAACCTCAAGGGTTGGGAGGAATGCATACGCACGCCGAGTTCACCTACAATCGTGCCTCGCACCGGGCAACCAAGCGAAGTCCGTTCGAGGTTGTCCATGGGTTCAACCCCAACACCGCCCTAGACATCCTCCCACTTCCTCTCCACGAGCGCACCGACATGGACTTCGACAAGCGAGCCGACTACATGAGTCCACTCGAGCCACTCTAGAGGAGCACACCAACCGCCAAGCCGCCAAGATCAACTAGTTGAAGAAGCCCATGATATTCGAAGAAGGAGATCTTGTGTGGCTACACCTCCGCAAAGACCATTTCTCGATGAAAGAAAATCCAAGCTTGCTCCTCGCGGTAACGGGCCTTTCAAAGTGCTCAAGCGCATCAATGACAACGCCTAAAGATTGATACCCCAACCTCCAAGTACTTGGTGCATGACACGTTCAACGTCGCCGACCTATCCCCTTCCATGGATATCCAAGTGTTCAAGATGGTGACGAGTCGAGGATGACTCTTTCCGAAGGGGGGGAGATGATGTAGCCCCACATGTGAACAACACCATGGCCAACACGCCTACAGGCCCAATGACAAGGTCAAGAGCCAAGGCTATGCAAGATAAGGTGAATTCACTCCTATCCCTTCACCAATTCAATCTATCCATGGATGGCTTGCTACCTCAAGCGGATACCCTTTGCATACTTAGGTACGAGGCCGACGAAAAGGACTTGGAAGACGAGGGAGGAGACAAGATGATGAAGATCAAGCACGAGGAAACAGAGACGAAAAGATGAAGACGAAGAAAAGCCAGTCAGGCCGGCCTCAGCTCGGCCTCCACCCGGCCTGGGCGGGGCACCCCCAAACGCAGCCGGCCTGAGGCCGGCCTCCACCCGGCCAGGCCAGCTTTTCGGGGCTTGTACCTTGTAACCTTTCCCCACCTACCCCTTTGGGTCAAACCTATAAATAGGCACCTACCCCTTCAGATCTAGAACTCAGATTAGAAATAAGACTTGAGCTTTGCTCCTACTTTCCCTTTGTGGAATTCATGGCCACTCTACATTCATCTAGGTGATGTACATGGCCCCTCTTTGTGTAAGGTCTCTCCCAAGTGTGATTCTACCTCCTGGTCTCTCATAGTTGTGATTCTACTGCGCACTCACCAATCTCTCCTGAAGATTCTACATCACGGTCTCTCTTCGTGATTCTATTGGTCCGGTTGATCCTACCGGTGAGAGAAAAGGAACTCCACGCGTAAGTCCGTCTTGTGGTTGCGATCTGAGGCGTTCACCCATTTATCCACGTGTTTTCCCCTTTGCGTTCTTCGTGTTCTTCGCCCTCCCTTCGTCTATCCGTGAAGATCGGGCCACGAGCTACATCAGGAGGCCAGGGGTATGCCGCCCCACCCCAGGGTCGGCGGCCAGGGAGGCTTGGCCCCCAAGCCAAGCCCTAGGGTTAGGGTTTTGGGGCGCCGCCCCACCCTTTGTCGCATGGGCCTTTGGGGCTGGTGCGGCTGGCCCATGTGGGCTGCTGCACCACCCCTTTGGTCCATGTAAGCCCCACACGTCAGGGGGCCCACTCATGGAACCTTCTAGAAATTTCCGGTACCCTGTCGAAAAATTCCCGAACCTTTCTGATACCTCCGGAAACCACTTTCCTTATATGAATTTTTATCTTCGAACTCTTCCGGAGCTCCTCATGATGTCTAGGATCCCATCCGAGACTCCGAATGAATATTCGTTCACACCATCATTTATCTCGAGCCCTAACTACATCGAAGCGTTAAGTGTGTGACCCTAGGGGTTCGAGAACATGCAGACATGATCCAATCAATAATCAATAGCGGGACCGGGATGTCCACATTGATTCCTACATATTCAATGAAGTACTTTATCGTCTGAACCACATTGTCCGGGATTCAATTAATCCATATACGATTCCTTTTCTCTCACGATATTTTACTTGCCTGAGACTTAATCACTGATATCTCCATATATGATTAATCTCGTTTCCGACAAGTTCTCTTTACTCGTTCCATAGGATAGGATCATTATGACTAGCTACTTAGTCATATGCTTGCAACCTTTTGGATGCTATGTGATGACCCACAAGTATAGGGGATCTATCGTAGTCCTTTCGATAAGTAAGAGTGTCGAATCCAACGAGGAGCAGAAGGTGTTGACAAGTAGTTTTGAACAAGGTTTCACTATAAGCACTAAAAGAGAAATGTTTTTGGATTTTTTATTTAAAGAACAAATGAAGAACAAGTAAATAAAAGAGTGCTACAATAATTGCAGCAAATAGCCCAATCCTTTTAAGCTCAAAGGACAGGCCGGTTGTGTTACTTATGAAGATTAAAACGTTCTCGAGGACACATGGGAGTTTCTGCCTAGCCAGTTTCATTGCACGCCGGTGATTAACCTTCAATGTTTTGATAAAGTGCTGTGTGGGTGGACCTATGCTAATGCACCGCCCTTACTTGGACAAATACATACTTGTGATTAAACCCCTTGCAAGCATCCGCAACTACAAGAAAGTAATTAAGATAAAAACCTAATCACAGTCTTAAACTCTGAGACCCTACGATCCCTAGTGCACTAGTTCACAAATTGGGGTTTAGGTTTCTGTCACTCCTGCAACCCTACCATAAGCAAACTAAATACACTATGCATTCCTCTAGGCCCTTTGAAAGGTGAAGTATCATGTAGTCGACGTTCACACGATACCACTAGAGGAATAACACCACAACATAAATCAAACCATTAGATATTACTCAACATTATGCAATTACTAGCAACTAGGCTTTCCCCATGTCCTCAAGAACCAAACGAACTACTCACAAGACATCATATAGATCATGATCAGACGTGATATGAATAAGGGCAACAATCTGATTGTAAAGACAATTCACCGAAAAACTCTCAAGCATCAACTACAAGTAGTAATCAACACCCAGGATTCCAATGAACTAATAACAAAACAATGACAATTGCTACAGCGGGATGAGATGGGACGGTGATGGTGATGATGGTGCTGATGATGGAGATGGTGTTGATGATGATCCCGATGATGCCCGGCATGATGGCGATGACGATGTCGACGATTCCCCCCTCCGGGAGGGAAATTCCCCGGCAGATTTCTCCCTGCCGGAGCTCTTCTTCTCTCTGTTTGGTTTCCGCCTCGTGGAGGCGGCGGAAAAATTCCTCTTCGATCCCCCCGACGTTTTTAGGTCAAAGGGAAGTAATACGCCGAAGGGGAGCCGGAGGGGCCACAGGGGCCAGGGGCGGGTCCCACCCGCGGCCTAGGGTGGGCCCGCGGCAGGGGCCCTCCCCTGCTCCCTGGAGCTCGCCTCCGTGCGCCCTTTTGGCTCCATGGCTTATTTCCCATAATATTTATCTCCGATTTTTTCTAGAATTTATGGAGCTTCCGAAGTCAGGTGTCTTGACAGGTACTTTTCCAGCTGATTCCAGGCTCCGGTGGATGCATCTCCATAATTGCCAAACATGCAAAATGAGATAAAATAACATAAGTATTGCATCATAATATGAAATATATTAATGAATAAAGATGAATTATGATGTAAAATAGTGATGCAAAATGGACGTATCACTATGCTACCGAGAGGGCCCAGAGATATCTATCCACTGCTTGGACGGAAAAATCCCAGTCTTGATTCATGTGACCCAACAACCTACTATTGGAGATACCTGAAAAACACCTTTATAATCACCCAGTTACGAAGTGACGTTTGATGTCCACAAAGTATTCCTCCGGTAGACGGAGTGACATAATCTCATGGTCTAAGGAAACTATATTTGACATCTATTAAAATGGGTCTGTCCATTATATCATCTCCTACGATATAACTCCGTTTATCAAGTGATTCATTAATCCTTGGTTAGGAAACTTCTAACCAACACTTGATCAAACGAACTTGTTATGAGACGCTTACTAGGGACACTTTGTCGTTTATATTCCACACATATTTGTTTCTGATTAATACAATTATAGCATGGATAATAAACATTTATCATGAACGGGAAATATGATAATTAATCTTTATTATTGACTCTTGGGCATATCTCCAACAGATCCACCATCCTCCACCGCCAAAGGCGGTCACCGACCGGACGAAGCAATCATGGCTTGTCAGGCCCAGATCAGGTCCAGATCATGCAGATCAGATCCGGTCCAGATCAGGCCGACTAGCCCCGCCACCGCCGTCGCCATCCATCAACAAATCCTTCGCCAACCTACCATCTCCCCCCCTTGGAATCCCGCCTCCATGCCCCGTTGCCCGTAGACCAGGGCCGAGTTCGTCGGAGCCGACCGAGAACCACCGCGCCGCTCAGAGCCGTAGATCTGCAAACCGGGGGAGGACCATGTCGTTCTCCGGTCGCCAGATCTGGACAGAGCCAGCTCCAGCCGCCAGATATGGACAGAGCCAGCTCAACCGCCGCCGCCAAAGACTCCATCACCAGCACGAAGCCCTCCACAACAACGTCATGTACACGACCTCTGCCTCTAGCGGCCTCCATACCGCCATGCTCTCCACCAGCGTGTTACCACAGTTCGACGTCGTCCGTCACCGAGCGAGGGGAGAGAGAAGCCCCGCCGCCGTCGACCGGGTTTCGCCCGGTGGCGCCTCAGGCGGCGACGAGGTGGATAGAGGGAGGGGACGGGGTGCTGGGGTTGGGCTATGGCGAGCGGCGAGGACGAAGGACGAAACATTTCCTCTCTTTTGGAGCCAATTTATTCACCTTTCTAAAAGGGGTAACATAGAAAGTCCGTTACTTTTAGTATGCTATTACCAAGACGTACAGGATGATTTTACAAAATTAAATGAAGAGTATATGATTGTTTTAGTATATGCGTCAATCTCGAACTCCAACATGATTCCAAACTTGGGTGGTCTGTTGTTTCTAGTTTTGGGAGTATTCCTCAGTCGCGTGTGGTTTTTGTTTGTCGTGTTTGGTGTGGGCATACTTATTTTTGACCGGTTTCACTAATTAACTGCACTTGATCAATGAAATTGATAGACTTTCGTAGGTTGTGTTTGGATGTTGGAATTGGGCCTCAGAATTAGGGAATCTGGAATTCGGGTTCGAATTCCGTTGTTTGGGTGCGCATAGAATTCGTGCTTTGGAAATGAAAACCAATTCCAAGCTGGGCTCACTCCCACGCGAAGCGTTCCCGATCAATTCCGAGTCCGCACCCTCGGAATCGCATGGAAATCAGCCTCCCGCACCCCACGTACTGCTTCGTGCCTTCCTGTCGAGCGAAACAGAGCGAGAGAGCTCGTTCTCTTTCCTCATGGAGTAACCACCGGCGGCGGCGGCGCTGGTAGCCTGGTAGGCTGTACATCCCTCGTCTCCCTCCTCCCTCCCCGAATCCTCTCCTTCTCCCCATGCTCCTCCGATTCCCGGCCGTAGGACGGCCCGTCCATTCCCTCCCGTCCGTTTCCTAACCCTAGATTGACTGGCGGCGGAAGGGAAATGGCGGCGGCGGTAGTGGAACGGCAGCTGGACGGACCTGTGAAGGGATTTGATGCATATCTTCGTGGCCGTGGGTGCCCTCTCCCCGTGCCATCTCTTCTTCCTTCCTGGCCGTGGCCATGGCTGGCCTCTCCCCATGCCATCTCTTCTTCCTTCCTGGCTGTGGCTGCCTTCTCCCCAAGCCATTTTGTTGATCTTGTTAATTTCATTTTTGCAGGATTTTCAGAACTAACTACAGCATCTGAGGCTGATTGGACCTTATTCCCCAAGCCATTTTGTTGATCTGTTTAATTTCATTTTTGCAGGATTTCAAATTCAATGATTTTCCTACTTGTGCTATTGTTGTGACCTTATTTGTAATATTATAAATTATATTGTGTGTAAAAATATAAACATTTAAATTTACACATATTTTTGTCTAAACTCAAGGAAACGTCGAATTCCAGATTTGTATATCCAAACAGGAATTGGAATTAGGTGCTATCCTCGGATTCCAACAACAAATAACATGGACACCCAAACAACAGAATTGGAATTGGAGGCCAATTCCTTTCCATCTTGGAATTGGAATTCCTAGTCCAATTCAATTCCGAGCCCGAATTCCGACATCCAAACACAGCCTTAATAAAAAATATAAATACCGGGACTGTAGGCTGTAGCACAGTGTCCACCGCGCCCAAAACGTTCACGTCAATTAGGTTTACGTAAACGTTGAGGGTTGGCGTATTACGCTATCACCTCCCGTATAAAGTTATAAACCCTACATCTCTATTTTCCGGCAACGGCGGGAACCCCAATTCCACTTCCCCGCCTTCCCGCCTCTCCCAGTCCCCACTCCCCACCCAGTCTCTCTCCCGATCCCCGGCGATGAGCTCAGGCGGCAAGCGGCGGGCGGCGCCTCCCGCAGTGCCCTCCGCGGCGGCGGCGAAGCGGGCCCACTCCACGCCGCCAGGCGCCCCGCAGCCGCCTCCTCCGGCTGCCGCTGCGCCGGAGGAGGAGGATATGATGGACGAGGACGTGTTCCTGGATGAGACTATCCTGGAGGAGGACGAGGCGGCGCTGCTGCTGCTCGACCGCGACGAGGCCCTCGCCTCCCGCCTCTCCCGGTGGAAGCGCCCCGCCCTACCCGCTGACCTCGTCTCCGGTTGCTCCCGCTCCGTCGGTACACCCCCCTTCATTCCACCCGCTCTTCTTCGATCTCCATTTGGGTCTTAGTTCAGTTATGCATGGTGGGGCGGATCGAGTCCCGTCTCTTCAGCAACTGTCATTTAGATACGGTTTTGGTGATTTTTTTTTTGCTTCAGAATATTGCTTTAATTAATTGATTTGACGATGCCTGTACTCGGGAACTGTAGTGTTCTGGTGCCCCAGGTTTGGCGCAGATGCGTGGGAGTTTTATTTGAAATGTAGCGGTCCGAACTTTAGAGCCTGGCCATTTCAATTTGGGCAAAATAAGTTCCTCTTTTTTTATGTGTCTGTTGGATTAGTGTAGCCTAACAACTTGTTACAGTGTTAAGAATTCAATGAATAAAGCACACAACAACTAAATTAGCACTCCACATGTTTAGTGCCTGTAATAAAGGAGATATGTGAACGTTGATATTAGGAGCATACCAAATCCATGTATTTTTGCTCATGGCTACTAACCAACACACTTGGCATGATTAAGAAATTAGCAAGTTGTATTAAGCGGTAAGCCGTGTTGAGCATTTTGCCTCCGCCCTTTCCCTTTCTGAAGGATTAAAGCGCTAAGCACAGTTAAGTTCTAGGCGTTTTGCCTCCGCTAAGCGTATAAGTGAGCTTAAGCGTGCGCCTAAGCGCGCTTCTTATAACCTTGGAAATTGGTGATTCGAGTTGGCCAGCGAGAGCAAGGCGGTGTCATGCTGCATGTTGCAAGGACTATCTCTGGATTGTGGGGTAACAGGGAAGCTGGGCCGATGGTCCCACAGCCCTATCTGGGCATGACTAAGGGTGTGCGGCCGAGTGCACATGGCCTCTATGCATCTGAAAAAAACACAATGCACAGATCAGCCTCTATGCATCTGACGGTGTGGAGCACTTCCATGACAGCTCGACGGTGAGCTCGGACAGCTTCCCATGGTTGCCGGGCCAGAGCTCTGCCCCTGTATGATGCTATATTCAAATACAGTTGTTTCTAGTTTTGTACTTCCTCCGTATCAAAATATAAGATGTTTTAGCATTTGGCTTTCCATCCGTATTTAGACATGTTTTAGTGCAAGATTCATGTGAACCTTGCACTAAAACATGTCTAGATACGAATGGAAAGCCAAATGCTAAAACATCTTATATTTTGATACGGAGGGAGTAGTACAACTTTTGTATTCCATAAGGCAACAAATTGTCCCTGGTGTGTCTGTACTTCTCACAGTTCTTCTTGGTGTCCTGGTTGTGTTGCTGGTAAAATTAGATGGATCTCAGATCATTACCATTTTGGAATTTGGATAGACACACAGAACTGCATTTGTGTGATTGATTTTGTTTCTACAAACCATATAAAGCTTAATGCTTATGAAATGGGTTCTACAGTTGTCCCTTTCCCTTAAAAAGGCGATGAACCTCCATACATTTTGCACACTTGTAGTTTCTGCAATATGTATTTGTTACACGGGACAAAAAGAGGAAATGCCTCATGCAATTATTTTTGTAAGGATTGCTTGTCATAGTGTGCTATGACAAGCCTAGCTGTACTGTTAGCAGCCTAGCTGTACTGTTAAACTAAATTGAATAAAGCTTTATGTTGGCTTATTGCTTCACCTTATTCTTCTTTTTGTTGTATTTTCTAGCTTTTCAGCAGTTGGATATAGATTATATTATTGGTGAGAGCCATAAAGAATTTCTTCCCAAATCTTCTGGCCCTGCAGCTATAATCCGGATTTTTGGTGTCACCAGAGAAGGTTATATTTTCTATGTTAACATAAGTTTTCTTTATCATGTGGCTTCTGTTGATGTGTGAGCTTACCATATTATGTTCTCAGGTCACAGTGTTGCTGTCAGGTTCATGGGTTTGAACCATATTTCTACATCAGCTGCCCCTCAGGGATGGGTCCTGATGATATTTCACGCTTCCAACAAACACTAGAGGTTTCTTCTTCTATCCCGTTTTAACTCGACCCTTATGCTCAAACAAGGTACTTTGTCAGTACATTCTTTTCTTATACATTCTTCACAATATACTACAGGTGAGGATGAAGGAATCAAATAGGAGTAGCAATGTGCCAAAGTTCGTGAAGAGAGTCGAACTTCTGCAGAAGCAGACAATTATGCATTACCAACCACAAAAATCTCAATCTTTCCTCAAGATAGTAGTCGCCCTACCTACAATGGTAGCTAGCTGTCGTGGTCAGTGCTAGTTTAATAACAGTATACCTTTTTCCCCCCATTATTGTCGATTGACCTCACCTCACTACCTCTATTGTCTAATGAATAACCTGTATAGCCTAAAGAACATTTTCAGTTGCTTGGCAGTGAATTAGTGTTTGATTTATGATCTTATTTATGATCTTTACTCTTTTCCCACCTTTTCTAATTTTCCAAGAGGCTGTGACTAGCAGCATCATCGTATTTTTCTGGCTTACCACAACTTGCATATGTTTTTGCATTTTAGGAATCCTTGAAAGGGGCATAACGATTGAAGGCCTTGGTTCAAAGAGTTTCCTGACATATGAAAGCAACATTCTTTTTGCCCTTCGTTTTATGATTGATTGCAACATTGTTGGTGGCAACTGGCTTGAAGTTCCTGCTGGGAAGTATAGGAAAGCAACTCGCATCATGTCCTATTGTCAGCTGGAGTTGGATTGCCTGTATCCTCTATACTGAATTGAATGTCTTCATCTCTATTTCTAAATCATGACACTATATTTTTTTCCTTAAGTCAGACCAACAGATACTCAGATTTGGTAAGTCATGCTCCTGAAGGGGAATACTCTAAGATGGCCCCCTTTCGCATACTAAGTTTTGACATCGAATGTGCTGGTCGCAAAGGGCACTTCCCAGAACCAACTCATGATCCTGTTATTCAGGTTTATTTCATTATCTTTGTATTTTGATAATTGCTTCCACTTAGTTTCAAATGCAAACGTCTTTATGTGCTTAATGTCTTGGGTTGCTTTTTTTGGATTAAAATAGATAGCTAATTTGCTCACGCTTCAAGGAGAAAGCCAGCCTTTCGTACGGAATGTCATGACCCTTAAATCATGCTCTCCCATTGTTGGAGTTGATGTAATGTCATTTGACACAGAGAGAGACATTCTACTTGCTTGGAGGGTGAGTGATGCCTCATTCTGAGTTCACAACCTCAGTTCTTTTTTGACCAATTACTATATATAGATAAATCCCTTTATTCATGCGAAAAATATGTGTCCTAGTTTTTATGGTTTCTTTGTACCTACAGTTTGCATTTACTTCTTTGGTTTATGTTCTTGTACAGTAAAATACGCTGTCTGGTGATAGACATGTAACTCAATTAAGAACAACCTTGTTCTGCTTCATTATTTTGCAGGATTTAATACGTGAGGCGGATCCTGATATTATAATTGGATACAATATCTGCAAATTTGATCTTCCTTATCTTATCGAGGTATAAGAACTTCTGTAAACCTTACAAATTCTTAATCTTTGGCCAACCTGGCAATATCTATATCTTA
The DNA here is from genome assembly GCA_012064385.1 of Puccinellia tenuiflora. Classification (NCBI taxonomy): domain Eukaryota; kingdom Viridiplantae; phylum Streptophyta; class Magnoliopsida; order Poales; family Poaceae; genus Puccinellia; species Puccinellia tenuiflora. The sequence continues at coordinate 185,928 of QRDG01001280.1, forward strand.
GTACAATATGGTTTCACACATTTGCAGAGAGCTGAAGTTCTTAAGATAGTGGAGTTTCCGCTGCTTGGTCGAATCAGAAATAGTCGCGTCCGTGTCCGTGATACTACCTTCAATTCAAGGTTACTTTTGAGTGTTAGTCGTTGTGCATTTTATATTTATTCTTTCTGGACCATGCTAATTTTCCCATAGCGTGTCATAGCCAACCAAGTGTTAAAATCTAGGGTTTAGGGAGTTACAACGCTTAACAATTGCTTACCCTGCCTTAATCATCTCATGGTAATGCTACAAGATTTCATGACCCTGCAAGGTGCAACGACACACAGTTTTGCTATGAAAAACATAGCACTTATCAAATGAAGATTGAAGAATTGTAAAGTATTCTCATGTAAAACAAAGCTGATGACGAATTTCTGCATTCCTTATACCTGTCCAGGCAATATGGTACGCGTGAAAGTAAAGATGTAACTGTGGAGGGAAGGGTACAGTTCGATCTTCTGCAGGTTGTGATCTACTGTTTTACATAACAACTAAACCCATAGTTGTTGTTATTGTTAATTTGTTATTATTATTATTATTTTCAACCACATAACAGTTTCTCATTATTCTCTTACTTTCTGCATGTCCACAGGCTATGCAAAGGGATTACAAGCTGAGTTCTTATTCATTGAACTCTGTATCTGCACATTTTCTTGGGGAGCAAGTAAGTCCAATCATTTTAAGTGGCAGTTTCTGTCAGCGCACCCCAAAGTATTTACTCATAGCCATACCATTATCATTTAAACTCTTGCTGTGATATGGGCTAAAAAGGATCGCCAAGCCCATACAAGGGCGCACGGCACTAGTCCCATCTGGCCATTATTAGTCAGAAAACATTCAGATTAGAATGTAAATATTATCTTGTTAGGGAAAGAGTTATGTTCTTAGGGATGGAGATTGATTTAATTAGGGAAGTGGGGATACAGTTTATTAAAAAATGAAGATCCTGGTCTTGTGGGACAAGCCAAATCACCCAATTAAAGGTGTATCGGGTAATTCTTTGAAGCAATAAAATAATCAAAAGTTCTCTATAGCCTCAGAGCCTCTCTTCCATGTCAGTCATGGGCCCTGCGAGTTGTTGAGGGTCAGTGCCCTATCCCTGGTCTTGAATCCTTACCCTACAAAATTATTCCAGTGGACAAAGGTTCGGAATGTCAAAGTGTATATGTGAATTGCACTAGCCCTTTCCATCAGTTCCGACTTTTGGTTGTGTTGGCTAGTGCATGTACCTTGACATGGTATGAGAGCCTGAGGTCTTGAGTTCAAGTCTTGGCTTGCGCAATTTATCCTAAAAAATTGGTGTTTCCCTGGCTAGTGCATGAAGGCTGACACGGAACACCTTTCGGATTGGAAATACTAAAATAACTCGAAAGTGCACTGGCTCTGTAGTTGTGATTGTGTGACACTTGGAAAATTGTCTCTTTGCTGCAAAGTGTGTATCTGATGCATGGCTTTCTTTTGAATCTTTTGCTTATAAACAAGTCACTTTACTACTATATTTCTAGTAATAGTTGCATTTAATACTCTATTTATTGTTCTGATTAAAAAATTATGAGCAGAAAGAGGACGTTCACCATTCAATTATATCTGATCTTCAAAATGGGAACTCAGAGACACGAAGGCGTCTGGCAGTTTATTGCTTGAAGGTCAGCTAAATTGTTCTTATAAGTTATCTGCTATTAAACTGCCGAACAATTAAATGAAGTATGCTGGTTTAGTTCTGGGCATTTCTTTTTCCTCTCTCAAGATGTCCTTGTAGTTCCCCAGAAGGATTAATACCAGTTTGTCAATTGAATAATTATATATTGTTCTCACACTTAAATGACTTAATAACATCATAAAATGTGTACCTTGTGGTCTGTGGTTCAGGCTTTCGGCATCATCATAAGTCTGGGATTGCAATTCTGATTCACCGAGGCATTTTTCTTAGTGTATGTAGTAGTTTGGAAGGCAATATTACCATTGACATGGAGTTCCTAGTTGAGTCTAAAACAAGATAATTTATGATTTAGGACAATAAAATGTACTAATGTATTCTATTTTCTAATAGTTTCTTTCACTTAGAAATTTACATTTCATTCTTTGCCTGATAATAAGGTATACTTCCAATTTTCGCCAACAAAATTATGTTATTTTCCACAGTAGTGAGTAACATTTTATGTTTTCAAGAACGGTTGTGGTACGGGGAACCATTTGGTTTCTAACTCTGGCAAGTAGGTCTCCTGGTGGCTGAGTTGTAAGCTAGGATGATACTTTTTGCTTAATGTCCTATATTTGAGTTGATTACTAGCCTTTTCTCGAAGCCTCATCCTAACATACTTTAACCTTTCCCATTAACGTACACACAGGATGCTTATCTTCCGCAGCGACTGTTAGATAAATTGATGTACATCTACAACTATGTAGAGATGGCGAGGGTCACAGGAGTCCCCATTTCGTTTCTGCTGTCAAGGGGACAGAGCATTAAGGTTGACAGCAACAGCAAATCCTGCCAACCAAACTATTCCACCCTAAGCATTCTAACAAGAATTTGATTTGGTATTCAGGTCCTCTCGCAGTTACTCAGGAAAGCAAACAGAGAAACCTTGTTATACCAAACATAAAGGGTCAAAGTTCTGGACAAGATTCTTTTGAAGGCGCAACTGTAAGTTGATCTACAGGATCTGCATCCTATCTCATTGTTTCTATTCTGTCATGCAGCAGCAGCAGCTATTAAACTTAGTGCATATCTGTTTATCATGCCACAATACCTTCATGCTGCACATTAAGACCCTTTACATTGCGCCTTGAAGGGACAGTACATATATTTGTTTTGTATGCTAAGGAAAATTTCCATGCTGACAACTAAGATTTCAACACTATGCAAAAGTTATTGTTGATGAATGCATAATGCATCCTTATTGTTTACTAGAAATATATATTTGTGTACAGCAGTTCTCTTTCCATGCGGGAAATAAGGAAAGATTCAGTTCTAAATTGCTCATGCAATGGACAATAGTTCCATTTCTGTTTTATTGTCTAATAATGACTATTGTTTTCGGTAATTTATGTTTCCCTTCAATTTTAGGTTTTGGAGGCAAGGGCTGGATTTTATGAGAAGCCAATTGCAACTTTGGACTTTGCTTCTCTGTATCCATCCATCATGATGGCCCATAACCTATGCTACTGCACTTTGGTATACACAATTCTTTCATTTCATGCTAATATCTGGGAATACAGTTTTATCTGAAAATTGGATTACTGACTATTTAAATGGTCTTTAAGGTGCCCCCTGAAGATGTTCGTAAACTCAACTTGCCTCCAGAAAGCCTATACAAAACACCCTCTGGTGAAATATTTGTGAAACCAGAATTGCAAAAGGTAATCGTTTCCTGGCATACTTTAAACTCTTGTAATAACTTTGTCAAAAAAATTGATGGCTCTGTGTCAATCGATGCAGGATGTACCACTTCCATTCTCTCCATATGCATTTTTTTTGCTTCTTAGCATGGTAAAAGGTTTTCATGACGGAAGTAGCATTTCCTAACCAATACTGTCCAATATCAGGGTATACTTCCTGAAATTCTTGAAGAACTCTTGGCTGCTCGAAAAAGGGCAAAAGCAGATTTGAAGGTATATTTCTCCCATATGTTATCACCGCAAGAAGATTGTAGTCAAACTCCTTTTTGTAAGTCTAGATATTCATGCATACAGGTCTTTGATCCTATGTGAAAATGACCAATAACTTTTTCAGGAAGCAAAGGACCCATTCGAACGGGCAGTTCTTGATGGTCGTCAGCTTGCCCTAAAGGTACTTCAATATCCTTTTCCTATCACTCTCAGTGCCCTCAAAGAGTCTTACATTAGACATGCAACCCCGAGTCTTGACATTGTTTAATGGTTCTTTCAGATAAGCGCAAACTCAGTTTATGGTTTTACTGGAGCTACTGTTGGTCAATTACCCTGTTTAGAGATTTCTTCTAGTGTGACAAGCTACGGTGAGCATCAATTCTGCATTCAAAACGATCCACATGTTCATTGTATAGTAGCCTAACAAATTCAGATACATCTTGAATTACGAAACACTGAAGCATTTTTATTCCACAGGTAGACAGATGATTGAGCATACAAAGAAGCTTGTTGAAGATAGATTCACAACAATCGGAGGCTATGAGCATAATGCAGAGGTGAACTATTAGTTCCCATACTTCCTGCTCATATAAACTTGAAATATTTGAAGTTAACTTGTCTACTCGGTATTAGCAAGTTCAAGCCTTTAGCTACCTATTTTAGATGTGATACCTCAGCTATTAATTCATTAGAGATTCTATATCAGTTTCGAACTGATGACTTACGTCTGCACACTCACTTCCTTAGCATCTAAGGCTTTGCCACTCAATGTCTTACTGACTTGTGGACTGGGCCATCTCAGTGGGACATGTGAGTGGAAAATCCTTCCAACAAATGCAATGTCAAAACTGCACAGCATTAGTTTGGGCTAGATGTCAGCACAACATTGTGTCGCAACTATTTTGTGTCACCCCTGCAAAGCTGGCGGTTATGTAAAACTTCATGTGTCAGTGACATGTGGGACCTGGACCCACATGTCATTCTCGCAGCTGGTTGCAGTTACATGGTTCAAACTTTTCTCAAATTTTATATGCAGCAAGACACTTTGGCCTGCTTTGATCTATATATGCTTGGTGAGTCTGTTTGTTTGACTTTGATACTTTTATCCATTTTCTGATGGTTTACGCAAATTCATTTGGACATTACAGGTGATTTATGGAGATACTGATTCTGTGATGGTACAGTTTGGTGTTTCTACTGTCGAGGATGCAATGAAACTGGGAAGAGAAGCTGCAGACTATATCAGTGGAACATTTATTAAGGTGACTACAACATTACTTCTGAATATTGTTTTTGTTGACCTAGTTCTGTGGCATTGTTTTCGGGGAAAACGTTGGGAAATGATCCCGCCATATAATTTATATTATTGTATTTCGAGAAACCGCAAAGCTTATGCTTCCATGCATTGATAGAAGAATAAAACCACAACTGTAAATGTATAAGACTAGACCGAAACAACCGAGCACTTAGGCATGACCATGACCAACAACTGCCAGATAAACATTACAATAGACGCCACCAAACAAACTCCGACCTAGATGCCATTCACAGAAGCGCACAGGACCCAACCCTCACCACAGGAAGAGAGAATCCGACTCCGAAAAGAAGGGCAGAATAGGGCCACTCCTGCCTCCCGCCTTGGAGAAGATAGATGACGCCGTTGACCGCCACCCTCGCACTGCCAATACTGGTCTCACTGGTCACCGAGCCAGCCATGTCAGCCACGATTCGTCGCTCCGACAGCTGTGGGCCACCTAAAACACTGTTGGGCGGTGACGACGGAGTTCCAAGGGATCCCATGGGATCTGAATCTAGGCTGCGGCAGGCGAACCTCTAAGGACGAGACTGAAAGTCCTGCTGCCGCCACAGGCTTGCCGGTGGGCGTCGGCGGCGGTGAGGTGGAGAGACGCTGGAGAGAGGTGCTGTGGGCTGATGGCACAAGTCCCCTCATGAGTGGCTGAGTGGCCCACAAGACGTGGTTCGTGGATTGGTCTAATTTTGTATTAATAACAAAGAATTTAAAGATGCACTAGTAGTCTAGTAAGGCAACAAAGTAAAATTTACAAACTGCCAGCTCTCCATTGTAAAATAAATGTCATGAATTTTTTCTGGCACGGTTGACAACCATGACAAGTTTGCTCTTAAAATTGTGATTCTGTAAAGAAAGCTGATTGCTCTTGATGATGAGATCATGTCTTGTAGTCCAGATGTTCCTTGCTGTTAGTATAATGATCTCCATATAGTCCAGTGCCCCGTCTGAAACCTGAGATCCAAAATCTTGGACAGAATGAAGGACAAATAGTTCAGTGCCCTGATTTGGACACAGGAAGAACCAGCAGGCATTAGCAAAGGGGCTACTAGTAAAGCAAATGTTCTCTAGTCTGTGACTTATTATTATAATATGTGGCCTATAACTTGGAGATGTGTGCGAGAAGCATTCCTAGACTAATCCTACTTGAATTATAACTCCTACTTTCATTGAAGGTTTGGCCATCAGATTGAATCCAACCGATAATCAATATCATCAAAAGCAAACTATAACAAATCAGGGTGCTTGAAGGATTAGAGGTTACCTTATTTGTTAGCAGCATATACCTCTCTAGGCCAAAGTTCCGACGGTTGTAAAGGGTTCAAGAGGGTAGTGAAAGAGCCACAATCTACTCTTTTCAGGTTGTGAAAGAACCATAATCTACTCTTTCGAGGTTGTGCTAACTGCTAATGAATTAAGTGTCTGGCCTCGCTAAATCTTTTCACATTTGTCATGATTATTTTGTTGCCATTAATTATGTTCTCTGTACAAGGCTCGTACTTTGTGGCAGCAGAATGCTTGTTCTGTATCTCACAATATCAGATCACATTCAGGAACTGCTGTGCATAATTCCGGTGTCAGTGTAGCATGTTTGTTCCTGCAACAAGTTTTAACTGAATTTAAGTCCTTATCTTCATGCTTTAAGTTTACTAACCAAGTGTCCAATTTATTTTAATTAATAGCTTTAAGTTTAATATATTTTTTGATTTTGACATCTGTCTTGCAGCCCATCAAGCTAGAGTTTGAGAAAATATATTTCCCATATCTACTGATCAGCAAGAAGAGATATGCTGGTTTATACTGGACAAATCCTGAGAAATTTGATAAAATGGATACAAAAGGTATTTCGTGTATTACTTGTCTGAGGTGTCATCCTACTTTTGTGCTTTAACATGCCTTCTTCTACCTTTGCGGATAGGTATTGAGACAGTAAGAAGGGACAATTGTTTATTGGTAAAGAACCTGGTAACTGAGTGCCTTCATAAAATACTAGTGGATCGAGATGTTCCTGGTGCAGTTCAATATGTCAAGAACACCATATCTGATCTATTAATGAACCGTGTGGACTTGTCACTTCTAGTTATAACAAAGGTGAATCAGTGCGCCTAATAATGTCATAAAGTTTGTCACCTTCTGGTTACTCACAATAGCTCTGATCTGCAGGGTTTGACTAAAACAGGAGAAGACTATGCTGTAAAAGCTGCCCATGTGGAGCTTGCTGAGAGGATGCGGAAGGTACCAACTGATATTTTTTGCTGAATGATACTTATCTTTGTCCATTCCTTGTTGAGATTGGAGGCACTTGGCAGACATTGCTGAAATTAATTCTGGTTCTTTTGAGCAGAGGGATGCTGCTACTGCACCAACTGTTGGTGACCGAGTTCCTTATGTTATAATAAAAGCAGCCAAAGGGGCAAAGGTTAACTCATCTGTAATTCTTGTTGCAGAGTCATTTATCTTAATACTGTAGTATCTGCTTTGATACAATTGTGTTTCTGCATACAGGCATATGAGAAGTCAGAAGACCCAATTTATGTTCTGGATAATAACATACCAATTGATCCTCAGTACTACCTTGAGAATCAAATTAGCAAAGTTGGTCCACATCATCTTTCTTGATATTCAAAGCTTCTCTTTTCCCACTTCTAATGAATTTCAAAATGTTTGTTGTCAGCCACTATTGAGAATATTTGAACCAATTCTGAAGAACGCCAGCAGAGAGCTGCTTCATGGAAGTCACACCAGAGCTGTTTCAATCTCAACTCCTTCAAATAGCGGGATAATGAAGTTTGCAAAAAAACAATTGACTTGCCTTGGATGCAAAGCAGTTATAAGGTGATTCTCCTAATATGCTGCAAAAAACTGCGCGCTCTATTCTTCTGTTGGATTTGTGAGCATCTGCTTTCCAATATTTAATATTGCAGTTTAGACGCCCTTGTAAGCTTTCATTCTAATATCCGGTTCCAGCAGTAAAACCATATTTTTACTACCTTCCTTTAAAGAACCAGTTTCTTAACCGACCTATGCGCACCCTGCAGTGGTCCCAATCAAACACTTTGCTCACACTGCAAGGGAAGAGAAGCAGAGTTATACTGCAAAACCGTAGCAAATGGTAAGATCTAAATCACCTGAGATATTGTAGTCTCCAAGCGTCCGATGACTTGACTAGTTTATCTTTAACATACACAGTTTCTGATCTGGAGATGCTCTTTGGGAAGCTATGGACACAGTGCCAGGAGTGTCAAGGCTCCCTACACCAGGATGTTCTCTGCACCAGGTTTGCAAATGTTCCTTTGATAATTGCTTATCAGCATATTCCAATCTTTAGACTTCGATCACAAGCTTAAAACTCCTGTTGGCGCAATCATTGCAGTCGGGACTGCCCAATTTTCTACCGGCGAAGGAAAGCGCAGAAGGACATGGCTGAAGCCAGGGTGCAGCTTGATCGTTGGGACTTCTGAGTCCTCCCAATGCTCTGATAACTTCATGTTTTCGCTCGGCCGACTCATTCCTATGCATTGTGAAGTTGAGTGGCATCCTGCTGCCGGATCACGTGATTGCATCATGATGCATGATGGGCCAGGGCTACGGAGATTATCGGTTGCCCTTAGAGTTGGTGTGGGATTTCTCAAGTAGGCTTGGTGGTTGCACCAAAGGAAAACAGGCTTGTTGTATGGTTCATCTGTGTGCCTGTTTAGTGTAGGGACTTAGCATCTCCTGCCATTAACAACTGTGCAGATGGTTGAGTGTTGCTGTCTAGTTTGGGTAGTTGGACTGAACTGCTGATGCGTAAGAAGGTAGAACAAGCCACAATGCTGGTGTAACTTGGTGACTGGTGAGAATGTGTAGTAAATGTTTTTCTGTTGTGTCCTTACCGATTAATTAGGCAAAAGAGGGAAAAAAAAATACCATTTGTACTCTATTCATAGTTTTGTCAGTAGCTTCACATTTTTTGAAATGACCTTCATGCTTGAGTTTTTGTTTTTAAATTGTATTTGTGAACTTGGAAAAGTGTCTGGAATTGCCAAATGTTACTGTATCCATACAGCCATACTGGGTTCCTAAATCCTAGAGAATGATCTTGCTATTTCTCAAGCTGTTCAGAAAAACTATTTTGCTTATCCCTTCTGTTAGTTCCCTTCATGCTGCAACACAAATTTCTATGTACTCTCTTCTGTTGCAACTGTTTAAAATAGCCGGCTATTGTGTTTAGCCCCGACGTTTTCAGAAGCTACGAAAGGCTATAGCCGGCTAAGCCCCTATAACCGTTTTGCTAAATAGTAAAATAAATTAAATTTTGAGCAGCATATATTCGTATATATATCAATAATTCATAGATGCATAACATAGTGACATAAAAAATACAAGTAATCAACAATTCTGGACATAGTTTATTCTATATATTAGTTACGTAACCAACAAAATAAATTAGGGTGTAGCAAATGCAAGTTCAGAACATGGGTTCGTCCACATATTACATATCAACAAGTTAACAATAATTTCACATAACCAACAAGATATGCATGCGATCAATCCGAGTCCGATGAAGCATGGGTCAATGGCAAATTTTGGTCCAAAATTTTTGGGACTAGCTGAGCGGGAAATTTAGCCAGCTAAGGGGTTAAATTAGGGCTAAATCGTCTTAGCCGGGCTATTAGTGGCTATTCTCGTTTTATCCTACAAGGCCTTAGCCGTAGCCCCGAGCCCGTCGAAAGGCTATAACCGGGCTATAGCCGGCTATTTTAAACAGAGCGCAATACACATGGCATTTCACAGGGACAGCTTGAAATCTCTCAAAAAAGAGATGAAATTAGACACCACCAACGAAATCTATGTACGCCTTTGTTTACCTAAACTGCAGGTTATTTTGGAAACCTAAATCAATGAATCAATTAATCGCAACTCGATCGATCTCCTTCACTGTTCCTACCTGACTACATGAACCAATCAAATCGATCCCACCGGCTTACGGCGCGTTAGCTGTTAAATCTTTTGTCCGGCGAGGTGATGGATCGGAGGTCATCTTGTCGCCGGCTCCACTTCCGTGGGCCGCCACATGGTCTTCCTCGCGCAGAGCATGGCCTCCTTGCGCTTGGACACCGTCATCCTCACCTCCCAGTGCATCGACCTCACCACCTCCACGATCTCGTCCACCGTCTCCTTGTCGTCCCGCACGATCAGCTTCCCGTTCGGCCTCAGGATCCTGTCCACCTCCACGATCACCGGTAACACCTTGCACCTACACAATGCACAGATCAATTTATCTCCTGAGTTTTTGCCATCCTCATCAGGATCGCTGTCGTCGTCCCCGATCGACTCGGTCCGGTATTAATTACCTGGCCTTGAGCTTGGAGAAGAGGTGGTCGGCGTGGAGGAGGTCGTAGGACCGCGGGTACGTGCTGAACGACTCGCACCAGTCGTGGTAGATCCCGAACAAGCCCCTCTCGTAGATCACCGGCAGCGTGTCCGGCGAGTCGATGTTCACCGTGTTCATCACCCACACGTCCATGTCCCTCAGCGCCGCCGCGAGCCCGCCGTACACCGCCCTCATGTCCATCGCGTTCCGGACGCTCTTCCAGTCGATGCCCATGCCGGCGAGGTACGAGTTCCGGACCACCTTCTTCCAGTGCTTGTAGTCCGCCGCGAAGTCCTCCGGCGCGGGCTTCCCGTACACCCCCACCTGGCTGCTGTTGAGCCAGTATGGCACCTTCTCCGCCCTCGCCGGCCACCGCTCCGGCCACCGCGATCCGCGCACGGACGCGTCGGTGGGGACGCGGTGCATGCACGCCCGCAGCGAGATGTTCCACGCCGCGTTGGGGTCGTCGGAGGGCTCGCAGAGAGGTGGCTGTTCGTCCTGCTGCCGCGTGTCGTAGCAGCGGTTGCTCGCCGGCTTCCTGAAGATGACGAGGCCGACCGCGTCGATGGTGTCCTTGGTCTTGGCCACAATCTCCCAGCACATGGCACTGGTCAGCTTCACCATGTCGTCCCAGATCTCCACGTCCTCGGGGAGCTTCTGGTACACGGGTGTGGCGGACCACACGAAGAGGCCGCCCGGACGGAGGAGGCGGTTGAGCTCCAGGAGGAGCTTGCCGCCGTCGATGTGCCAGGGCACGCGGCACCGCGCGCAGTGGACGACGTCGAACACGTTGCCGGGGAAAGGGAGCCGCTTGGTGCCCATGACGGCGGAGATGGCCGGGATGCCGCGCTCCAGCGCGAACTGCACCTGCGCCTCGTGCTCGTCCTTGGGCGCGAACGACATGGCCAGCGCGCCGCGGTCGAACAGGTACCCGCCGAAGCTCGCCACGCCGCACCCCACGTCCAGCACCACCCGGCTCCGTCGGCCCCACGCCACCTCGGGCAGCGCCTGCTGGATCAGGTCGATGTAGTGCAGCGCGCCGCCCGTCTTGAACTGCGTGCCTCCGCCTGGGAACGTGAGGTGCTCGCCGGAGAGCTTCACCCAATTCTGGTGTCCCTTGTAGTCCGCGAGCTTGGTGTGCGGCACGTTGTGGTACCAGATCTTGTCGCGGCTGTGCGGCCACCGGATCGGGTCACGATAGGACGCCGGCGCCGGGACAAGGCAGGTGGGCGGGTCGGCGGGGCAGTGCCGCTCGCGGTGCTCGTAGTGTTTGTCCGTCTTGAGCTTCCTGATTGCCGCCTCGTTGTCCAGGCACGGGATGTAGTCCTCGCCGGCGCTCGTGTTGCAGAGCTTCCACACGTACGAGGGCGACGACGACGACTCCGCCTCATCAGCCGATTTCTTACCCTTCTTCTTCTGCTTCTTTTTCCTCTCGGCACGCTTCTTCTGCTCGTTCGTCGACTCCGCCGCCTGCGTCGTGAACGACCCGTTCTGTGCCGCCCGCTCCGTCAGCAGCTCCGCCTGCCCGTTCGGCAGCGCCTCCGGAAGAAGCTTCTGCTCCTCGTCTCGCGCTTGCGCTTGCTCGCCGTTGTCCGACGTCTTCGTCGTCTCCTCCTCGAGTGTGGTCGCGGTGGCAGTTTCGGTCGGAACAACCGCCTCTGTCTTGTCTGCGGTACTGGTCACGGCCGTCGTCTCGTCGGCGATTGGCTTGACGCTTACGACTTCGTCTGAGGTGAAGGTCTTGTTGCCGTCATCCTTCACCACGTCCACGCCTTCCATCTTGCCGTTCTCGTCGTCGAACGACGTCTGCTTCTTGGACGCCTCCTCCTTCGTGTCCTCCTGGCTGACGGCCACGCTCTCCTTCGTGTCAGCCGACGTCTTCTCGGCGTTCGCGTCCTGACCGCCGCCGCGGACGCTGTCCTTGGTGTCCGTCGCCATCTGGTCCTTGGCGTCCGTCACCGTGTCCTCCACGCTCTTCCCCTGGGAAGCAGCCACGGCGGCGGCAGCAGCGGCGGCGCCGTCCGTCTCGGCGGTCTCCGGCTTCACGAGCTCCCCGCCCTCCGTCCTGCCGTTCTCGTCGTCGAACGACTGGTTCTTGGACGCCGGCGTCTCGCCGTCGGTCTCGCCGCCCTTGGCGTCCAGGACGGGCTTCTCGGCCTCCGTGGTGGCCTCCGCGACGACGTTGGCGCTGTCCTGCTTGAAGTTGTTGGTGGCGTCGATGGAGCTGTCCTCCTCCTTGTCCTTGATGACGACCTCCGCCGCCGCGGCCTTGCTGACGTCGACCACCGTCGCCGCGGCCGACGGGACGGCCTCCGGCGACGGAGAGGACACCATCCAGAAGCCCAGGAGGCATAGCGCCACGAACAAGACGATGGTCGCCGTCGAGAAGAGCGACGACCGCTGCTTCTGGTTCCGATCGAACAGGGCCATCCCCTCGTCCCCCCTTTTCACCTCATGCAACTCTGTTCATATCTCACGATTTCATCCCCTCTCTGTCCGCAGAGAACAGATCCTGAAACGAAATTTTTTCTTCAAAACAACAAGAAGGGCACAATTTCAGGAAATGAAATAGAGGGAAGACAATGCTGTATATACATATACACCTCCGAATCAGTGGCCTGATTTCTCCCGATCAGGAACACTCTGGGTTGATCAACTCAATTCCTACCAAGAAGAGCATGGATGCATGGCGTCAGTCTGAAAAGGGTGGTGGGAATGAGTGCGTGGCTTTGAATGGGAGGAGAGTCTGGACGGAGGGAAGGGAGCGTTAAGCGGGGAGTGAGGAGACAAGTGGAGAGACCGCCGCGCAGGCCACTCCCCGGTTTTGTTGCTGCACCATGCAGTGCCGGCTAGTGTTCCTTGTGCTTTTTTTATAAATTCAATTCAAATCCGACAGACCAATGTTACCGGGAAAGGACTGGAGGAGGAGGGCGTCGTCGTGTCGACGGAGAGACAGGGTAGAAAAACAAGATTTCGTTCATACTAGATTTAGGGGTGGGTCTTGGCGCACGATCCACCGACTCTCGTGCTGGTTAACATTTTCTAAAAGTTGATAAAAGCCGGTGACATATTGTCGATGTTGACCGACTTCTTCAACTTGACAATTTCCTCGGTTGATACGAGGAACTCGACAAGCGTCGCGTTGACGTAGTCGCACTTGATGGAGCGCTTGTAGTCACCATTGATGGTGGTGAAACCTTTAGGACACAACTTCTTCAGCTTCAAGTAACAATAGCACAAACGTGACATGACTTGGTAAAAGCATGTCCGCAAAAGTGGTGATGCTAGGCTTGAGCTGAGACTAGGAAATCCCCATCCTCCTGAGCGTGTCGGCATAGAGGATGTTGATGTTACTACCCCCATCCATGAGGACCTTGGAGAGCGTGAAGATCGACCACTAGTGCATATTTCCCAGACCTAGGATCAGGGGCATGTGATCGTTGCGGTCCCAACTAATCGGCATCCCCGACCAGTTGAGCCATCGAGACACCGCGGGAATGGTGGCATCCATCTCCTGCATTCGGAGCTTCCAACTACTCTTGGAGTCGGGCCCCATGGAAGTTGACAAGTGTACCCTTGCTCTTGGGGTGCTGGTTGTCGGCTCCAGGAATCGGAGTGTCATGTTCATCGGCATCAACCGACTTCTCGGTTTAGATGCGCTTAAGATACAGTTCAGAGTAGTATATGCAACCGGCTTGTAGGGCTTGCTATGAAAGTGGCAAGGCTGATTCATGATGTCACCATAAGTAAACTTTGGACCCTTCTGCAAGTGACATTTTTGCCGGTTGCCACCGGCTCGCTGATTGCCGTCATATCTGACAGCGACCAACTCGCCGCTACTAGTGTTGTCTCTACCGCTACCTTTGTGCTTTACGGTGCATTTGTTGTTGTTTCTTTTATTGTTCATATTTTGGGCGGATTTTTCCCTTGCCGCCTAAGGACTAGAAATTTTTCTTTCCCTTGTCGTTTGTCTACTCATTAGGATCGAGCATAGACTTTTCGCCAATTACATACATGCGGAAGATATTCATGAGCTTGCCCAAGGATTTGATGTTAGATCGACCAGGCTCATGTGCTTCAAGACATCGTACTTGCACCGGTTGACGAAGTTCTGAATGGTGCTTTGTTTACACTTCAACCGAGTTACGCAACTCTGTCCACCATTCTAGGTATCACGGAGTGACTCCCCTTCCCGATGGATGCACCAACTAAGGTCTTGCGCATGTGAGGTCGTTTGTGTGCCCCTTCGAATTTCCTGACGAAAACCTTGTGTATATATGCTACTCTCGTGCAGGTTTTAAAGACATGTCTGAGCTGACCCCTCCTGTATCACGCCGGTTATCTCCGCAAAAGGATACTTCTACGGGGTAGTCGGCAAGCCATATTTCCGGCTTGGTGCCATCGTTGTAATGCTTGATCCCGTGCTCGCACTGTGAGATGGCTCTAGGTCATAGTGACGATAATCACTGTCTTACATAGTGACGGTTTCCATATTGGAAACAAACATCATCTTGACGGAGATCTCCGCCCCGACTCACCGAGCGATGGGGTGCTGCATTGTCCCGGCGATGGCCATCTTGCTCGTTGTATCGTTGGCTGAAACATGAGCTAAACTAGTACCTCCATCCGCAAAGGACTTGTTGAGGTTGCATTTTGCTGACATCCCCGCAAACGAAAAATGTGCTTGCCGCCTAGTAGATGTACGTGGCGAAGGCAAACTTGACGCGCTCAAGATTTTTTTCATCAAGCTTGCATTGTTCTTCTTCGACGTCCGTTTGCTCGTGATCAAGGTGGTTTGCATGGAGGAGAATCAAATTCCGAGTTGCCTCCAAAGCTTTAATCATTTTTGGAACGTCGTTGTCAGCCGTGATGGGTGTTGTAGCAGTAACTCGGCGGCGTTAGCAACGACCGAGTGATAGTGGCCAGCTGGCTCTTCGGTGTTATCGCTGTCGAGGATGAGTTCCTAAGCAACAACAGTTTTCCATTCTTAGAATTGATGAGGGGATGTGCGTCAGTGTTGTGAGTATCTTTGCAGCAATAGATAGAGAGGAGTTGTTGGAGCTCTCATACCCATCAGACCGGGAGTCCAGGATGGAGTCAACATCGACACCGGCGCCGACCATGCCCATAAATATGTGAAGATCGTCGATGGGAAGAATAGTACCCTCAGTTGGTACGTCGATGGGTGGATGCCATGCCATGTTGTCGATGATGTAGTCCATCATCCCGAAACAGATGACTTGGCCGGAGACGAAGTGGCCTCTGGTCTCAGGAGGGACCCCACCCAGAAATGACCCTAACAGTAGGGTCAAACGCGAGAGCTTGTAATAAGTCCTGGGCCATGCTTTATATAGACAGATGATACGTGTCAAACATATCTATAACTTTTTATTGGTCCATGCCTGTTTTGTGCCATTGTCATATGTTTCTACTATCTTATTATATCATTTTTAGGCATTTTATTGGACTAACCTATTAACAAGATGCCTAGTGCTAATTCCTTGTTTTTGCCGTTTTCTATTTCAGAAAATCTACTTCTGGAAATATTCTCGGAATTGGACGAAATTGTACGGAGAATTTTTATTCGTCAGAGGGAAGACCTGGACCAAAGGGGACCTAGAGGGGCCACCCAGGGGCCAGGGGCGACCCCCTGCTACGGCCCCACCTAGACCTGCGGCCAGGACCCGCCCCTAGTCCTGGTGGGTCCCCTCGGCCCCCCTCGACGCCTATAAATTGCTATTTGCCCTAAAAACGAAAGGGCGGTGATTATTTTCCACGAACTCCATCCGAAGCCGCCGCCACCCCGAAACCTAATTCGGGGGGGTTCTGAAGCCAATCCCGGCACCCTGCCGCAGGGGAGATCGATCCCGGAGGGCTCTACATCGCCATGCCTTCCGCTGGGATGATGCGTGAGTAGTTCCACCTTGGACTACAGGTCCATGGCAATAGATCGATGGTTGTCTCTCTCCCTTGTGCTTCATGTTTATGATCTTATGAACTGCCTAACATGATCAAGATCGACTATTGTAATGCTATATGATTTGTTTGTTGGGATCCGATGGATTATGAAGTTATGATCAGTCTGTGCATGGTTCTTATATGTTAATTTATGTTCTTGCATGCTCTTCGATGTGCGTAGTTACTTTGGCCAAGTGATTGCTTGTATCTCAAAGAGAGAGTATTTATGCTAGATAGTTGGTTCATGCCCCCTCTTGTGCCTAGGCACGAGTGACAGAAACGTCTAAGGACGAGGGTGTGCTGTTGCGAGTAGGGGTAAAACAACGGTGTTTATATCTACTTGATCGTAAATATGCTTACATCATACATTATTCTTAATGCAATTGTCTGTTGCTTACAAATTAATACCGTTGGGTGACAGGCTGGATAGCGATCCCACGGTGGACTTTTTAGGCAAAGATGCAATTGGATTCAACGGTCTTTGTTAATTGTTGTGATGCCTACATGAATATTACCATGAACTCTTTGATATAGCTAGATTAAGTTTGTGTCATAATCTTGTCAATTGCCTAGCTGTAATTTGTTTACCCGTCATATAAGTATTTTATTTATTGGAGAGACACCACTAGTGAACTCATGGTCCCCGGTCCATCTTTTTTCCATTGATTACAACACCATTTACTTGCTTTTCATATTCACTTGCTCGCTGGCCCGTTTCTATATTTTTATTCACTACACTATACGTTTAACCGCTTTGTTTTCAGCAGACCGGGAAGATTGACAACCTTCCTGCAGTTGGGGGCAAAGTATTTGTTTGAGTTTGTACAAGTCCACGTTCGTCGACGATTAAGCATTAGAGATCGTTGACGTGCACCTCGTTGTTGATTTCAAAGTCCTACTGGTTCGATTAATCCTTGGTTCTTCACTGAGGGAAAACTACTACTTTCTACATCCACGCCTTCGCTTGGGGCACCACCCAACTCTGCCAACTACGCTATCAAGCAGTTTTCTGGCACCGTTGCCGGGGACTTTGGAGCTGCAGCAAGGGGAGTCTCATACTCTCAATCACTTTACTTTGTTTTTGTCTTGCTTAGTTTATTTCTTGTTTTGCTTATTTACTTTGTTTAAAAATTAGTGTAGTTTTTTCTTCTGTTTTTACTTGTTTTGTCTTTCGGTTTGCTAGTATGTCTAGTTCTTTTGCTCTCATTATGTCACCTCTGGTTGAGATCATCAGTTTCAAACAAAAGAGTGGTGAAAGTTTTAAAGAAGCTTGGGATAGAATTTCAGAATAACATCAAAAGATACAACCCATGCTAGCTATTTATGTTTTGCTGAGATGTTTCTACTTCGGTCGTTTTGAGGCGTGCAGACATCCTTTAGATGTAATGGCAGGAGGAAACTTTGTTGAATATGATGAAATAAAATCTCTTCACATCATTGATGGATTGGTTGCTTTCCCTATGAATACTAAAATTGATAGAGTAACTGATAGGTTGGGTAAGATAGAAAATATCTTAAGTAACCTATATGTTAAAGAAGAGGAGAAGACTTTGAAAAGTGACCAAATTCTTGAGATAGAAGGTGATTGGGAGCCTTATGTTAAAATTGAATTTAAAGATCAATTTTTTCTTGCCTATTGTGATGTTGGTTCAATGATGTCTACTATGCCAAGAATGGTTTTTGATTCTTTAAACTTTGGAGATTTGTTTGATTACCCTTTTTATCATTCCCATGCTAATGGTCGTGTTACAAAAATCATGAAAAGGGTCATTGATGAGCAAGTCAAACTTCGAAATAAAACCGTCACAACCGATTTCTTAGTTTTGGAATCATGCTCTCAAGGAAATATAGTGCTTGGTAGATCCTTTCTTAAATCTACAGGAGCTTTGATTAATGTTAAGCACAGTTTCATACACTTTTGCTCTCCTATTAATCACAAGTTTAAATTACCAATTAAGGATAAAGACATACTCATGGGAGATTTTTATGGGAAAGACATTGGTAAGGCCTCCTAAAAGACTTGATATTTGGCATTGCGCCTAGCTAACAGGCGTTAAAGAAAAGCGCTTGTTGGGAAGCAACCAAATTTTTATTTTTGCTTTCTTGAGTCATGAAGTTTTTGCCTGTAGCAACCTCATTGTATCTTTTTCTTTTGTTTTTTTGTGCCAAGAATTAGCCTCTAATGCATTGAAAGTGCGAGGTGTTGATTTGCTATACAGAAACAGATTCTATGTGCCTATTACAGAAAATCTCGAAAAATCCCAGAACGTGATCTTTTTCTGGAAATTTTTTACAGCAAGACTGATACTTTTATCTATCTTTCATTAGTCAAAATAATTATTAGGTGGATAAAAATGCAGCTAGTTTATGTACGCGAAGTAAGAAATATGTATTAGCAATTTGGGTTTTTATACAAGTACATAAATAACTATATTAAAAATAGAACTTGGAATTAAGACTGAAATATCAACATGATTTGCATTTGATAATATGCAAATAAGTTATAGTGAAGGGACAATCTATACAACCATCCTCAAATGTACCGATAAGTATGGGTTCCTTGGGCTATAAAAAAAGAGAGGTGAAAACATGTATTTCTAACCATAAAACTAGGAATCAACATCATTTCAAATATGTTTCTCATAATATTTTGTTCAGATTATAAGAATTCACAGCCACAACCACCATACTAACACTACCAGTCCACCAGTCTTCCCACTTCAATTCTTCCAAAAAATTAGTAAATCAATGCTCACTTCTTGAAATAAGGCATTAGTTGTGCCAAGTAATATAAATTTATTAAAACAAGTAAGGCTTGATAAAAAGGATAACTATGACAGAGCGATAGGGCAGGGGATGTATTAGCAAATTCAATAACAAGACATATAAAGAAAATGAACATACTTCTAACACTACAAGGAAACTGCTTATAGCTGCCAGGTAATCACCAGCGGGTCATGCAAAACCCACGCCGGTGATAAGTTGGGACTAAATTCGAGGAAAAATCACCGGCGTGGGAAAATGCACCCTCCAGTGTCTGGGGAATCATTGGCGTGTTAGGCTGAAGTATACGCCGGTGATATGTGGGCCCAAAACACCTACCTCGGCGTAAAATAGTACCGGCGTGGGATTTCCACGAATAGCCAGTAATGTCCTGTGTAGTTACTGGCGTGGGCTGATCTGGACACACCAGTACTATCATACGCCGGGACGACATGCGGGTCCCGATATATTTACTGGCGTTCCCTTGTTACCCACACTGGTAATAGGATGGTATTTATTTGCGTGTCCTTGTTACCCACGCCGGTAATAGGATGGTATTTACTAGCGTGTCCAAGTTACCCACGCCGGTAAAAGATTAGTTATATTGATGGTGTGTTAGTAAATTCCCCCAAAACCTTTTCATTTTCATGCCTCTCTCTCCCGCCTCTATCGCCGCCGCCGTGTTCGCCGCCATTGGAACGCCTCCTCCCCTCGAACACGCGTTTGACGCCGCCGCGCCTCCGCCCGACGCCGTGCAACCGCCGTCGGCCGTCTACCTCGACCGTGCCTCAACACCGAGGCGGGCCGCCGCCAGTCCGGCCGCCCCCGGCCCCATCTACGTACCACGCCTCAACACCGACGCGAGTCGCCGCTGCCGCTGCCGTCGGTGCAGGTATGGCCACCCCTCTTCTTCACCTCTCGGTGCCGCTCACGAGGTGTTTGTAGAAATGCCAAGATTAATTTTACATTTTGTTTTCTAGCATTTTCGTGTATCCTGTTGTTTCTTATTGCAGGTATATGAGTGCCAATGTTTTGACGAACGTTGTTTCGTCGAATTTCTGGCATTCAATACGTCCTTATTTAGCAAAGGTCATGCCAATTTTTTTTGGATGACCTAACAATTTTAGAGATTTAGGTACAATAGATATCTATTATCTAATTTCTCTGACAATTGTATTGCTTACAGATGTCCGGAATCGACGACGGTCCGTTGCGAGAAAATGAGCAAAAAATGAAAGATGAGCATGAAGAGCACAGGTCCGACGATGCGGTGGAGGCTAGCGATGAGCGCGTCACCACTGACTAGCAAAGTTCAATGCAGCGGAAGGGGAGGAGAAGAAACACGATCAAGACCGGAACACTACGGGTCACGCGAGTGGACCCCTCGGGTGAGCCTATAAGTCCGATCAACGCCCACTCTGAGTACGGAAACACCATTGGATGTATCATCCGAGAAGTCGGCAACTTAAACGAAGAAACAATCAGGGGAAAGCATAACGAGGCGGTGCGCGAGCACGTCCTCAAAAGGATTCACCAAAGGTTTGGCTTCGCCTCTCCCTACAACGACACTGCCCAGAAGAAGAATCTGGTAAACAAACACGCACTATGCAAGTGCACAAAGGCCTTGAGTTCTTGGAAGTATATGACGAGAACTGACTTCCTTGAGAAAGGAAAAGGATTTGAGGAGGTACATGCAACATGGCCTTCGGTTAGTGAAGAGGCCTGGGACATTTTCGTTGAGAGTGTCAACAACCCTCGGAAGGTGCAATTGTCTAACTGGGGGAAGGACTAGCGTGTGAAATGCATCGGTCAGCACACCCTCGGAACCCATGGTTACAACGAGGCGAAGAAGCGAAAGTGGAGAAATGAGGATGCGTAGTTGGAGAAGGACCAATTGCTAAATCATTAGAAGTTTTTTGATGATGAGAAAGAACATAAGTTCGTCCGGGCTAGGTTCAAAATGGATGAAAAGACGGGTGCCTATGTCACTGATGATAAAACGGTGCAAGTCCAAAACTACTTGGTAATTAATTCCTCCGTCTTTCTTTCCGCGACTTATCATCAATTATTTCTCGGGTTTCCATGACTTATCATCATTAATGAATCACGTCCTTCTTTCAGATTGAAGAGTATTCGAACCCTGATCAAAGCTTCCCGGGGTCCATGGCCAGGTGGGACACGAAGCTTAACGGGTCGGGCCAAGGGCAATCCTATAGATAAACCACCGGCACGTGGCCGTTTACATGGCGCCAGTCTAGTTAGATTGGATGCCCACTTTCCTGTCAACAAAGAGGAAATAAAGGAAAGAAGAGAGCCGAGACCAAGAGCTACATCACACAAGCCGATCTTATGGTCTTCCAAGAAAATGCCAGAATTGCAGCTGAAAAAGCGGCTGACGCACGATGCGAAGCCCAAAACAAAATATTTTTTGAGGCAATTAAGTCCTGGATGTCTACTGGCCAAAAAGGAAGAATTTAGCTATGCACAGTTTGTCACGTTGATGAAGGCACCCGCCGCACCTAGCACACATCATAGCAGCCCGCCCTCTGTATCTTTCAGGGGCAACGTGTCACCAAGGGCTGATATCGACGCCCTCACGGTAAGCGTCCGGCACTCAACAAATTTCATTCTTATTCCATGCGTGGATCTCTAACATCGGTGACGCCAAACATGTTTTGCAGGAAGACACTGGTTGCGCTCTCCTCGCCTCGGTGGACGGTGAAATCAAGATTGTTGCATGTGGCAGTATTGTTAACCCGCAAGGCACCGTGATACACAACATGCAGATGGATCCTAACAATTCTAGTGTTTTAATCAATCTGCTCGATGAAGGTTGTGAGCATCTCGATCCTCCCTTTTAACCACGTGACGGGGACTGGGATATGAAACTAGGAGAGTGCAAAAATTGGGCCGTCGAGTGGCCGAAGGTGCAAATCCGGGTGCGACTTTATGAACAACGCCACACACCCTCGCTGACGCATCAGGTCCAAAGAATGGGCAGCACATCAGGTCATCCTTTGGGTCTAGTACATGGAACTGGCAGCACATCAGGTCCATCTCCTTTGGGTCCTAACAATAACGTGAAGACTGCCGATGAAGTATTACAAGGATGTGTGCGATGAGTTTCTGAATGATGATGGGGATGCTGGCATGATGTCGCAAAAGAACATCGCTGCCACGGAAATGGAGACTGATAATGACATGCTGCCAAACATGTTTAGCCCTCAACAGGAACGCACCCGTGCCAATAAGAGTCTTCTTTTCAACACGCCACCAGACGGAAATGAGACCCAAGGTCATGACACACAAAAAGGGACAGTCTTTAGTCTAGCCACAATGCTAAAGGAAGTCAACCAAGTCTTTGGACATGATAAGCCTACAATAGCCAGCCAGCCGGCCCCAGAAAAAACAAAAAAGCGAGGCCACCCTTCCAAAAAGAAATATGGCGGGGAGACCGAACCGAACCCCGTTCAGACAACCTGTAGCACTAGCCCGAGATCTCATGGAACAACGGAACCATTGAGGTTTTATCACATGGGTGAGCCCATGCTACTGCAGGAGCATCTCGCGGTCGCGCACCTCGAAATCCAGTATATGCATGAAGAAATCCTCAAACATGAGAAGTGGCTTCTTTCGTTAAAGGAGAGAAACTCGTTTCTGGTCTTCACGATGAGGGTGCCTGAAGAATATGCAAACTGGATCCGTGAATTCCCCTCGGATGTGTTCTATGTGGACTACGAAGAAGTCTTCAACATGCTCCACCTGCGCCAGCTGAGTTCTTCCTTACACCGCGTATGGGCGCTCCACCTAACCTCTGCTATCATAATCGACAAGATCCAGGACGTAGCAATTGCGGACCCCCAACTACTACACCAGGGCATCTTCAAAACCAATGCTGGCCGTAAAAGAATGGAGAAATACCTTACAAAGTTCATGCTGGAGAATCAGGACAAGACAAGCCTTCTCGTGCCTTATTGTCCATAGTAAGTCACTCGCCTACATAAGTATGCTTCTAATTTTTAAATTTCCATTTGGTATGAAACTAAATATGATTGATATTTGTTGGTATGTTTTTGCGCAGCGATCACATGTCCTCATCATTCTCGAAACAAAGCGTTGTTCTTTGTTGTTTATGGATTGAGGCCTCCACAAGAAAACAAGTTATGAAAATATGAAGTCCTCTCTTGATCAGGCTCTCTTCGAATATAGCCTCAAAGGCTACATCGATCCAAAACACATGAAGAGGAACACGTTATGAATGGTTTTCTTCGCAAACAAAACCAATTTCAGGTGCGCGCAGCAAGCGGAAAACAACAAGATGGGGGGCTACTTCGTCGTCTATCAAATGTGATCGTTCGTACGTGACACTCATCTGTTGGCCAAAGAAAAGACTGTTCTCAAGTGGGCAGAAAGCTTGAAGGATGTCAAGTATGGAGATATGAGAGATATGTGGGCACGCATTCAGAATGAGCTCGCAGTAGTCCTCAACAAAGATGTCAACTCCGTCGATGCCCGGTTCTAATGCCAACCACAAGACAAAGACGATACCAACGAACGCATGAAGGCACAAGGTGGCACGATATTCACAATTGATGGCATCCACAACTTCAACACTTCTTAGTTCTCTACATCCATGCATGCAACAGGGTTCAAACTTGTCATTGTAATAGCAGCAGGGTTGAACACTTCTTAGTTTACATTCCATGCTAGGACTTTGTTATTTTGGGTCTGTAAAAACATATTCAAGTAGCTAGCTGGCTAAGACTTATTTCCTAATTAAGTACCTCTATATTAATTGTCAACCATCAACTTTTGAGATAAATATATATTCCTATTTCGAGATAAATATATATTCCTATTTCTGTGCAAATATATAACAATTATGCAAATTACTACTGAATAAAAAATAAAAATATATTACTTGCGTGCCATACAGGGGCACGCCGGTAATACAGTGCTGGCCAGGTACCAGACCACGCCGGGTTAAAAACGTAGCACTGTCGTGGCAGCTCTTACCAGTGATACCTGTTATCACCGGCGTGTCGAGGGCACGCCAGTATCACACTGGTATTACTAGCATGAGTTCATGACTCCCTGGTGATCCAGAATAGCACTGGCGTGACGTTTCCGGCGTGCGCGTTTCTCGCCGGTGATCTAAAAATTGCCACGGCGGTGATTAGTTGTTCCCTTGTAGTGTAAGATATGAGCATCTATAGTTTGATTTTATTATTGGCTTACAACCTTTTAAAATATCAGACAGAAACATCGTACAAAGACATTCTTACGTGTTGAAAATGAAGCGTACTTCTTTTTTGAGAAAAACTTTGTTTTAATGTATTAATACTCATGCAAACTTTGTTTTGAAATAATACTCCCTCTTATCCATAAAAAGTGTCGCTCATTTTGTACTAAGTTAGTACAAACTTTATACTAAGTGGGCGACACTTTTTATGGATCGGGGGGAGTAGTATATATATCTTACTATTATTTTATTTGGCATGCTTCTTTTCATAATAGTAACATTTCTGATTTTGTACAAGCATATCCATAAGAAATAACGGTGCAAATTACCCGCTTGGAGATTATGTCTACATCTAGGATGATATGTATAAAAATATAGCCGCACAAGTGCGTATTCATTTTTACTATTTCAAATAATTCAGTTTTAAGTAAAAAATATTGCATAATCAGTAGAGGGGCAAAAATGGAGATAAGAACTTGGAAACTCATTCTTGTCCGTTTCAGTTTTTTTCTGCACGAGATTGATTTATTAGAGGATATCTGACAAAGTTTTCCTAATATGTTACTCATGTAATAAGTGTGTTAGAAAACCACTCATTTGTTTTTATTAGTCATAAATTTGAAATTCAATTTTAACAGCTAGGACACTTAATATTTCTTACATGTAGTAGGGGGCAGATTAAACATAATCATTCTATTGTAATGAACATTGCCCCTATATTAGGCTTAGAACATCTCTTTATTTTGGCAAAAAGTGTGATAAACCTAGTCTTGGGATTCCTAGGCTCGAAGATCCCTCTTTTACCAACAAGGTGGACTTTTTTTCTCAAATGAGTACCCATCTGCTCCTCAGGTAGTTTTGCTGAATGTACGCAATTTCCCAACTTCCTTGTTTCTCACATAGTAGAAATGATCAATGATTTTTCTGCTATTACTCGTTCTTATCATACATTTTTCTTAGGGACACATGGAACCACCTAGAAGTAGAGGAAATAAAAATATGGCAAAGATTTTTTTCTTCAACTCCGTCGGGGCTCAAGAGGGCTTGTACGTTTGTGTTGAAAATCCAGTCATCCAAAGTTATGTTGTGAAAATGTATTACCTCTAATTGTACATTGATCTTTCAATATAATGTAGTTAGTATCTATATGGGGTGCTAATCACCACAATAACTGAAAATTGGCCACCGGGGAATTGTTAATTCTCAGAATAACCAAGCTGAAATAATGACATATGCTGACATATGTTGAACACGGTAAACCAGGAAATACATAAACAAGAAGTTATATTTAAAATACAATTCGTCTCCTTAAATTATTCGCAGAAAACATTGACAAAATAAAAACATGTGCTAGCTACAACCACCTGGACCCCCATAGCGGAACATGCCATCAAAAAATGGGCTAGCACTATAGCAGTTTATATGGGTTACCACTATATGGAGACCAGCAGGCCATGTAGGGGGATCATAGCCCCTGCCACTCGTATCAACATACTGAACATTTTGAACCGTTGCCGACTCTCTTCCAGCCCATTGCCCATTACCCATTGGGGGACTAGAGTGTCCTTCATAGGATGTAGTCATCCCACCCCATCCTATAAGTGTTGCATTGTCTGATAAAGTATAAAACAAACTCTTTGGCCAATATCCCACCCTCGTAAAACCAATGTTGTCGTTTCCGTAGTACAACCACCAATCTCCATCGTCTCTACTCTGCAACAGATTTAGGGGAAAACTATTCTAAGAACAATATGCACATTATAAATAGCAATATATATATATATATGCAATACCAAGTTTAAAATATTACAATGAAATACAATCCATAATATATGTATTTTATTTTAAATCAGCTACTCGATTTATCACCCAAGATCTACTTTAAAGGAATTTCCATTATTTAATCCTTTTAGTTACCTTTTTGTGTACAATATATATCATATGCACATGTTGTTGAGCTGGCGGATATTATAAATAAAGTTCTTGGACCATTGTGTTTGCATATCATGTTGGTGACAAACATATTTTAAAGGGAGTAATGTCACAATTTTAGAATATATACGGCTGTTTACTCTTTATCAACTTAGGATTTTACGGAGTGTTCATAGCGCTAAATCACTATAGATAGAGTAATTGCATAATGATAATGAATCTGTGGTGGTAGGCGTGCGATAATAAAAACATGGCATGCAATGCTCCTCGCAAAAATAAACGTGTATACAATTTGTTGTATTCTTTTACTTTTATTAGTTATTTCTTGTATGAGTCTAAAAATATATGATGACCAAAAGTAAGCAAAAAAAAATATGGCAAGAGAATTGGATCCATTTTACATGAGAAAGTATCCCTAGGTAAGTAAATGGAACGCCCATTCACCCGGCCAGCAGAGGTAGTCTTCTCTGTCTGGATCAAGCGAAATGTGTTCACATGAAATATCTAAAAGAGGGTGATGTCTCGAAAATAAGGATATAATTACTCTTTTATACATGTCATTGACATTCCATGCAACTTGTTAGGGTATCCTTATAAATAATTGGATAGTTTTTATAATCTTGTTAATACAACTTATATGGAGCGTTCAAATAGTGAATAGTTAGACTTATGTAAAATCATAAAAGTAACCCCCTTAAACTATATAATGTCCATCCTAGTCCTAAACTACAACCTTTCTTCCTCTCACACCACGTGCAACCAAATCACATCTTCATGCACCACATGCCCTTAAACCATTAGCATCATTTTTGCATAGCATGTTAATGTCCTAAACGGCTATGCTCCCCACCCTTTTGTCTCCAACATTCTAATTATTCATATTTAACCATCAGAGATCCTACCAGCACCACCTAGCACTTCGCACCATTTGGACACTACTGGTCTATCACATCACCAATGTCTATAAACAAGAGGGCTATAGATGAACAAGATCCCACTTAACCACCATTGTGACTATTAAGCTTAATTAGTGCAAAAATTTCTAGAAAATGAATGTTATATCAAGAATACAAACATAGAAAAATTATAGTCGCAAAGATATTCAAGATTAGATATTGTAATATTTTGTAATTATTACAACGGCAACGAAAAAACCAAGTGTACCACACACATACTATGAGTTATAAGCATACCATATTTAACAACTAAAGTTTGACATATATTAACTTTCACATCAACACTAGGACCAAATATGTAGAGAAGAAGTTATCATGAGCTAGCTAGGCGCTTTTACAACAAGAATACAAGCTTTTTTAATATCAGGTTGTGAATCCTACCTTATATATCTTGAGGGATATTCTCGTTTGCCCATGAGGCAGCTCTAGGGTATCTCCGGGTGTAATAGGGGCCCCATTTACAGGCACAAAGCCTAGACAATTCAAGTTATAGCATCCAGTTTGATCCTCCCCATCAACCTAGTAAAAATATATAAAAAAATGTTACACATATATGAAACATACAAATTTTAGTAAAAAAGAAACATTAAATAGACCAGTACCGTCCAAAATACAAAAAAGTGTGTCTTTCTATCGCCATAGATGTCCGGATTGACCTGTTAATATTTTTGATTGCTTATTGCTAGTAGTGAGCACATGTATCGAGTAGTGACAATTCTAACCTCCCATCCAGCTGTAATTTTGTTGGCATTGTCACTATCACCATTTCCTTTGTTTATTACCCAAATTTGGGCTGAACTTGATTCACCCTTCACCAAGTTAGGAAAACCGTATACATCAAAAGTGGCCATAGCACCAGTATAAACGTCTCCATGGGCTTGGTAGGATTCATATGCTGCAAGCTATAGAAGATGACATGCACCACATCATTAGCTAGTTTTAAAATATATTCCTATTATATAGAAGTGTAATGCTTACTAAACATGTTTTTGAATCTACAATTATAATTAGTAGGAGGACTTCTTAATCAATCATAAATATTTATATGGGTACTATATGATACACTTTATACCTTAACCAATTGTAGCATATTATATTAAGATGTGGCGTTTTGGATCCCGAGATGCTCATGGATGAACAATTATTTTTGTAACAAAACTAACTTCGCATACACAAAATTATTGTAGCAACTACAATTTTACTATGTTCAGTGTGTAGTTTATAATCACTTCTTAATTAGATTGATGTCGGTGCATAGATATTGATCGATACTCAACTTGTGTTTTTTAAGTCCAATATTTAGGAATATAGCTATGAAAACATTTGGAATGTTGTCTCGAAAATATACCACACAAAATTGGACTATCACATAAGTGTGGGTAGAAGTTAATACTTTGAACATTGACCCAGAAGTACCCAACAACAACTTGAATTATGCAACATAGGATTAACTTGAAGACCGTGAAGTCGATGTAGCTTATTTGAAAAGAAATTGGTGCATGTTAGTTTATTATTTTATAGTACAAGAACACACAAATGCACATATGTAGAAAAACTGAGACTCGATAAGAGTCTGGTGCTAAAAGAATGGTAAAAGTATATGTCTATACATCCCTCATTACCGTGGGTTTATCACCACTTAAAATCAGTGACACAAAGATAAATATAGAGCTAAACCCGGGGTTTCTAACTAGTTGGTATAGGATCTCACTGCATTATTTAACCATCCGAGCATGCATTGGTTCTCATTTTGTTACTTTGCATTGCTTATTAGCACTAGCAAAAATACGGTGTTTTACTTAATAAATTGTAGAAAGATGATCTAGCATGACTATTTGGCATACCGATTTCAGTTGTTAGAATTTTGAGAATTCTAAATCCATTCATGGTTTTGTTTTATATTCATCTATGATAAAAAAGGTCTCAAGAGTCCTCTACAATTATAATTCTACAACTTTTCTAGTAAAACATATGTGATGATATGCGTCATATGTTTGAAAAAAGTGAAATTATAATGATTGCATCAATACCGCAGAGCTTATTGTACATGGCCTTTTTGACATCCAAGTATATTCGGAAACATACAATGGCATGAAAACCGAGGACTTAAAAAACTTGTGTGACATAATTGGAGGTACATGCAAGCATTTTAGGTTTGACTCATACGCAGATAATAACATATAAAACAAAAAACACATAGTTTCAATAATAAAATATGTAAATTGGAGTTGAATAGATCTACCAGAAATGAGAAAATATGACACTTTAGGATCTGCATAGTTTTCCGCATTTTTAAATGTTTGCCCTAGTTAAAACATTGCTCTGTTGGTTTGTTTTCCAAAGATTGTGTCTCCATTGCTTTTCTGGTTTATTTCTAGGAAGACAAGTTTTATACCAAAGTGTGCTATCACTTTATAGAGACAAGTTTTTTATGAAAGCAAGCATGCCCCCCCTCTCAATAGGACCTAAAAATTATACTCATTTTAGGCAAACTCCAACTTCTACGAATGGGGTGTTTTCTTCTACTTCCACAACTTACTTGACGAAAGCTTACTTATAAATTGCTAAAAATCATACAATATTTCATATAATGTTCTAAAATCGCTTATTTGCTTCTATAGCATATTAACTTGAATAAACAGACTGGGAGTATGAAGTACCAGCACCTATTGCTAGTCTTTTGTCGGGCGATATGCCCTAATAAAGCTTAGGCTTTCTCTCTCACAAAAAAAACTTGACAGAATAATTCAATTAAAGATTAAAAATATTTTTTGAAGGCACCATCCCCATCATCATTGCAGCTATCATAAGCTCACCAGAATCGGGTGCCATCTTTTCAAATATAGTAGTAATACCGAGACTTAAATTTTTGTTAAACATATAAAATATTATGATTATATAAGCATAATCAAAATAACATGCTCCATGGGATGAATCAAAATACTGAGCCTGAAAAGGCATGCTTTATATAAATATATCTATCAAAGGCGTTAAATAAACAAAATGTGAAAGCATAGAAACTTACATGCACTATTTGACGTGGTGCTCGCCGGATCGACATAAGATCGATATCTTTGAGTTGGGAGCTACTGTTAAATAATTCCATTCCACTTGATTGTAGTAACTTCCTATGATGCTCACCATAGCTTGATTTTGTGGAGATATGATGCATAGAAACCAAAAATGTTAATAGAAAAATGAACACATACTCAGTCATTGCAGATAGAGTAGCACTATGATGACCGTAATCCACTATAAGTTTGAGGAGTACAACTAAATAACAAGTCACAACAAGGAAATGTTGTGCTCAGAATTACAAACTTAAATAAAAGGACAATGTGCATACCTGCTTTGCTTGGTGCATTAATTGTGTATTTTGTTGATATCTTCATGAAATCGATATATGGATTGACATTAATGAAAATTTACTATATACGTTATTGCATATTTTTAATTCAGTCACCATAAGATATTTTCACATATCTTTTGAGATAAACTAGCATTAAGTGTGATATCCTACCTTTTAATTAGAGAAAGAAATCACTGTTCTTGATATGGACGAGAACTCCATGTGTATAATACTCCCTCCATTCCTGAATGTATAGCGTATAGTTTTTTGCACGAATATTAAGACGTGAGAATTTTGCATACGGTGGACTCATTTTCCTTTAGAAAAAATTAGGAGAGAGGAGTCCCTAACAATCATAAGTTGAAAACAATCCTTCAAATCTCTCCGTGGTAGATTGTAACTCATTTTTGGATGCGTAAAATTATCCATAAATCACAATACACCCTATATTTTGGATTTTTTTCTCAAAAAAATTTAAGCCTTACATTGAGAAACGGAGGGAGTAATATTATTTTAAGCAAATCTTTTTAAAAGGAAAATAATTAGTCGCATCTTTTTTATATGCATGATAAGTAATGCTCAAAACAGAATCAAGCTCAAATATTTTGTCCTTATAGATTTTTTTTATGAGGACTCTAACCTAGCATATTTACTTCCACGAAAGTCCACATTCAACAATACAGAAAAAGGTTATGCCCTCTCAAAACCAAAGAAAAGTTTACTTAGCTGCAATGACTTTTCTTCTAGTAGGATGGACAAGTTGATAAGACAAAATTTTCATGCATCAATGTCATCTGGAGAAGAAAAAGTGTGGATTCATGTATTGTGGATAACATGTCGAGTAACTCCAAGGGAAAACATTATCTTCCCGTCAAATATAGTGACATTGTATGATGTGTGGACCCGACGACACAAATGGTGTTGGATGGGTCACACGTCCTCCCCAGTGCACACACGTTTACAGGAAGTCATGGCTAAGTGATACACTGATTTTTTTATGTTATATCTAATAATTAGTGCTTGTATGACCCTACAATTCCGGCGTGACGTCTAGAACTAAACTCGTGTCAATATTATAAGACATTTTGTTCAATGGGGATTATTTCACATCCTTCTTACTAAAAGAAAAATCGTGTACAACAGTTTTATCTTAGCAATGTGAAATGACATGTCTATCCCTAAGTGAGTATTGGTGTTGATAACATATGATTAGGGGACAATTATTTTTTAATGAAATTTAAGATTAGATATACGTCATGTGTGAGAAAGGTTCATGACGGATGGGGAACCCCAAATCTACAAACGGAAAAGAAGTGAAGAGTTTATTTTTCGCATTCTTTTATGCTTTATTGAGGCATAGGAAAATCCGCACTATTAAGAGGGGATGATACTTGACCTTCAAATCAACCTACATACACTAGGATCAAATCCCATTCAAAAGAATCCTCCTTTCCCTAGTTTTTTTTCCTGTTTCTGCGGCTGCCTGATGAATGCGGTTCCTGAGGAAAGGCATAGTAAGGGCATGTACAATGGGGTGATGTCAGCCTTCTCTTAGAGATGCCACGTTGGATTTTTGCTTAGTTGGAGGAGAGAGAATGAGGGAAGAGAGGGTTGTCTTCCCTTAGCTAAGGGATGATCTCTTAAATATTAAGAGAAGATTATTTTGTCCATTGTACCACATGCCTTCTCTTATTAAGGCAATTTCATACTAAATTTAGTTAATTATCATTAATTGCTAGAGATGACAATAAGAGATTAACGCATTGTACGACCGATATTTATTGCATTCTCCAAGTGACGTGGAGGTCTAAGAGAAGACCCGTCTTCCCTACCATTGTACATGCCCTAACTGGCTGAATCTAGGCCACCTATAAAGAGATTTTTATTCAGTAGTCCAGCTATCGCTTTTATTACTCTCTCTCTCCCATCATTATTGCAATTAAAATCTTGATTTTTCTTGATTCCCCAAACCAAATATGCGTATCTTTGAGAGACCTGTTAGCAGAGACCTAGAACCACATTTCCACCAACCGAAAGTAGAACCCCCCTTGAGTTCTTGGAGATCTAGTGACTCTTAGGTTTGTTGGGAAACCCTATGTGGTTAGGGTTGGCCATAAGCTTCCAAATTTCTAGAATCTATCCGGAAAGTTTGTAAAGGTGTGAGGATCGCCTAAAAAAACCCGATATTGGAAGAGCTCTCGCTTGATTTGGTAAGCTCAAGGGAGAATAAGGCTAGATCCGTAAGGGTGTGGGCTTGGTTTGTCATAACCTCTCCAAAGGATATTAGAGTCCCCCGAGGCTTAAACTTCGGTATAAATCATCGGGACTTCGTCTCCTTCAACTTCAGTTATTTTATTCTCCTGTATACTTGCTATCTTGTATCGCATAATATATGATTGTTCATCTAGTTGCTTTTAAGGTCCACCTATTTTATCTTCATTTATCCCTAAAATCAATGAATTTGTTTAAAAGTTATAGTCGTCTATTCAACCTCCCATCCATGCGGCATCTTTGATCATTCCCAAAACACCTAGACGACTGCTGAGTTGATATAGAGGGAAACAATAACGAATGTTTTGTTCTCGTTCTCTTAGGTGAGATGATCTCTAATGAAGAAAATATTTTTATTTTCAAAGAAAATCCATTGGGTTATTAGGGTGGTTTTACCTTCATCCCACTTGGAACCAATATGCGGATTATTTCCGGGAAATGCTATTACTCTCGGAATCCATAGGGTTGCTCCGCACACACGCACGCGAGTCTTCCTCTATAGGCCTCGCTCTCTTCTGAACAGGTCCAACATCCATGACCTCTATATTGCTCGTCCCGTCTACCGACCATCGCAGCATCCTCCCCTGCGCTGCTCCTCCTACGTCCATGTGTAGGCAAAGCCTAATGAATTTACATTCTGGAAAGGTCTTATGCGAGTTAAACATGACTTATTTACCATCCCTTTTTACAGTTAGGAGATGGTTTCACCACCAGGTTCCGGGAAGATATTTGGCTTGGTATTATGCAAGCATCGCAACAACAACCATCACAACAACCATCGTTACACAACATAGTGCAACAGAAAGGTCTTTCCGTGCAGGGCCGGTCCTGGCATTTTAGGGCCCGGTGCAAAACGATAAATTGGGCCTAATTAATTGGTTAAGCCAATTAGCATGCATGTACTCACCTGGATGGGGCCCTACGCAATGCTCAGGGCCGGCCCTGTTTCCGTGTCTAATGTTTTATCTCAATTCCCGCTGAATATTGGTTCCATAAGGATCTATAGTAGTAAGTGGAATACATTATTACACTTGTGCCAAAGATTGATGATTCCATTTGCCTGACGAGAAAATTTTCTTTGTTTGAAAACTAGACCTGCGGTGCCTTTCCAGTGCAATATACGTACAATGACCTCATGAATGGTTATACAAGATTTGTTCGTAAGTATCTTTGGAAACTAAAGTTCCCACCAAAATTAAGATATTTATGTGGTCCCTTAATAGATATTAAGGGTCTTACTTAGTAAAGACAATGTGGCTAAGACAAATTAGAATGAGTGTAAAAAATGTTGTTTCTGTGACTAAGAGTAGAGCATTCAAGATATTATTCGCCCATGTCTCTTTGCTTATCTTGTATGGTACATAGTGCATATCACTTGTAGCTTATACCAATATGACAAATATATTTGACAATTGGTTGAATAGAACCGACAACAAAACTAAAACTAGAATTCGAATAAGAGTTTAAACTTTATGTTGGTCGATTTGGAATTGTTAAAATACAAGACAAGATCTTTCCACTTTTGGCAGGTTAGCCATATGTCTGTGCACTGAATCAAGTTACGGGTTATCTCCTCCCTTTGGATCATCGAGAGTTCATAATTTGTGCATGCAACCATCTGGTGACCAGTGACAGATGCAAGTGATATTTTCGCTTTATGTGGTTGGTGGCCCACGAATAGACTACACAATGCATACGTATTACATGTTACATCTTTTCGATGATTGATTCATGGATCGACGACGCCATGTGATTCTTGAGTTGTACTTGCTCGGAATAAACTTCATAATAAAGATGATTGTGTGCATCAATTGATGCAGAAGTTGGATTTACCCTCCCTTTTTCATGAAAAAAAAGTTGAGACCCTCGGTGTAATATATCTTGGTCATTGAGAGCTGTACTAATTTAAAGTCGTACTTTGTACTTCTAAAACGTCTTATATTATGGAACAGAGGTTGTATGTTTTACCTAAAAAGATAATATTTACTTTTTACCAAAAAATCTTCATTATTTACAGTGAATTAACCGACAAAGCAGACGTCTTTTATGTAAAATCCAATTAACTTACATCCATAAATTCGATAATAATCCCATATGGTACTGTTCAACCCACACATGCAGTGATGCCGCTTTGCAGCGCAGCACACACAACCCTCACGACAATGAACACATCCTATTATGCTGTACGAGATAGAGACAGAGAGAGATGCTCAACTCAGCTAACGCTTCTCCCTTGGGAACCCCAAGAGCGCCAGGATGAGCGCAAAGAAGCTGCCCTTGATGAGGCCCCTCAGGATGCTCTGCTTCTCCGCCGTGTAGGGCGGGTACCTCGCGTTGGCCTCGCCACCGAACCCACGGACCAGCACCGCCTTCTTGTGGCTGAAGCAGTCGAAGCTGAACTTGCCATGGTACGACCCCGTGCCGCTGTCGCCCACGCCCCCGAACGGCAAATGCGGGTTCGTCAGCTGCAAAATGTGATCGTGTTATTGACGAGAAATGCATGTAGTTGGTTCAGAGATCGGTTCAGTGAGTTCATGAGAATTTACGTGTAGAGCAACGTCGTTGACGAGCATGCCTCCTGCCGATACGTCTGAGATGAAGTCCTCTTGCAGTTTCTTGTTTTTGGTGAAGAGGTAGGCTGCGAGTGGCTTCGTCCCAGCGTTGATGTACTCGATGCTTTCTTCAATCTTTTCCACCTGGCACGAACAGAGAGATTTGGGTACTAGGTTGAATTCTGAATAACATGGTCAGGCAATATAAAGGACGAGGGGTACTAACCGTTACAATCGGAAGCAAGGGGCCAAATATTTCCCCTATCATGAGCTCCGAATCAAGAGGAACATCTACCAACACCGTTGGGGCTATTTTTCTGCGGTGCAAGAAATAAATGTTAATGGTCAATTGAACACATTCCAAAAACCCAAATTTAAGTTTGCGACTGCAAAGTTCACACTATAAAGTACTATTGAATTCTCACAGTTGCTTCTCGTCTGTCTGGCCGCCGAGCACAATCTTGTCGGCGACTTTCTTATCTTCTATCAACTTTGTCAATCTGTGGAAATGGTTAGAATTCACAATACGGGACAGGTCATATGATTGCAACGGATCCTTCCCGTAGAACCTTTCCAAGACTCTTTTCAAAGAGTCGACCTGAAGAAAGTTTTTTTCTTGGATTAGCAAATACACTGAAATTCATTTGGCGGTGCAATACTTTTTTTTGGCTGCAGTAGTTATAGTAGTGATGTGTCTACCAGCTCTGGAACGAACTCTTTCGTCGTTATGATGTAATCCGGAGCAATGCATGCCTGGCCATTGTTACAGCCCCATTTACCAACAGCAATCCTTTTAACAGCAACCTTCAAGGAAAATATCTGTCAGAGAAACCAAATAGCAGGAGTTTTCCTATAACAGTCTGACAACATAAGACGTCGCTTACATGAAGGTCGA
This sequence comes from Puccinellia tenuiflora, assembly GCA_012064385.1. NCBI lineage: Eukaryota > Viridiplantae > Streptophyta > Magnoliopsida > Poales > Poaceae > Puccinellia > Puccinellia tenuiflora. Next base: position 222,156 of record QRDG01001280.1, read on the forward strand.
CGTTAGAATCAACAATAACAGGGCACTTTCCACCGAGCTCCAGAGCAACTGGGGTTAGATGCTTCGCGGCTGCTGCCAGAACTATGCGGCCTATATTTCCATTTCCTGCAATTCAAATTAACATTTGCACATTAGAAACTCAACAACAATTCAAGACCCTGCAGAAAGTTTTGTGTTTGACAGGTAAGAGTTTAACCTGTGTAGAAGATCTTATCCCATTTTTGATCCAAGAGTGCGGTTGTTTCAGGAACGCCTCCCTCCACAACTTTTATACAGGAGCTGTCAACATACTCTGGCAGCAGCTTGGCGAACAATGACGATGTTGCTGGCGCAATTTCTGATGGTTTCAACACTACAGCATTCCCAGCAGCAATTGCTCCGATGACAGGGTCGATCGATAGCACTAATGAAGGTTTGATGATTAGTTAACTTAATATCGAACAATCAAGTAGGAAGCTAACAGGAGAACGATGCTCTTCTAATAACTCAAGACAGAAGGGAAGAAATGTTTTGCGATTTTTGATCCATTCTCTCTCTCTCTTTCCCTCTCTCTCTATCTCTCTCTTTGCTGGAGATTTTTTTATTCAATGCAAATGGTCAAAATCACTAATCCAAAGAGATTAAAAGTTCCTACATGGTTAAGATATCTTTAAAATTTGGCTGTTGGATGTGTGCAACCATAATATCTCGATTACTATTGACATTCTGTCGCCGCAAAGGCCGGGTGCCCTTCGTATCGTATTATTATATTGTCATTTGTCAGGAAAAATATAATTGTCAAAGGGAAAGGTGTGCTGGAAATCTGACGTTCTAATGCACAGGTGTTGAACTAGGGACTTATGTTGAACAAATCAGGACTTGTGGCATAACACTGCGTTAAGGAATAGTTTGTTTGACGAAAAGGAAAGATACCAACTACGGAACAGGTTGGCATGTACCAATCCTTGAGCGCAGGAGACGGGAACATATCAAACTCATGTCATAAGCCTCCAGCACCATGAAGCAGCACATTAATCAATGGTTACTACTATATCCCCGTAACCTCCCCCACACAAATTGCATTGATTGAACCCTTACTCAGCTTCCTTGTTATTATGTTATACATATCGTCAAGATGTATCCTACTAAGAGAATGTCATGGACTTACAGAAAGGATAGTTCCAGGCCGAGATGACGAGCACGACACCGAGGGGCTCCGGCACAATTGTAGCAGTGGATGGGAATGTAGTAATGGCAGCAGGTACCTGGATATAAGGTAGTAAACGTTACACATCCGTATTAGCAGAAAACAATGGATTTGCTGTATCTGGAGAATGAATTTGCCAGTAGGAAAATGCCTACCTTCTCGGGTTTCATCCAACTCTTCAGTCCCTTCAAGGCAAATATGCAGGCCGATCTCGCTAGTGATATCTGAGTCATGAACAGACAAGGGAAGCAACATGTGGTTATCAGTTAGAAGGCCAGTAAAAACGTAGTCTTCCTTTTTAAGAATTCCAGGCATAAGTACTGAAGCAATTTTTTGAAAGAAAATAGAGGTTGCAATCATCAACCAGGCAGAAGTACTGAAGCAATTTGATTACATCGCCCTTAGTCGAAGGTTGATAGTAACCGTAATGCTTCACTAACTACAGACCGTGACTGCTCAGCTTAGGAACCCCTCTCCCTGAACTAACGCGATATTTCAGCCCAAGTTTTTCTCTGTTTCCTCGCAAGAACAGAGCAAGTAGGAACTGATGCAGACTTTTCATTTTTATTTGCGACGATGACTTGCATAGGCGCAGATATTAATGGAGCCGGCGAAATTAATGAAGACCCGAATATGTGCCGATCTGGAAGCAAACATAGGGAGGGATTTCTTGCAAGCGACGCCGCAATGGAGCAGTTTGACCAGTAAGCATCCTTTCCAAGAGTTCTAGTAACGGAAAAGACACACCCCACTTTCCCAAAACCCCGGTGACCCACACCCCCCAACAAGTACCGGATTGAACGAGTATCCCTGATCAATCCAGCACCACGAGGAAATTCGATCTACCAGAGGGGGAAAGTGCATCGGAAAATTGGAATCTTGCTTCACGGATGCAGAAGAGAAACCTACATATGCTTGCTGGATGCATGGGGAGTTGTTGGAGAAAGAATTTTTCCGGTTCATGCTACTAACCCAGATGAATCGTAAGCGATTCAACTCGAAGAGAGCGAGAGAGATGGAGCAAGCAAGCGAGAGGCGTACCTCGTGGAGGTAGGACTCCATGCGCGGCTTGGCGAGGTCGGCGTGGAGCGCGTCGCTGATGTCGTCCTCCTTCTCCTCGATCATCCTGACCAGCGACTTGAGCTGCGCCGTCCGCCACTCCGCCGGCCGCGTCCGCCCCGTCCTGAAGCTCGCACGGAGGTCCTGCGCCACCGTCGCCACCTCCACCGCCATGACAACTCAGTGACTCCCTCCCCTTGGCTGCTAGCTCGAGCTCCAGCAGCAATATATGGAGAGATAAGGCGAGAAAACAGAGGAGGGATGGTGGGGGTAGGAGAGAAGTGTGCACCCAGGGATGGATATACGCCCTGATTGGGTCAGTTTGGTTTGAAAAAATAAAAATGGGTTTGAAAACAACGACAGATTAGGAGATAAGAGAATGGGAGTAGATTAGTGGGTACGGAAAGATAAAATTTGAAGATATTTTCCTCCGCCGATCGATGCGATCTGTTTGGACTTTTCGGGGTAATCTACTACTGTATTCTGTTCCGCTGGAATCTTGCGGGTGACGCTGACAGGATCACGGGATCATGCCCTAAAAAGAGTCGGAGGCATCGAGGCGCGAGCGACATGGGCCTTTGTTGGCGTGTGCCTTTTGAATTATTATGGCGTATAAACATGATCCCATCTCCCTTTCTCTGATAAGGATCGACGCAATGTCTTTTGCCGGATTTTCCACAACACGCAGCCTGGACACGAGACCATGCGCAGTTGAAAATAATGGACGCGAGACCCACGCGCGCGGAAGAATGACGAGATACGTCGTGCAATTAGGCCATCTTGATCTTAAAATAACTTTGCTTAGACTACCATAGGTTTGGTAAGAAAAAAAAGATGATATGGCTTCTAAGAAATGAGCAGAGATAAATCGAGTAACATATTATGTTACTATTACCGCTTCTCAAAAAAAAATATGAATCCACTACAAGCAAATAAATGAGATCATTCATGATACTATTTTATGTTACTTTGCACCAGCCAAAAACTGCATTTGAAATGTCAAAATTTCACAAAAAAAATTGGTGTATATCCGGACATTACATGTTCACACATAAAGTTTCGCAAAAAAAAAAATTGTTGCATGTGTAAAAAATGCAATTTCCGGTGCTCCAAAATGAGTTTTCATGAATCTTTTTTTTTTTGTCTTTTTGACACAAGTCACAAAATTGTCCTTTTTTGGCGAAATTTTGTGCATTCACATAGAATGTCCGGACGGACACCCGAATTTTTGTTTCGGATTTTTCAACATTTTAAATACATTTAAAATGTATTCTCGTAATGGGTGCATATAGACCTATGAACCAAAACACTGTGTCCTCACTAGTCTAACTTACTCTCCACTATGACCAGTCTTAGCCGACCAGCCACTATCATCGCAACCATGTTTATGCCATAATTCAAAAGGCACACGGGACCGCGTGCTCCGGGATAAAAATTACATTAAACTTTTCGAAGATTAAAAATATGACATGTGTTTATCTGTATAGTTACTTGCAAAGTTTTTCTGAATTCTATCGCTTAGCCAATTATTTATTTGAGGGTAGTAATAGTTTGGAGAATATTAATGATCGCTCATTACTCTAGTTCCCAAAAGGCCCTCACCTGAGGGTGTGAATGATTTTAGGCCAATTTCATTAACAAATGTTTGCTTTAAATTCATGCAATTTTTCTGTACCTTTGCATACTTTTAAATAAGGTCTGTACATGTAAGTGAAAAAAATGATTACCTGGGACCAACGTACATGAACAGAGTAGATGAAACTAGTTGTTCCTGTGATGATCTTGTACGTGAGCTAGTAATATACACGTTCTTGTGATTTACTTTGCTGATCTTAAGTGGAAAATGCTTTTTTGATATCCAATTTAACTTTCTAATAGCATTAGTAGTTGTTCTTGTTTCTAATTTTATCTTGCTGCAATGCACATTGTAGCAATGCTCTCAAGTGACAAATGCTGATGTGTACCGATTGGTAGCAGGTTAATTAGTTGTCATAGCGATAGCGAACTATCATTTAGTGTTTTTTGATTATATTTGCATGAAAATAGGCAACCATGGAGTCAATGGCTAGTGTGGCTCTAAGCATTGGGTCAACTACAACAATGGAGGTTGAAGATGAGGCCAACAGCTCTGTCTTGGTAATATATTTGCTGTATTGGTCAAGTATGTCACACTGTTTTTGTCATTTGATGATTTTTCTTAAATTGCTAGGGAACAATCCAATTGGTCGAAAATGATGGAAACAACTATCACACACCCAAAAGAACGACTAGTCTTCCATTTTGAGTAAGTATTTTTTTCATGTCCAACTCATTTGCTTCATTTTTATGAACTAAACCATTATCATTGTGCTTACCCAGGGGTCAACATATGAGCCTGAGTGTGATGATAACTTACAACCCGTAATTGGCATGCAATTTGACACGTGGGAGGACGGTATGGCACACTACAAAATGTATGCTCATGAGGTTGGTTTCTCGGTACGCACATGGACAACACACAAAGATGAACATGGTGTACCTGTGTGGAAAAGGTTTGTTTGTGCAAGGCATGGTTGGAGGAAGGTGACTAAAGACGAGGAAAGGATAAAGCCTAAACGGAATTTCAAGTTATCTAGGTGTGGCTGTGAGGCTATGATCGGGTTCAAGAGGCAAGATGACGGCAAGTATCAGGTTGCTCGGTTTGTCCAGTCGCACACGCACCAACTTATTTCGCCAAGTAAGAGACATCTCATCAAGTCAAACAGAGAAGTAAGTAGTGAGTTGAGAAGTAAATTACTTACATGTCATAAGGCATTGGTTGGCACATCTGCGACATATCGCTTGCTTACTGTAGAGAATGGGAGCCAGGCGCAAGTAGGTTGCACTAAGCGTGACTTACAAAACTGTCACCATGATTTTAAAAGAGCAATCAAGGGAGCAGATGGACAGATCATAATAGATATAATGAAAAATAAGCAAGCTGCAAATCCAGCATTCTACTATGATTACCAACTCGATGAGAACAACAAACTTACAAATATTTTCTGGGCGGATAGTATATGCAGAAAGAACTACATGACAGTGGTGAGGTTCGAACCTACCCTGACTTCAGCCTAAAGGATAATACATGGTTGCAAGAGAAGTACGAGTCACGCCAATCATGGATTCCTGCATATTTTACGGAGTATCCCCTTGGGAGAATCTTGCGCACTACATCAAGATCTGAGAGTGAGAATGCATACTTCAGACACTTCGCAAACTGAAACCTTGCCTTGGTTGAGTTTTGGGTCAGATTTGAAACAGCTTTAGAGGAACAACGGCAAAAAGAATTGGAAGAAGACAATACCAACCTTCACACTTTGCCTATACTCAAAACTTGTTGGAGTATCGAGAGTCATGCTAGAGATGTGTATACTCACGAGATTTTTGCTGAATTTCAACACCAAGTGCTGGCTGCTAGGGATTACTGTCATGTGAAGACAATAGTTCAGATGGGTGAGGTTCGAACCATTGGTATTAGCAGCAACAGTGGCAAGGTTAGACTAGTTAGACTCAATACTAGCACTAAGGAAGCTCACTGTTCTTGCAAGATGTTCGAATCCATGGGTATTATTTGTCGTCACATCATTGTTGTTCTAAAGAATGAGGGACATAATGAAATTCCAAGCCAATATGTGCTCCATCGGTGGACAAAAATGGCTGCACGACAACTTGCTTATGATGCCAACGGACATGAGCTAGAAGGTTCATCTACATCTCTTTCACCTACCATGAAGAAGTTGTATTCGGAAACATGTTCAAATTTCAGCTTGGGACTACATGCAGCAAAACATTCTTGAGGAAAAAAATGAGATGTTTTCACAAAGCTATATGTGATGCCTTCGCACAATTGCGACCCATGGGACAACTTAGTGAGCAAAGTAAAGTTCAAGCATTTGAATCCTTTGTTGGAACAACATTCCCAACTGTGATTAATATTCATCCACCAGATGTAGCAAAAACAAAAGGTAGTGGCAAGAGATTGAAAAGGGGTTCAGAGTAGACCGTGAACCAAAAGAAAAAAAGGTAAAGTAACCAACCTTGACAAAATGCTGATGTCCTTTGTAAGGTTTTACTAATATGATATTGTTATTCTTTATAGGGCAAATACCATCCAAAAGGTCCCGGATAAGTAGATGTGGCGGTTTCACTAATGTGGATGTTAGAGTAATCTAAGTCATTTTCTGTAAACATGGTATAATGGAAACCAATCAATTCAAGTGTACTTATGCTTCATTCCAGTGAATGATGCCAAATATATGTACCAAGCTATGTATATTCCTATTAAGATAAGCAGCACCATGCTCTCTGTATTCAACTGCATCAGAACTCCGAAGACTAAGGAGACGAATTTCTTTGAGACAACGATCATTGCATTTTCTTTCTTTGAACACCTATTTTTCATAAATGTTATACTGTACAAAATATTGTTGATAATGCTGGAGTGGTTACTTCTGGCAATACCCAGGCACGAATTTCAGAAAATCATGGAGTGTGTAATAGAACGAGTACTGCTGGAGATGTACAAGTATATGTTTAGAATCAGCTTTTAGTGTTCATTTGCTGTAACTGAACCTGTGTAAAAAGAACAAAGTTGAGCCTGTCTATATGAAGGCTTGTGTTATCTTTCACGTACATTTTTGTTTGATTGAGCCTGTGTTTTGAACCCTGAGTTGTACGTGAGAAAATTGAAAAGTTGTGCCCTTGTATTAGCTCATCTACTTGCTGACTGATTGCTGATTTTGGCATAAAGGCCAGATAATTCTTTGATTGAGCTTGCATTTTGAGCCATGCATTGTACTTGAGAAATTGACAAGCTGTGCTCTTATATCTTTCTCTATCTGATTCTATGCAAGGAAAAAAGAACGAACATTATTGAGCTGGTTCCATGCAAGAACATCAAATCTAGCTCTTTACATATGGATCATGACAAGCCTTTCGCAGCACAAAAACACATACACTTTACAACAGACGACAATCCCAACTACATAGTACATATTTGTTTATGTGTAAGCACTACACTTGCAAGAGATATTTTGTAATAACGTCTAGGTCGCCACGCGTGGCCGAGGCTGCTGAAGGCAAGAACGCTGCACTGCACGTCTGCACCGCACCGACTAGGTTCCCTGTCCATGTGTGAGTAAACCTGCAGGTAACCAAGGATCTCACCTGAATCTTTAGCGATTGAGATCAGAACAACAAAGTTAGATCCAAGCAGATTAATTAGATACACATGGTTAATTTTAGTACATACAAATTTTGTTCAGCCTTGGTTAGTGCATTACACAATGATCTGTCGAGCTAATCCTAAAGTACATCAAATAAAATCTTGTATTGCCAAACAAATTTTAGGTGAATAAATGTTTTATACCCTTTCAAATCATATTGCTTTTGTTCTGAAAACGGATGCCGACCAACCATTCGATGTATGCTCAACCATGAGTATTTAGTATTTCTGAAGTAATTAAGGTATTGGGTAGTAACCAATACGGATCCATAGCACTTGTTGAGCTAATCCTAAAGTACATCAAACCTAAAAACAATGCTTAGCTAAAAAATAGATATTTAGTGGATGCAACACACATCAAGTATACCTTCAGAGCATTTCTACAATGTGGATTGTACCGAAATAAAATCAGAAATATAAACAAGAAGCAATGGTTTTGTACAGTCTAGTCTGACAAAGGACATTAAAAAGGTGGGCACTCTCCATTTTCAATAGACAAAGCGAATCACAGAGTACTGTCGACCTTACCCCTGCTACATTTTTTCCTAATATCAAGTACTAATAATCATGTGCAAACTTTATTTTTGCACTAATGCGTTGGTGGTCAAGCTGTACATGTGGAAACAAACTTTGTCCTAGCAGATTCCTTTGTTAGCGTTGCACCGCTAAAAATAATAGTCATGTACTGGAAATTATCTTGTGCAATTGGGAGGCAACCAAAATCCCCTAGCCCCGACACCATAGTATGTGAGTAGAAACAACTCTGATTGATCGAAATGTGAATCCCTGCACCAAATCGGTACTATCGCATCGAGATGCACATCCAACTACCATCCAAATCCAATTCCTAACTGACAATTAAGTGCTAAACAATAAACGGAATAGAAAAATCTGGACTGAGATTAGAGCGCAACGTACCGCCACAGCAGAAGCAACAGTAGCATCACATGAGGAGCATGGCGGCGTCCCAGGGAAGCTCGAGCGCACCGGCCATCAACGAGCCCCCCGGACGACACGCGACCCTCGAGCAGCGATGCCTGCTGCTGGTCCTTGCCCTCGTCCTCGTCCTTTGTAGCATCAGGGCGAGGATGAGCCACAGGATCTATGGACGATCGAGAAACGGGGCCGGATGAGATTTATGTCGGAGGTCGCCGCCTAGGTACAACTTTGTAATATAGGGAAGGAGAGGCACAGGATCTACGCACGATCCGCGATGGGGATATTTCCTAACCCTAGCTCCCATGGCACAGCTTGGTACAGAATCTACAGATAAGAACGTGGGACTGTGGGAGAGAGACGACGGGGAATTTGGGAAGGATGATTCACGCAATTCAGCGGCACAGTGAGGTTCTTTTTGCAAATGTACCACCAGTCCATGTTTTAGATGGATCCCCTCCCTCTATTTTTAATCCAACAGCCCATGTGCATTCGGTGCATCTGGTACACTAGTTGGGCTGGTGCACTGGATACGTTCTCACCTTTGCCTATTCGCCCCCAAAACCCTTCCTTCCCCTTTCCTTCTTGTCCAGCGGCGGCGGCCGGCGGCGGCGGCGGCGGCGGCGGCGGCGGAGGCGTAGTCGCAGCATCGAAGATGATCATCCCCGTGCGCTGCTTCACCTGCGGCAAGGTAAACCCCTATCATCCACCCCGCCCTCAGCTAGCCTTTCTCCTCCTCCTTCCCGCTGTTTCTTCTAGGGTTTGCCTCTTGTTCGCTGGTCTCTGGCGTCGCCGATTCTGCTTCGTTTTCGCTAGGGGCTTTCGTCGATTTTCTATTCTACGGCTCGTGATCCAGTCGGCCACCCTCTATGGACGCGTGCTGTGGTTTTAGGGCACGCCGCTTGTTAGGGTATCCGCCGCCTCTAGACTCTGCTTGTAGGTTTATGCGGTGGTTGATTTCTGACATTTTCCTCATCTGTTACCCCAAATACTAAGAGTTTTGTATCGTCCATGACCGCTAGTCATTGGTGCCAGGATTTAACACTAGGGTTTAATTGTATTGTGGCACATCGATTGTTCCAGCGTGTGGTTAACTGAAAAGTGTCCCTTGAAATTGTGTAGATGTAATAACTCTGTACTTTGTTCTGGTCACAGTAACGTATTGGCAGCCTTTACCAAATAAGAATAAGAGATTGGCTGAACAGTTAATTTTCTTTGCTTGTGCAGGTGATTGGGAACAAGTGGGATCACTACCTTGATCTCCTCCAGGCCGATTACACGGAGGGGTAAAAATTTATGCACCTTTTGCATCCTGGTTCCTGTTCTATAGTTTGATTGTGCATATTGTAGTGGCTCTGCCTTTGATAGTGTTCTGGGAGTTGAGGGAGCCTGCATTTGGCTGTTTTTTTTTTTCATTTGGAAGGAAACATGTCCACTTAGTTCCTGCGCATCTTTGCTTTTTCACCTCTATGTGAGAAAGTTGGAAACACAAGATCCATGGTACATGTCAAGTTGTCATCGATTGTGATACACCATTGCGATTGCAACCCAGACAAATGAATCGAACTATTGTGGAATTTAGGTCGTGGACAGTAGGGGTGTGAGAACAATGATGTGCATCTTTGACTAAGGTACACCAATGAACACCGAAGCGTACCTGATCGATGATGATTAGTGGAGAGATGGGATGTATTGATCTACCGCCAGTGTCTGTGTCATTCAGCCTTTTCCTCGCTTTAAGAACCTTTCCAAGTCTTCTACTTCTGGCATTTCAGTGAACTATCGCTGTGACTGAGATATGCAGAGCAGTTAAGAGTTATGCGACTGTTCAAACAAAACTGCTCAGTATGGCCGAGGGTTACTTTTGTTGCATCGTATTACCATGCATTGCTTAAATACTGGGTTGGCAAAAAAAAGTCACATCAGGTTGGCAACTCTCCGTACAGTGTCGTGTTTGACGGCTTGACGCTGATGATAAGATGGAATAATATTGCTTTCTAGTAAATAAATGAACACTGCTAATACAAAAAAAAATCCATGATGTAAATTATACTGCATATGTAATGTGGTTGACCCATATATTGGAGTCCACTGTTGAGCGTGGTGAGATGCTTGATTGCTGAAATACTGCAAACACCTGGACATTTGTATGTATGTTTACCTTTATGGATAAACCGTACAAACTGGCAGTTGACCCATTACAGTTGGCACTATTTAACAGTTCTCAGAATCGTAGAAGAGCCTCTTTATCATTCCTATGCCTACTTCTGTAGAGAGTAGAGTAGTGAAAAGAATGTCCTTTATGTTGCTTGATAATTGTTAGCGTTGCACATCCTGTTTAAATTTTGTAATCCAAAATCTGATTTTATTCATTCTCTTTCTGATGGTTTATTTTGCTAGGGATGCTCTGGACGCCTTGGGCTTGGTTCGCTACTGCTGCCGGCGTATGCTCATGACCCATGTTGACCTCATCGAGAAGTTGCTCAACTACAACAGTAAGTTGATGCTGTTATGTACTCCCTCTGTTCACAAATGTAAGATGTTTTAGAGATTTAAAAAATGAACTAGATACACACTATGATGAGTGAATCTACACACTAAAAGTAGACTAGATACATACTTAAATAGATGAATCTATTACTAAGTTAAAACGTCTTATATAAATAAACGGAGGGAGTATCTTTGTAAGTTAAGTTTTGCTTTCTTTGCTATTTCATTTGGAAGTGACACTTGTTCATTTTCAGCACTGGAGAAAACGGAGACAACTTAATTGGATCCATCATGCCGTTAAACCCTTGCTCCTCTGTACTTCTCGACATGGGTGGTGAGCTACAAGGAGTGAGGTCCTAATGTGAAATTGGTTTGTTCATGAATGTCCAAGGACTGTTAGTGTGACAAAACGTTTCTACCGTGTAACTTTTGGTGCTATTAACGAACATATGTATGCATTTCCAAGTATCAAACCTATTAAGTTCTAAGCTTTGGAATTATAAATCTGTGTTTTCTGTTTGATCTTGTTGGTTTTGGGCAACCCATGTGCATCTTATCATTTAACCATTATACTGAATAGAAATGCACCAACCTTCCACATTCACCAGCGAACGTGATGTTTGTTTTCTGTTCCCCAAATGATATTGATCTATTTAAATCAAGATTAATGACTTTGATTTATCTGAGCACATGCAAGCAATGCTCGTTGAAGATTTGTTTGTGACTGCTTTTAACACCGATATCCATTCATCTGCTTGTTTACCTGGGCGAAATCATGTTGCAAGGGTGTCATACCCTTTCTCGTTGATTTTGGTGCAATCATCACCTTTGTCCATTGATGCTTGCATAATTTGCACATGCTTCTCTTGGCAAGGCCTTGTTGTATGTTGCAGATGCTGTGTGTTTGACATATCCATTCATCTACTTGTTTACCTGGGCGAAATCATGTTGCAAGGGTGTCATTCCCTTTCTCGTTGACTTTGGTGCAATCATCACCTTTGTCCATTGATGCTTGCATAATTTGCACATGCTTCTCTTGGCAAGGCCTTGTTGTATGTTGCAGATGCTGTGTGTTTGACGGTCGTGCTTGTTCATGCATGATGCTGCATGTGATGAAACATTCATGACATGTTCCAGGTAGGCCTAAACATACAATCAACCTCTCTTTTCCGTTGACCTAGGAGTTCCTTGGAACATTACATCGGTGATAAACCAGAGATGAAGTTTCAGACTTAGTTGTGGTGGAATCACGCTGACCATGAAATGTCCACTAAAATATAGTATATGCATATTAAAGGGGTAGTAGCATCAATTTAAGTTTGAGAAATCTCGCAGACAGTAGTGACAGAGCATTATTTTATAATCCAAATTTGGTCTCCATCCTTTGATTTTGTTGGGTGAGTAGTAATTTTCTTGGGATCTTCAGTGTTTAATTTTCAAATTTGAGTAAGTTCAAAACACCCACATCCGAACAGGGGATGTTTGCAAAGGGGATCTGTTTTTTTGAACTCTATTTTCGATCTTTGTGGGTCCAAAATCATATAAACTTTATACTGGAATGTACACTCTTTTCTCCTTTGATGCTTTGTAGGAGAATCCTACCAAAATGTGAGAAATCCACGAGGACTACTACCTAGTCGAAACATCAAAACTGGGAATTGCATATTCGAATTTGCAACTTTCCTCCTAACTACAGCAGGAAACCTGGACTCGACATATACACAGAGATGAAAGAATAAAGAGAATGGATGACGTCTACACAAAAATCCGGGGATTCCCGCCGTCGGTGGAGTTTCCGTCCTCCGTCAAGCTGGATGATCGACTCCACCTCCCCTTCATGTACTCCTCCAACGACATGTTGGTGGCAATGAAGTCGGCGTTGCAGACGGAAATAGAGTCATCGTCGTCAACGTAAGCAGCACGAGGTTGATGTATGACTGGATGTCGTTCTTCTCGACTGAGGCGACCGCGTATTCGTTGCCGGTGTCTGACATGCCGAGTTTCGACCTAGCCCAATGGATGGCGTGGCTGTCGCCGTCAAGTAACTTCAGAATCTGGACAAGTTACATAATGTAGCATGTGTGTGAAGAACTGTCGAACAGAGCATAGCTAGCTGAAGAAGGTCGCTAAGCAAATATTTCCAGAAAGAAAAGAAATCATATCTTACCTTTGCAATGCTTGGCTGGTGTTGCGGGGCTCGAGTGATGCAGAGTGCGGCGGCCAGGGTCATCCTCTCGACCTCGTCGGCGGCATCGCCATCCTCTGTCGGCAGGTTTGGGTCGACGAGCTCGGTCAGCTTCCCTCCTTGTACGATGGAATTCGCCTGATCAATCTTAAGTCAGATCAAAGAACCATTCACGATTGTTCCATTTCTTGAGGATTAAGAGGTGTCGGATACTTACCCACATCAGCAGGCTCTCCTGGCCCTTGAGGCCACCGGAGCTCACCGGCTTCCTCCCGGAGACGAGCTCGAGAAGCACGCCGCCAAAGGCGTACACATCGATCTTGTCGCTGACTTTGCCGTGCATGAAGTACTCAGGGGCCAAGTACCCGAACGTGTCGGCCACGTCGTCGCCGGTGATCTGCGCCGCCGCGTTGGCCGCCCACAGCGCGAGGCCGAAGTCGCAGAGTTTTGGCTCGCAATCTTCTGAAATGAGGATGTTGGAGGACTTGACGTCCCTGTGGATCACCACCGGACGCTCGTTGCTGCCACCGTGGAGATAACCAAGGGCGCGCGCAACTCCGACGTCCACCCTGAATCTCTCCGGCCATCCCAATCTCGAACCCTTGCTTTGTTTCTCACCTGCAACATGCGGCAACAACAAATCGTCAATTCATAACTTCGTAAACCTCAATGCCGACGGAAGCATTGAGAAACATGCTCCCATTTTGTTTTACCAAATCAAGCACTCACCGTGCAAGATCTCCTCCAGGCTGCCCCTGCGCATGTAATCGTACACCAGAATGAGCTCGCCGTGCTCGACGCAGAACCCGACGAGGGCCATGGCGTTCTCGTGGTCGACGGAGCTGATGATGTCGATCTCAGCGATGAACTCCTTCACCGCATCCTCCGAAGATTTCAGGACCTTCACAGCCAGCTCCTTACCGTCTTCGCAACGGCCGCTGTAAACCTTGCTCGCGCCGCCTTTCCCGACCAAGAGATCTGCTCAACACGGTGGATCGTGATCAGCGGCATTCAGCGCATTGCATCCGATAGAAGATCGGCTGCGAGTAACTTTCAGAATGACAATGAAATGTACTGTATATGTTACCTGGGGAGAAGTCAGAGGTGATCCTCGCAAGATTGCTGTAACTGAACATGGTGTACATTGAAGAGTACATCTTTATGATTGAGCCCAACTCCTCCGGGACTTGCTCGGTAGCCTCCTCGGTCACCTGAGACGGCTCCATCGAATCGCTTCTCGATTGAGAGGTCGGCCGGTGATCGGAAACTTTGTCTGAACTGACTGGCGTCAGCGGTGAACACCTGCTTGGAAGCCTCATTGCCCACACAACCACGGACACCTCCGAACAATCCGGCGATGCTGGCATGATGTCCTTCCTTAGTAGTGGCCACCCGGAAGCCACCTCCGGCAGTTCCCGCCTGTGACACCTCGCCGGAGTTGGTGAGACTCGGGTGGTCATTGGCATAGACATGTTCCGCTGCAAGGAACGGCAATGGCCGATCACCGAGTCATCCTGAGCTTTCTCCCCGACGGGTGCCGCTGCATCGAGTATCTTCCGGTAGATCATACGCGGCGTCTCCGCCATGGCAGAATAGGTTCATCAAGGGGACACTGCAGAAGCAGAACAATTTGAACCCGTCAGCCCATTTGAATCCCTCAAAAGAAAAGCAATGGCGAAATTCAGAAGTAACTGCATGGGCAGCATACTTGTGCAGCAGTTGTTCATCTGCTCCTGCATTGCATTGCCATGGTACACGATGTCGCCCTTGCTGACTGCAAGAACCGTGCAGCTACCTGGGACTCTCTTCGCGCAGTACTTGGCGACCGCGGTGGCACGCAATCTGATCTTAGGACGAGAACCGAAACAACGTCACTCCTCCCTTGCAACAAACGAATCGGTCGATGGAAAAGCCACAGTTCGATCTTCGATGTGAAGAAATTGTGACGTACCCGAGAGGCGAGTTCTTCATGACCCCGAGGATGAGCTGCGCGGCGCCGTAGGAGATGGTCTCGTTCACCAAGGCCTTCTTGACGGACGATCCATGGCAGACCCTGAGCTCCAGGTCGATCTGATGAAGGAGAGAAGGCAGGGGGTAAGCAAGCATTGCTCAGACTAAACTAAACTAAACCAAAGGGACGGGAATGAAGAAGAGAGTGTTCTACCCTGCCGTGGGCCGGTGTGAAGTCAAGCAGTACCTGGTTGAGACTGCAGAAGCCGTCGTACGTGGCGAGCAAGGAGGCGAGCGAATCAGCGGCGGCCCTGCTCTTCTCCTCCGTCCCGGACCCATCGGCGGTGGCGATGTGGAGCGTGACGACGCAGTCGCCGGCGGCGGCGACCTTGGCGGCGCCCAGGTGAGCAGCTCCCTCCCGGCGACGTCCCTCCGGACCGCCACCAACAGCGTCCTCCGGCCGCCCCAGCCGCGAGCCCGCGGTGGCGCGCACAACATCTTGAGCGACATGTGCTTCATACCGCCGGGGCCGGATGGAGAACCACGTGGACCCGTGCTCTGTTTCCCGACTCACCTCTCTCCTTCACCTGCCACCGAATCTCTCTCACAACGCCGTTTGCTATGGTTCGGGTTTCTTGGAGGGAGAAGGAGAACGGCGGTTGCGTTATATGCGGGTGTGCGGTTGCGATCGCCGTGGCATCCAAGCTGGCTGCGCGGGCGACAAAGGTTTTTAAAATGAGGCGGGCGCTGCCCTGCTTAACTAGGAAGAAGATGAAGACCCGCAACTCTGCGAGACGTGAGTTAACGGTGACGGTGGGGTGGCGTACGAGCGTGTGCGTGTGGTCGCATCCACCCATGCCGCCGTACGGGAGTGACTTATTTGTTAATTTTGGGTTTTACTAGTCCTGTGCGCTGGGCACGATCTGTTAGTTTGATCTCCAGCGCGTGCGCCCAACGGCACGCCCGCACCCTTGACCTGCGCCCTGATCGGGGGCGCCCAACCGTACAATGGTTGGTGGGCCCCTGTCACAAGCGCTATAAAGACAGGTGGGGGCCGATGACACGCAACACGAGGTTCGTCGCTGTGCCGCACACCCCACCAACACACCCATCCGATCTAGGGTTAGCGCTTGGCTGACGGGAAGCACTGCCACACTCACCACCTCGCCCACTCTCACACACACACCACCACACCACCATGTCCGGCAGCTCGAGTTCGACACCTCAAGGTGGAGAAGGTACTCTCCCATCGCTCTCTCTCTCCGTTTCTCTCTCTCACACACTGAAAAGGCAAAACCCTAAAAGTTTGACCGTAGAAGATCTAGACTAGATGATCTTGTCTTTTTAACATTGGTATCAGAGCGGTGCTAGTGTCTAGATCTTTTCGGTTGAAATCGAAATCAAAAGAAAGAACCCCCCTCCCCAAAAAAACCCTAACGCCAGATCCGAAGAAAAGAAGGCAAAGGGCAAAGAAAAGTACTCACCGGAGGCCCTCGGGCTTGCCGGCAAAGGAGCGCCGCCGTTCGGGCCGCGCCTGTTCCTCTCGATCTTGATGCGCATCGGCAAGCCGAGGCATCGAGACGAAGAACACCACCCCTCACCGGGCAAAGGGCACCACCGCTACGCTGCTTGACGGCGGTGCGTTCTCCTTCGGGAGCCCGCGCGCACCAGCAAGGGGAGCAGCAGGGGCGCCGTCCTTCGCTCCGTCGTCGTCTTTCGTGTCGGTACGGAGTGGAGAAGAAATAAAGGAAGGGGAAGGGGCTAAAGAGGTGCGGTGGTGGCGGCGTTCCACGCCATCTCCAGCTCGCCGTCGGTCGCCATCGGTCGTCGAAACCCTAACCCTAGCGCCGCCGGAGCGGACAGTGAGCTGCGGTAGTGAGGGGAGAAAGTGAGCTAGGGTTTTCGGCCGGGGGGGGGGGGCACTCTCCCGTTTTTGTTCGACCGAGATCCACGCTGGACCGTCGGATGGAATCCGACGGCCAGGGCAAAACCCTAGCGTGGCGTGGGCCGATGGGTCGAAAGGATAGAGGTCGTGGGCTTCTGGGCCAAAAGAGTACCGCGCGCGCGGCGCGCAGAGAACTGGGTTGCGGCCCAGTTACATGTTTTTTTCTGTTTAACATTTTTTGTTTTTTATCAGAAGCATGTTTTAGTTGTTTTTTGTCTAAATTTTAGGCAAATTTCATCTAGTTTTTTTTCTATTAAAAAATTATCAAACGAATTTTTTGTTTAGGAAATAGAAAAGTAAAAGAAATGCTTCTGAAAAGTATAGAGTTAATAGAATTTTTTTATAGTTTTCCGCTGCAAACTAAGTAATGTGCTCTTTTAAATTTAAAAGTCAATAGAATTAAAAGTGAAAATTAAAAGAGCATGTTAAAAGATTATTGTGATAATTATGATTCTATTATTTTTATGACCAATGTTGTTAATAACATAAGAATGATTAATTATCGTTTTGTCATATGCATTTATTTCTATTTCTGCCCAACGGTGATATAGTTTTAAATTGCATAAACAGTTGTGTGCTTTAATTTTGACCAATGTTGGATTATTGCATGCAATTGTTGTTTTAGTTCTCACCTCATTGTGAATTTACAGGAGGGTACCTCTTGATGAGTTGCCTCAAAGATGTTCCAACACTCAGAGGTGACAACTACTCCGAGTGGAGAAAGAAAGTTGAGCTGGCCTTTGTTTGTGCCGAGGTGGACTGGGTTGTGGAAACTCCACAGCCAGTCATGCCAACAGAGCCAGTCAGAGGCGATAAAGATTCTGATGATGATTGGGAGAAAAAGAAGAGGGACTACGCTCCATTGGAGATGTCTTATACCCTCAGCAAGCAAAAGTGGCTCACAGCCAACAAGAAGTGCATGGCCTTCTTAAAGAACACAATTGAGAACGCTATTGTGGGCTCAATTGCAGAGTGTACTTCTGTAGGGGAGTTTCTTGAGAAAGTAAAGAGCCTATTCACTGGTTCTTCAAAGATATATGCTACCCAGTTGCTGAAGCAGCTGGTGACAGAAAAGTACACAGGAGGTGGACATGGCATAAGGGAGCATATCCTCAGGATGAGCAACATGGCAGCTAAGCTTAAGCCCATGGATGCTGATCTGGAGCTCAAGCCTGCTCTTCTTGTTCACCTTGTCATGGCATCATTGCCAAAAGAGTTTGACACCTTTGTTGTCAACTACAACATGTCCCTTGAAAAGTGGGACATAGAAAAGACTATAGCCATGTGTGTCCAAGAAGAGGACAGACTTAAAGCCTCACATGGTGGTTCTATCAACTATGTGAAGGACAACAAGAAGAGGAACTACAACCAAAGCAACAGTGGTTCCCCTTCAAAGCCACATGGAAAAGCTCCCTCTCATTATCAGAGTCAGCAAAAGTCTTTCCCAGTGGACAAAGACACATGCCTCCACTGCAAGAAGACTGGGCACTACAAGAAATATTGCCCTGAATGGTTGAAATCAATAATGGCAAAGAACGGTAACAATATTGTTTCCTTTGTAAATGAATCCTTATATACACAGTTTTCGAAATCTACTTGGTGGATTGACTCAGGTGCAACTGTTCATGTTGCAAATTCTTTACAGGGATTCCATTCGACGCGGACTACGCAAAGAAATGAAAGATGCATTGAAGTTGCAAATGGAGTCCAAGCAGACGTTGAAGCTGTCGGCGACATCTCCCTGGAGTTAGCTGATGGATTCACGATTCTGCTTAGAGATGTTTTATATGTTCCTTCATTACATAGAAATTTGATTAGTGTCTCACGTTTGGACAAAGATAGTTATGAGTGTTATTTTGGACATGGCAAGTGTGCCATATGGTGTAATAATACTCATGTGGGGGTTGCTTTCCTTCACAATGAGCTTTATTTATTATCCTTGCGTGAAAAAGTTTATTCTGTGTGTAATGTGAATGAGCATGTTTCTGCGTCGGAAAAAGAACAAAAGAAAAGAAAGAGAACTCATGATTCATCGAAATTATGGCACTGTCGTTTAGGCCACATTTTGCGGGGGAGAATAGAAAGACTAGTTAAAAATGAAATTCTTCCTCTGTTAGAGTTCTCAGACATAGAGCAGTGCATCGATTGCATAAAAGGAAAATTTGTAAAACAAATTAAAAAGGGTGCAAACCGAAGCACAGCGACACTAGAAATTATTCACACTGATATTTGTGGACCATTTCCTGTGAAAAGTGTGGATGGTTATGACTCGTTCATAACATTCACAGATGATTACTCCCGATATGGTTATATTTATCCAATCAAAGAAAAATCCGAGGCATTGGATAAATTTAAAATATTCAAAGCTGAAGTTGAAAATTAGCATGATAAAAGAATAAAGATAGTTAGATCTGACCGTGGGGGGGGGGGGGGGGGGGGAGAGTACTACGGTCGGCACACTCCATATGGTCAAGTCCTTGGACCTTTTGCGAGGTTTTTGCAGGAGACTGGAATAGTCGCTCAGTATACAATGCCGGGCGAGCCTCAGCAAAATGGAGTAGCTGAAAGGCGCAACCGTACCCTTATGGATATGGTGCGCAGTATGATGAGTTACTCCACATTGCCATTGGGATTATGGATGGAGGCGCTTAAAACCGCCGTTCATATTCTCAACAGAGTGCCAAGTAAGTCGGTGCCCAAAACACCGTACGAACTGTGGACAGGAAGGGTGCCCTCTCTTCAACACCTCAGGGTGTGGGGGTGCCCAGCTGAGGCAAAATTATTTAATCCAAATATTGCCACTTCATTGTCTATCCCGAAAAGTCAAAAGGTTTTCGTTTCTACTACCCAGACAGATACACAAAGTTTGTAGAAACAAGACATGCAGTCTTTTTAGAGGACGAACTGATGAGGGGGAGCATGCTAGCACGAAAAATTGATCTTGAGGAGAAGAGGGTGCATGCACCTAATCCGATCATTCAGGAGCCATTTTCTCGCTACCTGTTGTGCCTGCACCAACAATCACAGAGATTGCGGTGCAAGTACCAGTTGTAACTCCACCCGTGACCACAATGGGCGAAGATCCGGAACCTGCCTGCCAGGGACGGACTGAACCCATTGTTGAGCATGAAAGGGAGCTGCAGCAGCCAAATATAGAGAACCCACCAGAGACTGAAAACCTTGGAAGGTTTAAGAGAATAAAAAAGCTAGCTATTTCTTGTGATTATGTTTATAATACAAAGATAGCTCATATGGAAGGTGATCCCACCTCATATGAAGAAGCCATGAGAAGTCCTCACTCATCGAAGTGGCAGGAGGCTATGGAAGACGAGATGAGGTCAATGAGTTCCAGCGATGTTTGGGACTTAGAAAAGATTCCTAAGGAGCCAAAACAGTAGGCTGTAAATGGGTCTACAAAACAAAGTATGACTCTAATGGGAATGTAGAAAAGTATAAAGCACGTCTTGTGGCAAAAGGATTTACACAAAGAGAAGGAATAGATTATAATGAGACATTTTCTCCAGTCTCATGTAAGGATTCCTTCAGAATCATAATGGCACTAGTTGCACATTTTGGACGGCGTTTCTAAACAGAGATTTAGAAGAAATTGTCTACATGAAACAACCCAAGGGTTTTATCATGGAAGGCGAGGAAGATATGGGATGCCGTCTAAAGAAATCCATTTATGGATTAAAGCAAGCCTCTAGACAGTGGTATCTGAAGTTTAATGAGACAATTAAAAGATTTGGATTTAAAGAGAATGTTGAGGACAACTTACGTTTATGCAAAGTTTAAAAGTGGGAAATATATTTTCCTAATCCTATATGTGGATAATATTCTGCTTGCTAGCAGTGATGTTAGTCTACTAATAGAGACAATAAAGTTCTTGTCCTCAATTTTGATATGAAAGATCTTGGTGAAGCATCATATGTTTTGGGCATAGAAATTCACCGAGATCGAAAAAATGGAGTGTTAGGACTATCACAGAAGGCATATTTAGAAAAGGTTCTAAAGAAATATAATATGCATGCGAGTAATGCCACACCTGCTCCTATAGTCAAGGGCGACTATTTTGGGAAATTTCAATGTCCCAAAAACCAATATGAGATCGATCAAATGAAAGCAGTACCATATGCTTCGGCTGTTGGAAGCTTACAGTATGCACAAGTGTGCACTCGCCCTGACTTAGCTTTTGTTACCGGGGTACTGGGTAGATATCAATCAAATCCAGGAATAGAGCACTGGAAGATGGCAAAGAAAGCATTGCGTTATGCGCAAGGCACAAAGGACCTCATGCTAACATATAGAAGATCTGATTCCCTAGAGATAAGAGGGTATTCAGACGCAGATTTTGCGGGGGATAAAGATGATAGAAAATCCACGTCTGGATACGTCTTACTCTCGCAGGAGGGCTATTTCGTGGAGAAGCTCCAAACAGTCAATAGTTGCATCATCCACGATGTATGCAGAATTTATAGCATGCTATGAGGCCACGGGGCAGGCGATATGGTTAAAGAAATTTATACCCGACTTGAAAGTGGTAGATTGTATTGACAAACCACTAAAGATGTACTATGACAACCAGCCCGCAGTATTTTACGCTCACAACAACAAGTCGAGTAATGCTACAAAGCCAATAGAAATAAAGTATTATGTTGTGAAAGACAAAATCCAGGATCACACTATAAGTCTCGAGCATATAAGGACAAAGGATATGCTTGCGGATCCGCTAACGAAAGGCTTACCTCCCAATATGTTCAAGGAACACTTAGCCGGCATGGGTTTAAGGTAGAGCCTATGATTCCTGGATCATAAGAGGCCTAAAAGTAAAAGAATTTGTTTCAAAACAAAGAGGTATATTGTAGCTGTCTGATTCTATCGGCAATTGAGCTGAGACGATGAAACATGCTCTATGTATCGATCTGTGATGAAACGAGTAAAGTAAAAGGTAAAAGAACAGTTGAGATTAAGGGGGAGAATGTTAGGTTGATCTCCAGCGCGTGCGCCCAACGGCACGCCCGCACCCTTGACCTGCGCCCTGATCGGGGGCGCCCAACCGTACAATGGTTGGTGGCCCCCTGTCACCAGCACTATAAAGACAGGTGGGGGCCGGCGGCATGCAACACGAGGTTCGTCGCTGTGCCGCACACCCCACCAACACACCCATGCGATCTAGGGTTAGCGCTTGGCTGACGGGAAGCACTGCCACCGCCGCCGCACTCACCACCTCGCCCACTCGCACACACACACCACCACACCACCATGTCCGGTAGCTCGAGTTCGACACCTCAAGGTGGAGAAGGTACTTTCCCATCGCTCTCTCTCTCTCTCTCTCACACTGAAAAGGTAAAACCCTAAAAGTTTGACCGTAGAGGATCTAGACTAGATGATCTTGTCTTTTTAACACGATCGTGTTCATTCACTTCTGCAGGCCATTGAACAAAAGTTGACGGGGTGTATGTATGTATACGCTCCTGTGTATACAGCCTTCCTTCAAGATATATCTTTAAAAAATTGGTTTCGCTAACTAGAGCTTAGTAGATTTACTCATTGTTCATTCAAGACATTGTGATTCGTGTAATGGAGCCCAAGCTTTCTTCTTCCACGCAACGGAGGACGAGTTGGCACGACGCGTCTGCCCACGGTGGTAAGGAAAATGTTGGGAATATGNCCCGGCGTCCCTCGACGACGACGCCGCGCTGTGGTACGACCTGACGTACTTCCCTGCGCATCCTCCTCGCCCTGGACGTGGCGGGCCTTGCGCGTCCGACTTCCTCGACTTCTTCGATCACCGTGATGCCGCTGACAGGCGCGCGCCGAGGCTCATGTCGCTGAGGGCAGCGCCCCGGTGATGGTTGTCAACCAGTACTAGCTCCGCATGCAGTGGATCCTCTGGCGGTTCCCGGACGCCGGCGCGGAAGTCCAAACGCGTTCCTCAAGTCCGCGTTCGTCCACGGCCTGCGCACCGAGTTCCAGGAATGGGTGGCGCCACAGCAACCGGAGTTGCTGCATGAGGCCGTGGCGCTGGCACTGAGGAGGCGCAGCGCGCGGCGAAGGCAGCGGCCGGTGACAGCAACGGCGTCAGTAGGTGCGCCTTCTGCGGCGCGGAAGGGCACGAGGAGACGGGCTGCGACATTCGCAGGAGGATGATGGAGCTGTGGCTGAGGAGTAGCAGCGGCACTGCGAGGAGAGGCGCCGTCATGGCAGGGAAGGTTGGGGAGGATGCCGAGGAGGGAGGCGGCAGCGCTAGGCTCGGGTGGCGCGAGGCGAGGGCAGCGGCCGGTGACATCAACTGTTGGATCCTCGGCCCGAGTGCTAAAAGTGCACAGGTGCTGGTTTGCTCGATCGCGCACATGATTCTGCGCCGTTGGATCCTCCCGAAAACCTGATGCGCGTGACTCTTATCCTCTCTCTCAGTCTCTCTTCAACGCAGTCACTGCTCGTCCTGATCCCCTTCCTCGGTCGCATCGCATCAGACGCCCTGTCTCTCCCCATTTTGATCCTCATCGCTCTGATCTGTCGTCCCGTAGATTCTCCATCGATTCCTCGGCGTCCAGTCCCCTAGCGGCAGCGGCCAATCGGGTGCATCGTTGCCCATGAGCACCCTGTGCGGAGCGAGGTCGTCGGTCGGGATCGCCCGATGCGGGCGGGAGTGGAGCCACGAGTCTCGATTTCATGTGAGGTGGAGAGGTACCTCGCCGTGGCAGCAACTGCCACTGATCTGGAGGTCTAGGGCTGGAGCGCTCCCAACCAGCCTCCTCTACACGCTATGATATGGTGCTGACTCGTGGAGCTGGGGACCTGCCTGACGACGACCACGGCTCGTGTAGGTGCGCAATGGCGGCGCATAAGCTGCCCGAGCAAGAAGGTGAGGGGAGCACTAGCAGTGCATACTTTTGAGATTAATTCTCTGGCTGCCTCTTGTTTTTGGTGTTCTCTCTTTTGTGAAGCAGCATGTTTTTACCTTCTGCTCCCTCCCCTCGCGGCATCTTATTTTTTCCAATTCAATATTCCAAATTAACTAGGTGATTTTTCATTCGATCAAAATTGAATTACCGATTCTCCACAACTTGTTGGTTCACGTTAACCCTATTGTTTTTACCTATCAAATGGTTTCCTCGCGGAAAAAGAAAAGAAACTGCCGCTTCGGGGTCGACGGTTTCCTTCCGAAACTAGACACACCCCTCGCGTACAGTCGCGCCATTTTCCATCCAACTTCCTCGCGTCTTCCCTCCGCCGCCATGGTCCTCTCTTCCAGCGTCCTCTCCACCCCCAGCCGTGCCACGACAGCCATGGGCCGCCAGAGTCGCGGAGGCCGCCGTCTCCGCTCCCCCACACCATCCTCCACCGACCCAACCGCCTCCTCCCACTCCGAGGCATCAGTGGGCCGCTCTTCCAGCGACCTCTCCACCCCCGGCCGCGCCACGACAGCCATGGGCCGCCAGCGTCGCGGAGGCCGCCGTCTCCGCTCCCCCACCCCGTCCTCCACCGACCCAACCGCCTCCTCCCAAGAACGCACCTCTTCCTTCTCCAAGACATCAGTCTCCGCGCCACCGTCCTACATCTCCTCCCTGGACACCCCCACCGGTTCCTACGTCGCCGTCGCCCCTCTCCCCGTCTTCCGCGGCGACCCCGGCGAGTGCCCCGACGCCCACCTCGCCCGCTTCGATCGCATCTGCCGTGCCAACAAGGCCACCTCCACGGCCGACGCCGCCCGCATCTTCCCGGCGTCCCTCCACGGCAACGGCGTCAGTAGGTGCGCCTTCTGCGGCGCGGAAGGGCACGAGGACACAGGCTGCGAGATTCGCAGGAGGTGTTCCTAACTTCCCCCTTTAATTTTGTGCAATTTGTTATTTGTCTCTAGCCGCCAATACTGTTTTTACCCTTCTTAATGTTCCGTACTTGCAAGCTTACAGTTTGCAACGTCATTTCTCATAATCAGTTTTGGCACTATAAAACTAGCACGAGGATTTTAAATTTGGTTGGCTTCAGGAGTCGTCCTGTTTGCACTTTCAAACAGCTACTTTAATTTCTATACGTGATGCCTGAACACTGAAGGAATTATGCAGCTTCTGTTGAACTCTATGTCATTTCTCTCGTAGTGGCCGCCACTAGTTTTTTCTAGAATGCTAACCCTTGGCCTTTTGTCTGATTGGCAGAATGGAGAGGCAGCGCCGTGAGGACGAGATGAAAAACCGACCTTCCAAGAAAGGACAAGAGGCTGAACAATCCATGACAAACCGGGTATGGCTCATCCACTTGTGCTTATTTAGTTATTTGTCTTAGGATGCACACTGGCATGTTTATATCACAAATACAACCATCAAAAGTAATGGACTTTTTAGAATGGTACACATATAACACATATTGCTGTGGTGGTTAACATAAGCTATTATTTGGTTTTAGGCCTCCAGCCCCCAAAAAAAATCTGAGCAAGCTGGTGGCAAATCAACAAAAGAAAAATCAAGTCAGCAAGACAAAGACACAAAGGAGGGACCAAATTTGCAGGTTGCTGGTCCAGCTGGTGAAATTACTGCAGGTGACATTTAATTTGTCTTTGCTTAAGTTTGGCCAACATGGAAATCTATTTTTCACTGTTATACACTTACGCTTATGCAAACTGTCAGTCTTCTAGGACTGGACCATGAAATGCATATGGCAGTTGCTTTTTACATTTCTTAACTCAATTGGCCACATCCTTGTTCCATGTAGAAATGGAACTTAATCCCTAGAGAACTTATTGATCTAGTCCATGTATAATGACATGGACATTTTGAATTCCTTATTTGAGACTCTAACATGTCTATCCATGGTAATAAATTACATGTTGATTTATACTACCAATAAGTGTATAAGCGTATCTCCCTTTTCTTCAGGTTACCTTTTGAAGAAAAGTGCAAAAACTAACGGGTGGAGCAGGAGGTGGTTTGTCCTAAATGAGAAGAGTGGAAAGGTTGATTATTCTCATTGTTTTCTTTTAGTAATTTTTGGCACATTGTGTTGATTGTTTTGCTTGTTTGGTATGCCTGAGTTCAATTCACTATCTGTTTTTTGTCAGCTTGGGTACACAAAGAAGCAAGAGGAAAGGCATTTTCGTGGTGTCATCACTCTTGAGGTGTGCAGAAGCTCTTCTTTTGTTTTACGTATCTTTTATTCTACCTTGGCACTGAAATGATGGGAATATCTTTGTTTTACTTCTTCCATTAACTCCACCGGATGAGCTAACTGATGTCCACACATGTAACTTATAAGAGTTATATAAAATGAATTGGTTTGGTAACTTTGTATGCTTTCTTGTTGTGTAGGAATGCAACCTTGAGGAAGTAGAGGAGGAAGAACCTTCAAAAAGCTTAAAGGATTCAAAAAAGGCTAATGGTCCTGAAAAAGACCCAAGTCTTGTCTTTAAGATGACTAACAGGGTCGCCTATAAGACAGTGCTTAAAGGTTTCCACCCCTGAACACTGTAGCATCATTTATACCTTGGTTTTGCAGTTTCATAAAACGGTTTTCTGGTTTTGCAGTTTCATAAAACGGTTTTCTGGTTTTGCAGCTCGTAGTGCTGTTGTATTGAAAGCTGAGAGCATTGCTGACAAGGTTGAGTGGGTAAATAAGATAAAAGCTGTAATTCAGAGCAAAGGTGGTTCGTTCAAGGCTCCAGATACTGAGGGTGGTCCCATGAAGCAAAGCCAGCCAGAAGGCTCCGTGGTAAGTTCTAGCTTATACACAGTTGACTTTCCCTTCTAACTAGCTGCAAGTTTCGGTCATGCTTTTGTTCCTTTGGTGTGTCAAAATGATTTCTATCTCCTGCTGCCATGTGTACATTTCAATAATTCAATTGATGTCTGATCTGTATACTTTTAGAAGGACACAATGGTGCGGAGACCAGCCGATCCTGAAGAAGAACTTAGATGGATGTCTCAAGAAGTTCGCGGTTATGTTGAGGCTGTTTTTAAATAGCCTAGCAGCAAATGTCCCTAAGGTTCGTGTTCTAGCTTTATTCACTTTATTTGACCTAATCACCAAGGCCAAGTTTTCTTAAAAAGAAAATCTTTATGTGCTTATCAGGCTATTGTGCTTTGCCAAGTGGAGAAAGCAAAGGATATGCTGAACCAGCTATACATCTCAATAAGGTGAATGTTCTGTCCAGAAATAGTGTCCATTTCTTCTTCTGGAGATTTATTCCTAGTATTTCATGTTGAAGTATTAGTGCTATCCAAGAGGAAAAGGCAAATACAAACTTTGAGATGCATGCAGCATGCTACCTTTCATACCTACTTTTTCTATAAAAAAAAACCTACTTTTTCTAGACTGACCAAATGGATCAGAAGCATAAAAGGAATCCTCAACATTTATCCACACTGAACTTGCGATTTCGATCTTGCCTCTTTAATTTGGTAATCAATTAATTGATTAGAGTGTAATTCGAGTATAAATAAACGGTCTGTACCCAGTGAATATGTTTTAAATCTTGCCTTCTTTGCAGGGAGGGTTTTGCAACGCAATTAACATGTGAATCAGGTTCTCCAACATCAGTTCTTTCTGGTGACAAATTCATCGCGCCATCGGTTCTTTCCCAAGAACGCACAGCCATAGGCCTCACTTCCAGCGTCCTCTCCACCCCCGGCCGCGCCACCACAACCATGGGCCGCTCTTCCAGCGACCTCTCCACCCCCGGCCGCGCCATGCCGGTCCGCCACCAGCGTCGCGGAGGACACCTCCGTCGCCGTCTCCGCTTCCCCACCCCGTCCTCCACCGACCCAACCGCCTCCTCCCAAGAACACACCCCTTCCTGCTCCGAGGCATCAGTCTGCCAAGCAACCAAACAAACAGCCATGGGCCACTCTTCCAGCGACCTCTCCACTCCCGGCCGCGCCACTACAGCCAAGGGTGTCTCTTCCAGCAACCTCTCCACACCCGGCCGCGCCACGCCGGTCCGCCGCCAGCGTCGCGGAGGCCGCTTCCGCTCCCCCACCCCGTCCTCCACCGACCCAACCGCCTCCTCCCAAGAACGCACCTCTTCCTTCTCCAGGACATCAGTCTCCACGCCACCGTCCTACATCTCCTCCCTGGACACCCCCACTGGTTCCTACGTCGCCGTCGCCCCTCTCCCTGTCTTCCGCGGCGACCCCGAAGAGTGCCCCGACGCCCACCTCGCCCGCTTCGATCGCATCTGCCGTGCCAACAACGCCACCTCCACTAAGCCTGGACGTCCGGCCCGAGTTTTTGGGCTCGGCCCGAGCTAGGGCAGGCTCGCCCCGAGCTTAGCTCGGCCCGCGAAACGAATGGACCGAGCCGGGCTCAGTTTCCTGGACCGCGGCGAGCTCGGGCCGAGCCAGGCTCGGCTCGGTCCAGCTCGTTTGGCCCGTCTATCTTTTTTTTTTCGAATTAAGTTTGAGTATTGGGCTCAATTTCCTGGCCCATGTGGCTGTTTGACGTACGATTAGGTCACAGGACGTAAACCAGAGCTGGTTCTTCCCCAAATCGAAAGCTAGGACACGGCCGCCGCCATGCCAACGCACAGCCGCCGCCACATCCAGTCTCACTCCCGACTCCGGCCGCCGCCAGCCGCCGCCATCTATACCCACGCCGCCGCCGCTGCCCACGTCCACACGTGCTCGTCGTCGCCATGGTAGGATTCGGTCTCCACTGCCACCACCGACTGATGGACGCCACCACGACCGCTCGCTGGAGACGGCAGCTCCGCCGCTTGCATCTGTAGCTCTACGTCGCAGCCGGAGATGAACGGCCCCACTCGTCAGTGACCCACCTTCATATGCTCGCGAGCTGCACCGAGCTGCGCCGAGCTTTTGGGAAGCTCGGGCCGAACTCCATTTTCCGGCTCGTTGACAGTCTCGAGCTGGCTCGCGGCTCGCCATTCCAGCCCGAGCTTTTGTCCGGCTCGGCCCGAGCCGGACCGAGCCAGCTCGCGTCCAGCCTTAACCTCCACGGCCGACGCCGCCCGCATCTTCCCGGCGTCCCTCGACGGCGACGCCGCGCTGTGGTACGACCTCACGTACTCCCGCGCATCCTCCTCGCCCCGGCCGTGGCGGGCCGTGCGCGTCGACTTCCTCGACTTCTTCCGCTCACCGGATGCTGCCGACCGTGCGCACGCCGAGCTCAAGTCGCTGAGGCAGCGCCCCGGCGAGGCTGTCAACCGGTACCAGCTACGCATGCAGGGGATCCTCCGGCGGTTCCCGGACGCCGGCGTAGAAGTCCCAGACGCATTCCTCAAGTCCGCGTTCGTCCACGGCCTGCGCACCGAGTTCCAGGAATGGGTGGCGTCACATCAGCCGGAGTTGCTGCATGAAGCCGTGGCGCTGGCACTGAGCTGGGAGCACGCCAAGAGCCTGCGGGAGGCGCAGCGCGCGGCGAAGGCAGCGGCCGGTGACAGCAACGGCGTCAGTAGGTGCGCCTTCTGCGGCGCGGAAGGGCACGAGGAGACAGGCTGCGAGATTCGCAGGAGGATGATGGAGCTGGGGCTGAGGAGTAGCAGCGGCACTGCGAGGAGAGGTGCCGTCATGGCGAGGAAGGTTGGGGAGGATGCCGAGGAGGGAGGCGGCAGCGCCCGGCTCGGGCGGCTCGACAGTGCAGTGAGCGCGCGCTCAGCGCGGTGCCAGTGCCGCAACCATCAATGCTCGAAGAAGGCGGTGCCGGCGAGCAAGGTCGCTGGAGGCGGCGAAACGAATGGCGCTGCATCTGCGGACAAGTGAATTCAAGTGTTCTTCTCTGCAGTTTGTACTCTGTATAGCTGTCGTACACTCGTACCACATTGTATATCTGTAGATCTTATCACGCTAAGCAGTTTATGGAAAACTTGTGAGATGATTGGATGCAGTAATTAAGTCTCTCATTATATGGTGAGTTAGGAAATAGGAAAGTTTTATCAGTATCACTATCATAAGGATAGGGCTATGTACACTACATTGCCTCTTGATTGTGTGATTTTCTATGCAAGCTATTGATATCTAAATATAAGCTATTAAGTTTGTAGTTATTCTTTCCTACTGAAACATGAAATTGACTCCTGCGTTGGCAATGGATCCTCTGGAGATGAAAAGATAACAAGGGGTGTAATGTTTTCTATTTTTGTTGGATACCATGGGGGAATTTCTTACCACCTTTTTGTTGCTCTGGTTTACCTTTTAGATGTAGTTATTTGTTCTTCTTTTTAGATGTATGAGCAGATATATTAGGTAAACAAGAGTGTTTTAGGTTGTTAAGAACGAATGCAACATTTGGCAGGAGTGTGCATGTTATTTCTAGGAAGAATGTACATTCTCGCTATATGTGATGCTTTGTGTGAATTCTCAGATCCTGAAAAGGAGATTTCTGCATCCCTATTTTTCTTCATGTCCTTTTGCAAAAAGCAATCTGATGCCCGACTGATCGGTGGTGAATAGGTTCTGGCATAGAATTACACATGTTACCTATGCATAGGCAGTGCACAATCAGTATTTCCATATTTGGCATGTATCTGCTCTGTAGAGGCATCCCCAGTATTACAGTGCATCCAAATGTCCAATTGTATAATTGGTAACTTATTTGTATGGTGCCATTGTATCCACATTTACAAAGGAAGATCACCATTTATTTTAGAAGGATTGGTGTGTGAATTAATGTATGCGTCTCTTAGGTGAACTAACCTTCCATGACAGTTTTCTTAAATGTAAAGATATGTTGGTTTTCTTCTACAGGTAGATTTCTTACACGTACATATTATTCTGGGTTACAAGAGTTGCTTGATCGAATGCATGCACGGTTAAATTCATGCATTATTTGAGGAACAACTATTTGCCTAAAGGTTTGTTTTAGAACTTTCTAGAGAAGAAATGATAGCTGGAATAGTAGGGATCTATTAGGGATTTTGAGCACAATTCTTACAACTGCTTTGGTGCCAGTTTCGGATGTTGCATTTAATCAAATTTGGCACACAGTGAAATGAGAACAGTCGGTAGCATATGAGGGAAAACCCGATGTCTATTCATGTTTCAATTCGAAATACAAGTGTTGAAACTTTTAGAAGTTCAAATATTTTAGTTATTGTGAATACAAATTCTACATTGATCGTGACCAAGTAGAACCAGAGACTAATGTCTCATAAAAACTTTATATGAGATTGTCTATGAGGTTTGGATAATGTAGCATGTGCGTCTTGCTGTGTTAGTTTTCTGATTATTTATTTTACAAATTGTTGAATTGTTGGTCACTTGAACTATAAGAGCAGGCCATGTCTGTTGCATGCCAGCGTTGTTTGTATTCTTTTATTTGTGATTTTTAGACTCCTTAGGGTGTTGTGCTTCTTGCAGGCCCCTTCAATATTAATGTTGTATATAGGTTCCACTACAGAATGGGGGAGCCAAATCCTTTCACATGATGTGGTCGATCGTGCCATCAGCTCCTGGTAGAAATCAAGTTTCGTAGGCCTGGAGACACTTGCACTCGATGAATCTGGGGTGCCACTCTCCCTGTCTAAATACTGCTATGGTAAGCCTTGATATACTACTTAATTTGATAACTTCCACTGGTATGCTCAGAGTAAGAATTAATCATTTAAAATCTGCTCCAGGATCAGGATCATGCTGAAGCAATCGAAACTCAAGATCTGCAGTTGTCGGTTGTGGATTTTTAGTACTCAAGATCCGCAGAAGTAGTTTGCTTAGTAAGGAGTCACCGTCTATGTGTAGTTTGTTCTACCTATAACTCTGCGGTTTTCATATATCCATCAGGTTAGCAAGGAATGAGCAACAAACTGAATGGAAAATTCGGAGTGTTAAAGCCATCCTCTTCCTGTAACTTCCGTTCTTCAGTTCCCCCCGCATGATAATTTTAGTTAACTTGCGAGCAGGATGGTTCAGTTGCTGACAACAGTCGCCAAAAATATCTCCCCCTTAATCTTGATCCTTGGTTCATCATGGAGCTTCAGAGGAGAGCTGGCTCGTCGTCAATGTACTCGCCGAGCAGCGCCTTCTCCCTAGGTTGCGCGGATACGGCAGAAAAGTCACGTATCAGGGTCGGATACGTATCGGATACACGAGGATACGTTTCCCTCCTCCTATCTCCACTTTTCCGGTTTTCTTGCTCCTGCCCTAGTTCTTATTGCTGGCTTGCACATCAGTTCTGTAGTTTGAAGCACCACAGCAACTCCCAGATGTTGAATCATGAATGTTGCTCGTGTGATTCCTCCAAACGATGATCGAAAGTGGCAGCTATGGAGTATTAATTCTCATTCTCGTATAAAAATCACTAATGTGTATATATATACAAACGTATCCCCGTATCCGTGTTTTTGAAAAACCGGCGTATCGGCGTATCGCGGTATCCATATCCGTATCCGTATCGCCGTATCCGGGCATTCTAGCCTTCTCCTCGTTCTCCTTCTTCTCCGGACACTCCCACGCGAAGTGGCCAAGTTCATGGCAATTGAAGCACCGCACCTTCTTCTTGTCCCGGCCACGGTTCTTCTTCCTCGAGCGCTCCATCCATTGCTGTTCTGTGAGGAGAACATGAGTGCCACCGTGCTGCCCACCTTCCCCTTCATCCATGTCGAGGCTCTCCTCCACAGCCACGAAACGCCCCGTGAGCTCTTCAACGGTCATGGTCTTGAGGTCGAGTAGCTGCTGAATGGAATGGAGTGCGCGAGCTGCCGGAACCGCTGCGGCACGACGCGCAGGAATTTCAGCACGGCCTTATGCTCGGTGACACCATCTCCGAGGACCTCCAGGTCGTGCATGATGCCGGTGAGGCGCATCGCAAACTGCTCCACCTTCTCGCCGTCCTTGAACCGAATATTCTCAAATTCGGTGCGGCGAGTCTGCGCTCTTGATTCCCGGACGCGCTCGGAACCCAACCTCAAGGTTTTGAGGGTGTCCCAAGCCTCCTTCGCGGTCTTCTTCACAGCCAGTGTGCGCAGCATCTCCGGCGGCACCGCTTGGAGGATGAGGCCGAGGGCCTCACGGTCGGCGTGGTAGTCGCAGACGCCCGGCTCGATCGCCACCCACCATCCTTGCGCCTCGAGCCGCACCTGCACCACGAGCGCCCAGTCGGAGTAGTTGGTGCGGGTAAGCATCGGCACCTGCACCATGCTTGAGCTCTTCCGGACCACGCGCTCCACGACGCGAAGCGCGCCGCCGCTACTGCCGCTGCCGTCGGTGAGCTGTGCCCTTGGTGGAGTGTACGGCTCCTCCTCCGCCATCTTCTTCTCCAGCTCCGCCGCCTTGGCTGCCACGTCTCTCGCTTGCGCCATCACCACAGGAACCAAGAGCGGGAGGCTCTGATACCAAGTGTAGGAGCTGAATCTCTCAGCTCCTTTCTTCTACCTCTAGCTGAATCACTCAACTCACTCACGAACAGAACACACAGAAGTTTGGCGTCGGCTGCCTCGCACAGACCGACCTTTTCTTCTCTCTGTATTTCTCTTGTTAAGCAAACATGCATACAACTCTGAATAAATAAACGCTAGCCACTAACACCACGATCTGCATGCACTCACCCACTAATTGCATGCACGAGCTCAGGTCCACCACTTGCGTGCAACTAGCTAACCAACTAACTGAACTTGCTGAAACACTCAGCTGAGCATGAGCATGCAGGCCTTCTCCTTCCTCCGCGCAAGTGCTGCATCGCACAGCACAGCATCACGCCTTGCCACCGTCAGCTTGGCATCTCACCATTGTTTGCGCACAGAAGCTTCACCGGCCAACAGCTCTAACTAACTAAACTATATGCAACGAAAATAAACATGCAGATACCTAATCAAGATTAAAGACTAACAAAATAAAACTGCAATGGTGCTTTTTTTAGACTGCAGGTTCCAGCATTTATTTACTCCACCGTAAGTACACAGGGTAAAATGACATACCATGATACCATTCACTGGCAGAGCAGCTCGCATTCGTTGAAGTGGTCCCGTCGCACCGATCCTCCCTGTTTCCTCCCCCTCTACCGCTGCTTTTGTTGCCGATTAGCTCCTGTGACGCTGGAGCACAGGAACGGTATGGCTGGAGGAAAAGCAGCAGAGGAGCAGCGGTGCTGATGAGGAGAAGCAGGTGGATGTGGATCATCCTTGGCGTGCCCTTCAAATCGACCTCCCCCTTCGCGCCACTCGAGTTCACCCTTGCCCGGTCTCCTCCCATCCCTGATCTCTCTTCCCTGCTCCGCGTCTCCACTCCGGCGTGAAAACTTCCCAAATAAAAAACTTCTCAACTTTTTATAAATATCTTATATTTACTAATTGGAGGCACCGTAGGAGGCACCACGTTAATCCTCAACAAAAGATAATTACAGCCGTTCAATCAACTTATTAGCCAACATACGACCATTGGATAAGATCTCCGTAAAGCGCACGCGTAGGAGTCCTCTTCCCTTTGCGGCTTTGCCGAACAAATCTCTTCCAGCCGCCTCTTCCATCAGCGTCGTCCTCAATCTGCTATAAGCTCCAGTCCTCCAGACTTTCTCATCAATAACCTGTCCTCTACATCGTCCTCCGCTGCTGCTCTCGCAAGTCGCAATGTACTGTGTGCATGTCTTTTGGCGGCCGGCAGGCGCTGCCACCATCTTGAAGTGATGATTCCTCGAGAAGAGAAAATTGGAGAGCGACTAGGCTTGGATCAGGCTGTTGATGCATAAAAGCTGCATGTTGGTCACAAGGATTAGCAGTTAGGTGCCGCTGGCGCTGGCTGATATTAGAATGCAATTTTTTAATCTGTTCTCCTGCCGCCGCCGTTGTTGCCAAGAATATCTAATCAAGATGAATTGCCCAGGGTGCAGCTGCCTGAAAGTCCCGTGCTGTGAGGCTTCAAGGAGACGCGGCCGTGATTTTAGCAGCAGTGCACAAATATCCTACTTTTCAGTCTGATCAATCGTTGTAGGTTTTTGCAGGTCAGGCGCTTCACAAATTGTTTTTTTTTTTAATATAGAGTCCCGTTGTATGGCTTCAGATGCTTGAACGTACGTAGGCTAACTAATGAATTCTGTAGTTAATAATCAAAACGAAGACTGGTGCAATATTCTGTCATTCACTCCTTTCAATATACTACGAGACCTACTCTGCTACTAGGCCTACTTTGTACAATACATTTTAACTGTAGTTGGTTGCATACGTAAGGGCCATTGCATGATGATCGCGGAGCACTGCATAAAAATGCAGGTATGACTGCGCGAAAATTGATAGGGTATTGCATTTTTGTACTGCAGTGAACTGCTCTATCTTATGAATTATACTCATCAAATTGTATGTTCTCCAGCCTCATATCCTCCCATTCTTCAGGTTGTATTGAGGCCCTTACAGCATTTATGTGCCAATACGCCTGTAAGTCTCCCTAAATTATGTCAACATCTAAGATATATTTCAGTTCTTCCTCACCATGATAACTGACAAAAATAATATGACCTTCCTCGGATGCTTATTAAAGTTTTGATATACCAGTTTATGTTCCCATGTCTGATTGGGAATAAGGGTAAAAGGCCTACATATCAAAATCTATGATCAAATACTGATATGTGGTGTGTATCTTGGATTATGAATACTAAAATTCGTGCACCTAGGAATGAAATTGGGCAATGCAATCTTCTAGAGATTACTATACATGCTCCCTTCTTTTATTGTGCCAAATGGAGCAATGATAGATGTGCGAGGTAGCTAGCGATTCCCACTTAGTGGAGAAGTGTGGTGAAGTATTTTCTCTATGTTACATACTTTGAAAAAACATTGTGCCTATTAATTA
Source organism: Puccinellia tenuiflora (assembly GCA_012064385.1). NCBI lineage: Eukaryota > Viridiplantae > Streptophyta > Magnoliopsida > Poales > Poaceae > Puccinellia > Puccinellia tenuiflora. Next base: position 257,874 of record QRDG01001280.1, read on the forward strand.
TGTGTTCGGTTTTATAGTATTTTTTTGAAACTACGGAAGTTTTCTGAACTTTACCTATGTCTTCATTTTCTACAAATCAAGTTAAATACATGTTACTGATGGAAGTTTGAAGCCTTGGCTAAAGAAATTCAACCTTTGCTCTCCGACACGCACAATAGTAATATGCTAAGGAACTTTTAGACTTCAACAAATGGGCTTGCGGAGACATCCAATGATTTAACAAATGGCCAATATAAAGCATTGTATTTAAAATTAATCCATATTTAGACTATATAAAGCATCTGATATGTTGTTCGAGAAAACAAAAGTTCGATAAGCAAGCTATCAATACATTTCCCTTTATCCAAAAGAGATAACTATGTTGTAAATTGCTTCGTATTGTTTAAGAAAGAGAGGTTATTGGGTTTAACTCCAACTACAAAGTTTATCGAAAGAAGTGGACATAGCTGAGATTTTCTATCATGTATACATAGAAAACGATGAAATTGCCTTCAGGCTAAATAAATTCATTAATGTTGATTTCAGTGGGATGGAATCATGAACTTCATTAATGCTTTGTTGGTCGTTTCCATCTAATTAATATCAATCTCACATGTAGTATACAGATATGGAGGTATACTTAGCTTTCCTTTTGGTTTTTGTAGGACCAGACGGATGCAGATGGAGGAGACTGAATTATTTTTATACTGCTTTGACATACGTCCATCTGAAAGAATATCAAAAGTTTTTCACTACTTTGTGGAGTAGTAAATGGAGATGCCTATAACATGGAAAAAAATAAACAGGGCAGCCTGGGAACAAAAAAATTATGTCAAAGATTCAGACATAATCTTCTTATATGCACTTGCTTGATGGAATTTTGTAACATAGAGGTAAATCAGTCAATCGATTAGGTATCCGTAGACCAAACCTGAATAATGCATTCCATACTATTGAACATGGAACAACTCTATTCCCTTTCCACATGTGACTGAGTAGATGCATTTAGACATCTGTATAGCTGGGACGCTTAGGGACAAAAGTGGGCAGTGCTCGACTCAATGAATTTATCTACATGGTTACTACCAAACTAGAATAGTAAATGGGAGATGCCGATAACATGGAAAAAATAGACAGGGCAGCCTGGGAACCAAAAAAAATATGTCAAAGATTCAGAGATAATCCTCTTATATGCATTTGCTTGATGTGATTTGTAACACAAAGGTAAATCAGTCGCTGTTAGGTATCCGTAGACTAGACTTGAATAATGCATTCCATACTATTTTAAAACTTTTCTAATATTAATGATAAAATTTAGTTGAACAGTAAATTTTCTAATTGCTAGCCCGTGCAAACGCACGGGTTAATGACTAGTGGATATAACTATAACTAAACTATATCTATATACCTCCGTATCTAGATAAAGTTGAGATATCTTTTTAGGGACCGAAAGAGTATATATTTGTTTCTGTCTATGTTCTTTAGGTAAGGCTGTCTCTCATGCGTCTATTGCCGCTTACATGCTTTCCCTTCAACAACAAACTAATGCCCAAAGTTCCCTCTAAAAATTATTTGGATGGCAAGCCGGAATATGAAATCCCCTCAGAAGAGCCGGAGCCCAAAGTTCCCTCCGACAACTACTTCGACGATAAGCCGTAATCGGTGATCCACTTCGACGAACGCGCCAAGCTCGCACAACCCGACATCATCTCTGCATCACCTTCCATATGAACCAAGAATAAAGAGGAGGTCTGAGCATTGCTCGCTCTCGTTATACCCAAGGAGATGAGCAGAACATGTGTATAAGAAAAATATCGTCACGGCGTGGCGTGCCGCCGCTCCTATGCTTATACTCTTGCCGTCTCTTTCATTTGACTCCCAATTGACTATTGATTACTTTATCTTTTCATTTGCAATGGTGTTAACTCTTGGTAGTGCAAGCCCTAAATAGATTTATATTTTCTTTGCCGTGACTTTTGAAGACCAGGCTTTTGTAATTTATTGTAGCTCGCTACATTTTGTAAGACCTAAGGAGAATTTATATCACTGCCCACAAGGCAGTCTTTACACCATTCAAAGCTATGTTCATAGGAATTCAGAGTCTGATGCAACAGTTCTCCTATGCATCTCCTTTGGTTCATCGTTCCTCCGTTTCGTCGCCGCCGCTTTTGGTTTCTGTTACCATCGAATACATAGCTATGTAGTTTGCTTCGCCGTGTGCCGTGTTTCCTCAGCACATGTACTTATGTGCTACTCTAGGCTCTTATTTATTTGTGCTATGTAATTTTATTTAGACCATTTTACTCTTCAAGACAAAGAACTTTGTAAGTCCTATGTAGCTCAATTCCTCTATGGCTACAACTTCTTTTTAATGACCGACAATGCTTTGATTTTCTTTACACCAATTTTGTGTATCAGTTGCTTTGGCAAAATTGACCTAATGAGAATTCATTTCACCGGGGTCGTGCGCCAAGGCGCACCCCTAATCTAGTCTAAAGCTATAATTGGTGCCCCCTCAAGGGGCTCTCACACAGCTCAGGCGACGTCAGCCGTCGGATCGACCCCCAGGAGCACATCCGGTCCGTCCATTTGTGAAGTTACCGATTTGCCCTGTGAACAGTACACATGTGATTTGCTGCGTGCACTCGCCGGTGTACCCCGACTCCCTTTCCTACAGCCACACCTTCCTCTAAGAAGTGTATTCCTTGTAAACAAAAGGCACACTCATGGTGGAGGAAGAGAAGGCAGGAGGAAGAGAAGCATTGGTAGAGGAAGAGAATGTGTCTATCTGAAGAAATCTATGCCCGGTTTTATAGCGTGCGACGGCGGGAGAAAAAGGGCGGGAAGATTTTGGCGGGAAATAAACAATCTTTACTACGACTGAAATTAAGATACAACGCTACACTAAAACTGGAATAAACCTACATCGCTACACTACAACTGAAATTAAGATAGTTCCACACAGCTAGGACATAAATCTAGTGGTCCTGAGTCCAGCGTGGGTATTTCCCGGTCTTGTCACCACGTTTTTCAGCTGCTTCTGCCTCAGCAGCCCTCTCTCTGTATTCCTGTCTTTGCGCCTCACGGCGCTCCTTGGCGGCCTATTCCTCCGCATACTTGCGTGCAGCCTCTTCCTCCCTCCTCTTCTGGTTCACCTCACGGTTTCGAGCTTGCTGCGCCAGCGCTCTCTCTCCACTAGTGGAAAACGGGGCAGTAGTCCCGGTTCCAGACGGCCTCTAGTCCCGGCTGGGCAACCCGGACTACCTAATCGGGACTAGACCCCCCCCCCCCCCCTATAGTCCCGGTTGACTACGAACCGGGATTAGAGTACCTCCCACGTGGCCACGGGCGAGCCCGCGGGCTGGATGTCTTTAGTCCCGGTCCGTAACACGGACCGGGACTACCGTTAGGCCTTTTTTTTTCTTTTATAATTTTTTTCAGAATTGCACGGACCGGGTGTCGTGTGTGTTTAGTGCCGGGGTTTTGGATAGTTTCGGAAACACGTCGATACGTCGATATAAATTATATTGTACTATGATCACACGTTGATGCATATATATAACACACTTACAAATTAATTGTAACACATGAATTTGTCGTCACGTTTCCGTACACAAAGTACTCAAATGCATTAATTATACATGCATAAAATCATAGTACATTTATATATGTAGATAATAGTGCTCTGAATTTTCAGGTATGACATCATCAAGAAGAAATCCCGCCAGCTCCTCCCCAATTGCTCTTATACGGTCATCTGGTAGGAGGCCGGCCCGCTTCCTTACAATCTTTAAAAGAAGGAGAAAATTAAACAATTATGAATGAAACTCCACACAATTGATATGCATATTATTTTGTCAAAAAAACTTGTGAACAATGTATAATTACGTACCTCTGCGTTTCTTCGATTTTCGAATTTTTCATAAGTCATCCTATGAATGTACTCGCAAACGTAGTACCCACATAAGAGGGTCCCTTCTGGCTGTTCCAGACACCACTGTTCGAGAATAGAATTCAACACATTAAGTTTGGTAATGGTATTGCAAACTACATTAATTCATGGATATAGGTATAGTACTACTTACTTGGTTCAGAGTCCATACCAGCTTCTCGTGCCATTTACCGGGTACTTCCTTGACGAATGTCTGCCATGCTCTACTCAACAAAGAAAGAACAAAACATCTGTTATTAATTAATTACTTGATATCACGAAATGAATGAAAGAGAGAGGTCGGTATAGTAATGTGATAAGAATTTAAATTACTCTTTCATGACATCAAACAAGCTCTTATACTCTCTAGGGTCTCTCCTTAATGAGTCGTAGACTTCAATTACTCCCTGGTGATATCTAATGACCACGAGAATAAAGTGGTAGCTGCAAATTTACATACAGAGGCATGCGCATATAACTCATCAATTAGACTTAAGATACCGGGTGAGCAAAAATAGAATGTGTACAAGCAATTAGTAACACTTACCTGAAGTTGTAAGGAAGAAATATTTCTTTTTTGTCTTGGTGTCGCTTGAAAGCCTCTATCATTACTCCCTTTACAACTTGTGGTTTCTTCCTTATGCTCACTTCATGAATAACATTAGGGTCCATGAAACCAATCTCCACCGGTTTTATTATTTCCCTTTTGTAGTCGATCATCTTCTTTCTGCACAAATAGCGTACCAAAATTAGAATGTGCTGTGAGCTATATATATATAAAGACTTAATTAAATTACAAAAATAAATAACTTACAGACAAAAGATACTGATGATTGCTTTATCGAGGGGTAAACCATTGTATAATTGGAAAAGTTCGGAGAAATCAATTTGCACACCGTAGTCATCGTAGAAGTGTTCCTCCTTTCTAACTTTTGCCATGATACCTATTATACCTTTCTTTGCGACTTTCATGTACCATGAATTCAACTGACGCATCCTTGTTGGTAGTAACTTGGCCACCTCAGTTGTGACCAAAGACTTGCCTTGAACATATCGATAAGGTACCATACGGTGGGCGTCTTTGTCGGTAAGTACCTTAAGCGGAGGGAGCGATTGCGTAGCTTGTTGTCCCAGCTGGGCTATCTGTTTCCCGCTTTTCCGGTTCTCCAACACCGAGTCGTATGACTTTTCAATAGAGCGCTCATAGTCTGATGACGGCCTTGGTGGAGGGTTGTATAAGCACCTAATAGTGTAATGTAGTTTGTCACGAGGAAGCCCTTTGATGCTGGGTAGTTCTTCCGGGGGCGGTTTCTTTATAAAATGGGCTTTAACCTCGGCCCTCCTGATGGCTTCGTATTCCTCGACAGTCCTCTCGTAAGGTAACTTCTCAGGAGTCTTCACTTTTCGCGGCTTTTTCTGTCTCTTCTTAGGAGGCGAACCATTAACGGCCCTCTTCGCATCAACCACTTATAAGGCGGAGACCGCTGGACTGGCTCTGGAGATGGAGACCGCTGGACTGGCTCTGGAGATGGAGACCGCTGGACTGGCTCTGGAGATGGAGACCGTGCTGGTGTAGCTGGAGATGGAGACCGTACTGGTGTAGCTGGAGATGGAGACGGACTCGCGCTGGGGTCCCTCTGGGGTAGGAAGGGTGGACTTGTAGGTGGTGGACTTCTACTTGGAGGAGTCGGTGGCCTTGGTGCTGAGCCTGGAAGCACGATGTATTTCTTGTCCATAGAACGAAACCGTGCTTGACTTGTCCCAGTGTCGTCTCATCGTCACCTCCAGGATAGTCAAGCTCAAGTGCCTCAAATCCCGGTATAATAGCATCCACCCCGACACGAGCATAGCCAGCTGGAATCTGACCAAGATGGTAGCTTGCTCCAGGTTCGTTTGGTAACGCATAGCCGACCGCCACCTTGAAGGATATGTTCTTCATTAACATATGAAGCTCACACTCCGTCTTCTCCGTGATATCATCCACGGGGTAGTGAGCCGCCGGCTGTTCTATTATTGCGGCAGATACTTCTAGCGGCGTGGAACCCACGCTGCTTCTTCGCGGTTCTTGGACGACGTCGACTTGTTGCTGCTGTTGATCAGGTGCCCGGTGCTGGCTGATTGAGTCAATCTGACAGCGCAGTCCGGAAACCATGCGCTCCAATTCTGATAAATGGTCTAACTCCTTCTGCTTCTTTCTCCCACGGCTTCTATAACTTTAGGTTCTGAAACTTCAACTCTGTCATGTTAATTATTCCCTTTATATTCGACGAGAAGCCTGACGGGACCTTGATACTGTTTAGTACTTCAAAAAAGATCTTCTTCTCTTCTTTGGTAAGAGCGTAGCTGGCAGGACCTTGATACTTCTCTGCATTCAGGTTGTCTCGTTCGTGCATATGTTGCTGGTCCAGCCGTGATTCTGGTGTATTTTTCGTCTTCCCATACACGCCCAAGAAGTTTAGTAGGTTCACGCAGAGATTTTTCGTCACGTGCATCACGTCGATTGCAGACTGAACCTCTAGGATTTTCCAATAGGGTAACTCCCAGAATATAGATTTCTTCTTCCACATCGGCACGTGTCCGTCAGCATCATTTGGAACAGATTGTCCGCCAAGACCCTTTCCAAAGATTACTTTTAAATCCTTTACCATATCATATATAACATCCCCAGTAGGCCGTCTAGGCTTTGACCGGTGATCTGGCAAACCTTTGAAATGCTTGCCTTTCCTTCTTACGATGTGCCTTTCCGGAAGAAACCGACGATGCCCCAGGTACACATTCTTGTTTCCCAGATATATACTTTCAGTATCACCTAAACAGTGTGTGCATGCATTGTATCCCTTGTTTGACTGTCCTGATATGTTACTAAGAGCTGGCCAATCATTGATGGTCACGAACAGCAATGCTCGTAGGTCAAATTCATCTTGTTTGTGCTCATCCCAAACACGTATACCTTCTTCGCGCCACAATTGTAAAAGTTCTTCAACTAATGGCCTCAGGTACACATCAATGTCGTTGCCGGGTTGCTTCGGGCCTTGGATGAGTACTGGCATAATAATGAACTTCCGCTTCATGCACAACCAAGGAGGAAGGTTATAGATGCATAGAGTCACAGGCCAGGTGCTATGACTGGAGCTCTGCTCTCCAAAGGGATTAAAGCCATCTGTACTTAGACCAAATCTTAAGTTCCTTGCGTCATCTGCAAATGTCGGAAACTCTCTGTCAATTTTTCTCCACTGCGACCCATCAGCAGGGTGTCTGAGCATCACGTCTTTCTTACGGTCTTCCTTGTGCCATCGCAACAACTTGGCATGCTCTTTGTTTTGTAACAAACGTTTCAACCGTGGTATTATAGGAGCATACCACATCACCTTCGCAGGAACTCTCTTCCTGGGGCGCGCCTCGTCCTCAACTTCACCAGGGTCATCTCGCCTGATCATATACCTCAATGCACCGCATACCGGACATGCATTCAAATTCTCGTACTCCTCGCCGCGGTAGAGGATACAGTCATTGATGCACGCATGTATCTTCTGCACCTCTAATCCTAGTGGGCAGACAACCTTCTTTGCTTCGTACGTACTGGGGGGCAATACGTTATCTTTTGGAAGCATCTTCTTTATTATTTTCAGCAATTTTTCAAATCCCTTGTCAGAAGTACCATTCTCTGCCTTCCATTGCAGCAATTCCAGTGTGGTGCCCAGCTTTTTCTGCCCATCTTCACATTTGGGTACAACAATTTGTTGTGATCCTCTAACATTCTCTCCAACTTCAACCTCTCGTTTGACTTCCACAGTTTATCTTCGCATCAAGAATGGCCCGACGAAGATCGTCATCGGGCTGATCAACAATGGGCTCTTTTTCAGCTTCATCTTCCCCCATTGATGTACCACCGTGATCAGTGAACATAGGATAGTTGTCATTATCCTCTTCTTCCTCATTGTCTTCCATTATAACTCCTCTTTCTCCATGCTTGGTCCAACAATTATAACCGGCCATGAAACCGGACTTCAACAGGTGGACGTGAATGGTTTGTGAGGTAGAGTAGTCCTGAGTATTCTTGCAGACACTACATGGACATGAAATAAAACCATTTGGCGGCTTGTTTTTCTCAGCCACTTGGAGAAAATAATGCATGCCATTAATAAATTTGGGATAACGTCGGTCACTGTACATCCATTGCCGACTCATCTGACTCATCTGCATTATATAAATAAAATATAAAAAACCATTAACACTATTTCTTCAATATATAACAGTGATAAAGTGAATTAATATATAAGTTCATCACATTCAAACCAAAGTAGAGCAAATAACCAAATGTAATAAGTTCATCACATTCATCACATACATTGGTTCAAACTAACATACAACTATCTAAAGAATTTAAGCCCAACAACAAATGCGATAAAAATCACAACTATGGTAACTATCGAACCAACACCATAATGATACCAAGCCTCTTTATGAATGGCATAATTTCTAATTTTTCTAATCTTCAAGCGCATTGCATCCATCTTGATCTTGTGCTCATCGACGATGTCGGCAATATGGAGCTCCAATTTCATCTTCTCTTCTAGGGTTTGGAGACGGAGATTTTCACTTCTTTCCAGTTTTGCTTTCAAATCATTAATTTCATTTTCAAAAAACTCGATGATAGGGTCGGTTGGAATTTCCGGTTCAACAACGACATCCGGATCGTCATAGACTGGACGAGGACCGACGGGGACGGATATCAAAACCATGACACACTATACATATAAAAAAAGTAAGATAATATACATGCATCTAAAGTATATCAATAAGTTAAAAAGGGATAAAAACAAGACTCACCGAGGAGGTGCCGGCGACGGAATGGCGCGGGCGATCGACGATGGTAAAGATGGTCACCGGACAACTGTAAACCCAATACATTATACTTTAATTTGAGCTAAAATTGCATGTAAAAAATGAAATCTCTTACTTAGGCATTTCATCAAACACCTTGCTAGCACTAGAAAAATAAAATTTGCTAAGTAGCACCAAAATGAGCTAAAAAAGGAACACCGGAGTGCTAACCGTCGGGTAGATGAGGTGCCGCCAAACTTGACAAATGGTGGAGAAAATAGGGGCCGAACTCGTGGTTGGGAGGAGCAAGGGTTAAGAAAATGGAGATGAACCCGGAGCTCAAAAATGGCCACGGCCTGGCCACGGCCGGGTCGGGGGTGGAAGATGATATAGGAATATATTTAGTCCCGGTCCGTAACAAGGACCGGTACTAAAGTCCCTCCATTAGTCCCGGTCTGTAAATAGAACCGGGACAGTGCATTGTCCGGGCTGGTCCCACCTCTGTCGCCTCCTCCCGCATCCCTTTGTCACCGGTTCGTAACACGAACCGGGACGGTAGGTCCCCTACGAACCGGGACTGGTCCTGGCGGGCGCCCTGGGACCAATGACCGGGACTAGTGCCACGATTGGTACCGGTCCGTAAGGGAACCGGGACGGAAGGGCCAAACCGAAGCCCCTGTTTCCACTAGTGCTCGTTCCTCTTTCGCCCGTGCGGCAGCCCTTTCGACGCGTTCTTCCTCGTGGAATTGAGCCCAAGCACGTCGACCCCTTTCCACAATCTCCTGCACCGCCCAAGCAGGCTGCTCGGTGTCAATCCAATGGCACCACATGCAGAGGGGAGGAGGAGACTGCAACAGAAATAGCAACATTAATAGCAACACTAATTGGTGATTTATTTCTCCATGAGGCGACTGCAAAACATACCAGAGGCCTCGCGAAAAACAAACTAGCGCGTCGAGGTGGAGAAGCGCTGTAGTTCGAACACATGAAAAACTTCATGCCCATCTTATCAGAGAAGTCCTCTGACTCCTTCACCTTCGCAAGATGGCCGCACCAACACCGCTCCGCTCTCACCCCCGGTGGCAAGCTTGCATTCTTCGACTTCTTCGGCCTGAACTCTTGGTCCGAGCAAGGCACACTCATGGTGGAGTTTCGTCTGCGGGAGGAAGAGAAGCACTGGTACATCTGAAGAAATCTATGCCCGACTTTATAGCGAGCTACGGCGCGAAAAATATGGCGGGAGATGGATGGCGGGAGAAAATGGTGGGGAAGAAAATGCAAGCAAATGGTGGCGGCAAAGGGTTGACGACACTAAAAAAAAAAAACTAGTCGGGAAAGCCTTGCCCAACAGGCACTAGTCGGGGAAGCCTTTCCCGATTAGGTCCAGTCGGGCCTGCCAGCCGACCACTTTTCAGGCCTTTCGGGAAAGCCTAGCCCGATTAGGGCCTTTCGGGAAACCCCTTCCCGACAGTGTATTATTTCTGCAAAATTTTAAAAACACATATTATTCGTGGAATTTTATTAAAAAATGTATTATTAAAAAAATGGGCCGTATGCTGGTATGCAGTACAACTATACTACATGGAACATGAGCAGAGACCGTTAAGAAACCATAAGTTTCTCTGTAGTACAACATACACGAAACAAACCCTATGTAATACACCACACCAGCTCTGAAACTTCATTTTACCGCAAGCAGGCTTATGGCCTGAAACTGCCACGTAAGATGGAACATCTGGCAACACAGCCGGATAACATGATAAAGTGCTTTCTAAATATGCTAACACACGATAAATGCACCGAGCCAGTAACAATCGTGGTGCACTTTCATCCCACCTAGCTACATGTTATCTCTCAAAGAATCCTCCGATCACCTCTTCCAGTCGCGCAGCAGTATACATTGGTTTCTCAGATCTGGCTCGCCTCATCCCTTTTGACCAGCAAGGAGACGGCACGAACTAGGATTTTCCTCCTCCTGCAGTACCCTTAAGAAGTTTACATATTTTGGGACAATCAGTTCCACTATCTCTTCACGCAGCATCCCCTTGAGCTCAGTTCGAACTTTCCATGTCATCTGGCTATCACAGATGTTGAAAAACTCTTCAAGAAATTTATCCAGCGACGAACAGCACGGCATATTCAGAGAATCACCATCCAGATATCTCACAAGTGGAACCCAATATTCCTCAAGGTAGCTCTTGATGTACTGATGGATCAGCGAACAGAGGCTCTGTAGTTCCATCTCGGAAAGAAATCCTCCAGGATGGTACTTCATTTGATAAACATAAAGTATGTTTATTCAAGACGAATATGTACCTTTGTCCCTTTACTTGGGATATATTTGCTGGGAACATTATTTCTGCATCTCCGCCGAGCTTGGAGACCCAAGAACTAATCATGGTAAGCTCAATCGTGCAATCCCCGGTGCCAAGAACTGACTGCATCATCTCCCCGTTGCGATAGAAAAATTCCAGGAATTGTACAAGAAGAACAGTTGCCGGATGGATGGTAGATTCTCTGCTGCAAGGCTTGTCATTTGTAGTCGCCTCGAGTATTCCTCTGAAATCAACCACCATCTTGCAAAAAATATGAGCAACCACGTTAAGCAACCACGTTATGAACCGACTCATATCTGTTGAGAGGCAACTCCAGTATATCGGCAACCTCATTAGGAATGAACTCAGATGTGCTGAGAGGCAAGTACCATATGTTGTACAGGACATCAACAACTGCATCGAAGATGGTCAGAGGATGATCGGCAGACCACCTCGCGTTGCTCAATGAAAGTGCAACGTCAAGTGCAATCTCTCAAAAGCATTCCTTTTTTACTTCCAGACATAACTGCCGATTCTGCCCATCTAATTCGAACCAGATCAAATGAAGAAGTTTTGCAGTTATTTTCGTCATCATGACCAACGTCCTGGTTGATCTGTCCGTCAGCCCATCAGGATCGGCATAGACAACACATTGTCTCTCAAGTACATCGGACAATCTGTTTCATGGGCAAGATTCAAACTTCAGAATGTGCTGGAAAGTGTGTACACAGTTCAGAAAGTATCATATATTGATATTATCGATTATAAAGCACCGAAGGCACTCTTATCTGTACCAAGAACATCAGTTCTACTACACGTTGCATGATACTATATATCACAAGAGACTACACGATGTAAAGACAAGCATAATAAGATCCAACGGCACATGTTTTCATACCAACAGAGTATACTTTAAAGACAAACACAGTAGGTCAGGTTAACAGTACTATTTGCTAGCAAGCCACACGAGATAACTATTAGAGGTACAGAGATCTTAAAACTCGTAAACGCTAGATTGAGAGGGGATAATTACACATGGTTCTAAGGTGCTCACTTACACATGTCAACACATTGGCATGTCAACATGTTAAGTAAATAAATAAAAGCAGAAAACTTCAAAACAATAGAATATCATATGCCCAGAGGGTAAAGCAAACGGATTCAAACATTTAACGGTTAAAGTTTTTACCTGTTTCAAAGTTTCACGCGGAAGAAGGTAAAGCTTATGCAACAGGTCAAAGTAGAAAAGTTGGACTTTTTTGGGTAGGGAAAACAATAATTGTGGCATCACAGATAATCCACGAGTGAGAGATCATCAGAGGCGAAAGTACTAGTTGTACCAAATTATATGCCTAACAGAAAGCAGAAATAAATCAAGTAATTAGAGCATACCGATAGAAGACATCAGATTTGTTGGCATCTCTGAACGCTCTCCGCAGCATTTCAACAGCATCAGCTTCAGGCAGACCTCGAATCATCTCGTGGAGCTGCTGGAAGAAGCCCGGGACGATGAGATGGCCATGCCCTGCTTCCAGAAGGTGGATCGGAGTATAACAGTAGTTAATTGTTTCACTGCCGTTACCAGCGGCGGATCTGTGTGTTAGCTGTGGGGTCGAGGCGGCGAGTCCACGGGATGTGCCCGGGCCGGCCCCGTCGGTTATCGCCTCCCCACAATTGCTTCTGCGTTTCCCGATCTGTGTGCCAGCGAAGCTGATCCGTAGTTGGAAGGAGAGATCCTGGCTGTTCATAATTTCGTAGGGTTGCTTAGATGTCTCGATTTTTTATGAGCAGCTGCAGGTTGGGTGGGTGGTCACTTGTCACGCAGATTAATTTGGATTCTTCTTTTCACGTGGCACAATGTCTCTCTAAGTTAGTGCTAACTACTATTCAACTTGAACATTTGATATGTTTTCAACACTAAAAATTCTTTCTAATCTGACAGGTAGCAGAAATACAAATGGACATCTTTCGAATTGCAAAAAAAGAAAAAAAAAATACCACCAGTTATAGCGAACGATCCTGATAGTTTATTTAAATAATTGGTTCGCAACCTTTCTTTCTTACATTAATAACGTGCAAGCAGACAAAAAGTTTTGACTATTTTATTTTTTCGAAGATATGCCATGCTGACAGTGCATAGAAAGGCCAACAACAGAGGTAACCACTTGTCCACTTCTATACTCATGGTTTAGACCTTTCTATGTACGGAGTACATTTGCAGTAGCTTGGGTCATTATGTAGATTTAGTTACAGCTATATAGTGATGTAACTTACTAGTTAGACGCAACACGTTAATGGTACCGACTCATCTTGAGTCTTGACACCGGCGGCCATTTATCCTAGCTTCGCTCGTCTCTACACGCACCTGCTTTAATAGGAGCACTCCGTGCTAGTTGTTGCCTCCGTAGTTGGTGTTACAAGTCCAACGATATAATTTTGATAACAAACAAATCATGTTTTGTTAGTTTATTTCATGGTCAAAGTTAGGTCCAAACCTTGAGGGGGCCTTACAAACCCAGACAGAGGGAGTAACAATGTGCTACTCTTTCATATTATTTATGTATGTAAGAAAAACATTTACACTACAACAGCCATTGAATATATAATCAATTTTCGAAATAAATTAATGCGGAAAGATATCATGAGATTGCTAGCATAATATATACTCGCCAAGGTCAAACCAGACTTGCGAGTTTTGCCTGTGCAATAAACTAGCATATCTATCCTAGTACATAACGCAAAGGCAAATACCAACATTAAGGTTTTTTTCTAAGGAATTTCATCAGAATTTCGGAAGATTACATGTCTATTTTTTTCCTACTTTGTATGGTTGGAAACCATAGGAAAATCCTTAGGTCTAACCTCATGGAAAAGTTTTCTTTTTTTCATGAACACTATGCTATATACATATCCCTTCCAACAATTCCCGCAATTTTCAATTGGTGTAACCAACAACTTCTCTTGTAGATTTTCTATAGGATTCAAAATATGACACACCTGTTACGATCGATAGGACTAGCACTAGATCGATCACGGTGGATCCTTTAGGGTTTCCCCTTTGCCAAGAGAATAACCGAGAGAGAGAGAGAGAGAGAGAGAGAGAGAGAGAGAGAGAGAGAGAGAGAGAGAGAGAGAAGATCGGCGTGACTACCTTCACCTCCTTGCGATGCAGAGCTCGAGCTAGTGGCCATGGTGGTGGTGGTGGTGACGGTGAGTGGTGGTGTGCTGTGGTGAGTGAGGGTGGCGGCGGTGGTGCTTCCCGTCAGCCTAGCGCTAACCCTAGATCGGAAGGGTGTATCGGTGGGGTGCTGGCAACGCGACGAACCTTGTAGTGCGTGCCCCGGCCCCCACCTGTCTTTATAGCGCTGGTGACAGGGGCCCACCAACCATATTGGGTTGGGCGCCCCCGATCAGGGCGCATTGGACCTAGGGCCCGTGTGGCCGTTGGGCCACGACGGTGGAGATCGACCTAACATTCTCCCCCTAGATACCGTCCGTGAGAGAGTACCCCTGGTCATTTTTCCCAGTTAATGCGAGTTCCACCAATAGCTGCTTTGTCTTCTCATCTTTGTTGTAAGTGTTCACCACAGTTTCTAACCATTTGGGTTGCACTGTCGACACAGCACACAATGTAGGTCTGTGTTCTCTGCGCGACAGGGCATCAGCCGCTTTGTTTGTGATGCCCTTTTTGTATAGTATTTTATACTGAAACCCCATCAGCTTGAAAAAGGCTTTCTGCTGGATTGGTGTGTTGAACTTGTGCTCACCCAAGTGAATTAGACTCCTCTGATCTGTGTGAATTGTGAATTGCTTGTGCTGTAAATAAGTTTTCCACTTATCCAGGGCGATGAGTATTGCAAGGCATTCTTTGTCATAGATTGACAAGGTCTGGTTTTTAGCCCCCAATGCTTTGCTCAGATATGCTATCGGGTGTCCTTGTTGCATCAGCACGGCCCCTACTCCAGTGGCACAAGCATCTGTCTCCAGCACAAATTCCTTAGCAAAATCTGGCAAGGCCAACACTGGGGCAGTAACCAGTGCTTGCTTGAGAGCGAGGAAGGCATCTTGAGCTAAAGGAGACCACACAAAAGGGACATTCTTGCACAACAGGTCAGTGAGGGGCTTGCAAATAATGCCATAGTGCCTGATGTGTTTTCTGTAGTAGCCAGTTAGTCCCAGAATTCCCCTTAGCTGTTTGAGATTCTGAGGTTGTGGCCAATGTTGCACTGCTGCAACTTTTGCTGGATCTGTGGCAACTCCAGTTTCTCCAATTATGTATCCCAAATACTCTAAAGATCTTTGAGCAAAGGAGCACTTGGACCTCTTGATGAATAGTTTGTTCTCTGACAGTAATTGGAACACCTCTTTTAGATGCTGTTTGTGGTCCTCCAGGGTTTTGCTGTAAATCAATATGTCATCCACAAACACCAAAACATACTTCCTGATGATGTGAGCAAAGATTGAATTCATGGCGGCCTGGAAGGTGGCAGGTGCACATGACAATCCAAATGGCATCACTCTGAATTCATAGTGACCACTTTGTGTCTTGAACGCCGTTTTGTGCTCGTCTGCGCACACCATTCTGATCTGATGGTATCCTGAGTGGAGATCCAACTTTGTGAAATATTTTGCTCCTGCCAGCTCATCAAGCAGCTCATCTACCACAGGCATTGGGTACATATCTTTAACTGTGACAGCATTTAGGTGTCTGTAATCGACACAAAACCTCCAAGTACCATCCTTCTTTTTGACAAGCAACACTGGAGAAGCAAAAGGGCTTTGACTTGGCTTGATCACCCCCTGTTTTAGCATTTCTTTAATTTGCTTCTCAATCTCATCCTTTTGCTGTGGTGAATATCTATATGGCTTAACATTCACTGGCTATACCCCAGGCAGCAGGGTTATTTTGTGGTCATAAGGTCTGGGAGGTGGCAGTCCTTGTGGCTTCAGGAAACACTGTTCATTTTCAGACAACAGTTGTTCAATGCATCCTGGGATTTCTTCATGTTTCTGATCCACAGCACAGATTAATTCAACCACATAAGCAATTGCATGATTGTCCTCCAGCTGGATTATCTCTGCCAAATCGATGTGTGTACATTCAGAAATTTTGTCCTTCACCCCTCTGACAGTGATTCTCTTGCCATTCTGCTTTATTCTAAATGTTTTCTTGTCCCAGTCGATCCACATGGGACCCAGGGTTTGCAACCAGTCCATTCCCACTATGATGTCATAGTGTGGTAAATCAAACACCCTCATGTCAGTGCAGAACTTGGCCTGTTGACACTGCCACTGAATTTTTTCCACTCCTGTGTCCACCACCACCTTTGTTCCATTTGCCATTGCCACAGTTACTGCAGGAACCTGGATGGTTTCCAAACCCAGCCTCTCCACTGCATCAGTGCTAATGAAACTGCCACAGCTTCCAGAGTCAAGTAATATCAGCACCTCCTTGCCACAAATTTCACCCTATAACCTGAAACTTTTCTTTTTTGTAGTGCCTGTCAAGGCACATTGTGATATGTGCATTAGGTCACTTGTGCTGCTGTTGCCCTCTGATTCACTGCCCTCCTCAGAGCACGACAGTTGTAATAATTCCACCAGCTCCTCCACCACATTGAGTGGGACATTGGCCTTGCATTTGTGCCCGGGCTGATATTTATCGCCACATTTGAAACACTCCCATTTAGCACGACGTTGTGCCTTGAGCGACTGAAATTTACTTTCCCATGCTGGTCTGCCTGGAGGCTTCTCATCTGTTTTGGCATGACCTTCAGGAGATCCTAACAGTATACCCTTGCTTGGGTTAGTACCTCTGGAGAATGCCGGCTTGTAATAATCATGCTTGAATTTTGCACTGTGAAATGATCTTGCCTCCTCCAACATTTCTTCCTGCGTTTCGGCAAGAGATAGAGCAGCATCAACCGTTCGGGGTTTATGCAAACGAATAGCACGTTGAATTTCTTTTTTAAGCCCCCCAATAAATTTGGTGACAAAGAAAGCCTCATCGTAATGCCTATTATGGACTAACACCTTGTGTCTAAGCTCCTCAAACTTAAAGTAGTATTGCTCTACGCTACCCACTTGCTTACAGCGTTCTAATGCTTCTAGAGCTCTGTGGTGTTTGTCTCTCCCAAATTTAGCATGCACAGCTACACACAACTCCTCCCAATTCTCTAAATCTCCCTCAGCTTCCATGTTCTGGAGCCAGAGTGCGGCATTGCCAATGAAATGCATTGTCGCATACCCAGCCCAGGTGTCATGCTCCACCCCATACATGTGAAAATATTTCTCACAGGTCTTCTTCCACCATTTGGGATTTTCTCCATCGAAACGAGGGAAATCAGACTTGGGTGGCCTATTGGTGCGCTGCCTATTGCGAGAATCATGCATCGAGTCGGGCTCCTCTACTGCATTTCTAGACTGTTCCCCTAAATCAAAGGTGACTGGAGAATTGCGAAAAACATGCGTACCCTTTGCCAGGGCAGGTGCCAGAGCCGCATGGGCTGTGGACACATTGCCCTGTTTTGTAGATGCAGTGCCGTGGCCATTGGCCCCAGGAGTGAGCTCTTGACGATCTAGTTCGAGTATCACCACACGTTCGCCCATCTCCTCAATGGTCTTGTGCAGGACCCGGAGCGAGTCGTCGATGCCCGGTGCCCATTTGTTCAGGCCATGGATATTCTCAACCACCTTAACGTTGGTGGTGGCCATCGCCTTCAGAGAGTCCCGCACCGACGCGAGCGCCGTGCCAGTATCCTCGCCTTGCTTGGTCAACTGGGCTGCCAATTGCTTGAGTTCATCGTGCAATTGCTCCATTTGCACCTCGTCGCAGATGCCCCACGTCGCCGCTTCAGATGCGAGGGCGCGTCACCTGCCGGAACCGCCACCTATGATCGATTGACCTCGTAGACCCCGGGATTTTACAGATCGCACAGAGCTTGCGACCAACCGAGAATCGACCCAGAGTTCCCCGCCGCCAGTCGCCTCCTGGTGCAACGCCCGATGCGCTCCGCCGCCGCCGCGATCCGGATCTGGTCGAGGGATTTTACCAAGGCACGCCCCAACCTCAACTCTCAGATCTGGGTCGTGCTTCGCCTCCCAAGCTCTCCCCCGCCGAAATTCTGACCAATTCCGGCGGAGAGTTTCGGATCGAGTGGCTCTGATACCAGATGTCACGATCTAGTCTCGGATGATTCACTCACACTCAATTAGTCTCTGAATTACAAGGATTTGGATACAGACTCGCGTCACGCAGAGTCGAGAACAGCTCGCAGGCTGGAGGAGGAAGGAGACTAGGGAATTGCCACACGGGACTTGCTTGGAAAATTCTTCGATCCCCATCACGCGGACGGCGTCGCTCCTTTGTACCCGTTGGGGCACACCCTTCCAGGTTGATCTTCTGATCGGCGGGCCCCACTCATCAGGCGATGACGGTCACGAATCTGCTGTCTCGCCTTGGTCCTCCTGAGTTCCTTCAGTGCTTGGTTCAGGTGCAGAGTCGTGACAACTGACGAGGAGGATTATGTCACGTCTGCTTGCATGTACTCGTCAGAGACCGGCACGTGGGGCGAGCTGACCTCGCCGCACCACCAGATCGCCAACTTCACAATGTATTCCAGCGTGCTCGTTGGAAATTCGCTGCTCTACTTCATGTCCGATGGTGAGGCGATCCTGGAGTATGACTTGGCCAGGCACAGCCTTTCTGAGTTCGACCCACCTGACCTCAGCTTCGAACAGAAATTTAATCTCATGCTGGCAGAGAACGGCGAACTGGTGGTTAGTGAATCCCTCGATCGGCGTCTCAATTTGTGGTCAAGGGAGTTGAGTGGTGGTGGCATTGGTGCACGATGGATACTGAGCCGGGTCATCTACCTTGAAAATTTGCTCCCAAATGGTGCTCTTGTGGATTTTGTGCAGGTGGTGGGCTTTGCCGAGGGTGCAAATGCCATTTTCGTGAGCACCGTTGCTGGCCTCTTCATGATCGAGCTACAAACGGAGAAGGTCAGAAAAGTGTGCGATGTTAGCAGCTGGTGTAATTTGATTCCAGTTGTCAGCTTCTACACTCCTATGCCCCGAGACGAGCACCGGAATCTACCACTGTCGAGCCTTAGTGACGAGGCCGATGGTGAGTATGGGGGAGATGAGGAGAAAACATTTGATCAGGAGCAGCAGCTGTTCGGCAAGGGGTCCAATCCTATCAAGGATGGAGACTTTGTCAACGCCTTTGAATGCGTCAGTCATGACATCAAGATCAGGTTAGGGCTCTACTACAGAACGTCTCTCCTATTCTGCTCTGAAATATTTGTAGGATAGGATTGTGAAAAAGAAACTCCCCATTAGTTCGGTACTCTTTACGACCAGCTGTTGGTTTCCATGCGTCCTTAGTTACTTTGGGCCTTTTATTTTGGTATTTTGCGAGATGATTAGGATGGTATAAGACGGCGAGGTGGTTGGCAGACTCCGTGTCCTAGCGTTTGAGGGGTTTAGTGAGTCGAATTACTGTTACTGTTATTCCGTAGCAGTACTTTGAGAGTTAGGACCTGGCATCTTTTTTCATGATGTGTGTATTGTGATGAGCATTAAATCAAAGTTCAATTATTGGAGTGATAGATTTTATCCTATAGTCCTATTTGAGAAGAGTTATATACCTCTGGTACTGGCTAGTTGCAAATATCTCATCACTATGCGGTCTTTGTTTACTATTTTGCAATTATAATTCATAATCCACGCCAACACTAGCCATTTATTAGAAACGGAACTCAACTAAACACAGTTAGCACAAACACACGATGGAATAACTGTAGCTGTGGTACAGATCTTTTATAGCCGTATACTATTAATAACCTTAAATTGTAGACTGAAAATTTGCACCTCTGTTTTCACGTGTATGCCAGATGTCAGCTACTTGACTTAGTATTTTATGGAGAAGGTAGTCTGGATGGTGCTAGCACTATCAAGAAACATGGATGTGCCTTGCAGCCCAATGATTCTTCGGGTGATGTTCCCAAGAGTGCACCAAATGTAGAATCAGTGAAGGGTGCAACTAGAAAAGATACTGAGAACTCAACGAGCTCTGATAGCAACGTTGTGGGTGCTTCACCTTCATACAAAGAGTTGGAATAATGTATTGTATCTCATTGTTAATCCCTTCTCCTCCCCCCCCCCCCCCCCCCCCCTCTCGTTCCCCCTGCCCGCTCCCGCGAGCGGCAGGGCGGAACCCTATTTTTCCCCGCCGCCAGCTACTCCCCCGTCCTCCCCTCCCCTGCCGCCGCCAGAGGGTGTCGCCGGGCGAAGCCCGGAGGCACCGGCGGCGGCGGGACCCTCCCTCCCTCTCGCGTGGTGGTGGTGGCGCGGGTCTCTGCGGCCAGCGAGGGCGCGGCGCTGGTTGGGGGCGCGGCGGCGCGGCGGCGGTGTGGCGGCTCGACGTGCTGGGCGCGTCCAAGGCGACGGCGGCAACGACGTCGGCGGCGGGCGGCGCGAGCAAGATCTACCTCGACCTGAAGATCCCGGGTGCGATCTGGTGCGGGGCGCGCGTGACCCCGCCTCTGGCGTGGGTCGGCGGCTTCGGCTGGCTCCTGGCAGTGGGTGGGTGGCCGGACGGCGTGCTGCCGCGACTGGTCCGGAGCAGGGGCTCCAGATCCCGTCGACCCCTTCCTGCTGCCCTTGGGCCTCGACGGCGGCGTCCGTGGACGTCGTCCCCTTCTTGAAGGCGTCGATGTGGCGGTGCTCGGTGTGTCTACGTGCTCCGGGTGAAAACCCAAGATCCTCGGATCGGGCGGTAGCGGCGCTTCTGCGTCGTGATCTTCTTGAAGATGCCGCCTTGGAGTCCCACGGCGAGCGGCTCTCCGATGGTTGGGTGGTTCCACCCCACTCTCCTCGGGAAGGCTTGCTTCGTGTTCTGCCGTCTCGATTCGTCTGGCTGATCTCTGGCGCTGCTCCTCGGTGGTGAGGCGTTGGCTGATTCCTGGAGGTGACCGGTCTCTGGTGGCGTTCCCTGCGTCGGAGGAGATAGCTCGATTGGTCGCTGTCGGCTCGCCTTCGGGAGAGTGCCGGTCCGACATGCAACCCGTCCTTGCGTTTGCTCCTCCCTTGTGTAGGTTTCTGTAATGGTCGCCGGCGGTCTCGCGTTCCCGGTTGTAGTGCCTTGGCTAGGCTTGTTCGTGTGTGAGTTGGCAGTTCTGCCTTGTTTTGCTGGGTTCAGCACCGTGTATCTGTTTCGCCGTTTGGCGCTATTAATTTATCGCCGGGCCTTTGGCCTTTTATCTAAAAAAAACAAGTGCCGGGTCAAGGGTTGCACCGCCGTGTGGTAAAATTTATGATTTCCACTGAGATTTGAATTGTTCTCTCGGCTTTGTAAGAAATTTCACTTGTATGGAATGGTTTCTCAGATAAGTTGTCAGATTAACTGAACCCAGAATTTTAATGTGGCATTGCAACTGGTCCCAGGGAGTCATATTAGACACATAAAACAATTGTAATGTCCTCCATGTGCAAAGTAACTGTCCTCTTTGGGGTTTGGAACTCAATAGAACTTATCGCTTGAATTTACATCATCATGCTATAAGAGACTATTTAATCAATGTTTTCTTACTAATGTTGCTATTCAGTTTTATCATATAGATAGTAGTTGATGCCACAGAAAGAAAAATGTTTTATTGTTTATGATAAGCTTGGTTTATGGGTTAGATCATATTTTTAACGTGTGTGCCAGATGTCAGCTACTTGAATTCTTAGTTTATAACTGATCTAGTTACTTTTGTCTGTCTTATCATTGAACATTAGATATGGATCTATGAAGCACCTCATTGGTGGCTTCATTATTTTTTTTCTTCCGCTTAACTGTTTTAATTAGCGTACTTGCATGTGTTAGCTTTTGTTTCATAAAGTTTACTCTTTTTTGGTAATCATGAGTTACAAAATCATTTAATAATGTGAATATCCAATGGTTATCAGTGTTGCGAAGGCAACTTGTGTATTTCATGTACATACGTAACGATCTTTGTTATGGGCATGGATCAATATCATTTGTCGAGATTCTTCCATTGATTCTTTTATGATACATATCAGCAAAAGTAGTATATCCCAAAGGCCCACTGAAGACTGAACTGTCTATCAGATTGCTATCTGCAAGGTAAAGCTACCTCCTTCGCTTGTTCTTCAGATTTGGAATAGGGAATTTCGAAAGAACTGCAAGATGAGGAGAGGAAGCATCAACACAAAGAAAAGAAGGAAGCAAAGAAGGTAAGTGCAACTCTTTGTGTATATCATTGCCTGCTTTTACTATCCGTTCGACATGAAACTTACTGTCAGCAGTCCAGTTGGGCTGTTGAAATCAGTATAATTCATAATCACTACATATAAGATGGTTGCAGAAGGAGCAGGCTGGCCAGAATAAACGGGACGACATTGTCCCTGATGGTGCTGCTATGATGGGTTTTGGACGGTCCAACAAGTCGAAGAAGTGAATGATGCTTCTGGTCTACCGATGGCACCCATCCCTATTGGGTATGGGTATAGCTTAACCAAACCCACACCCGCATCCTACGTATCTTACCCGCACCCACACCCGCACCCGCACCTGGGTATAGATTTTATACCATATTCGCACCTGTCTGGGTATTAAAAACCCATGGGTAAACACACCCAACAACTCAACGAGGTAATATTAACAACATAACATATAAAAACAACGACATGTAGGATTATTTATTCACTAATTCGGCCCTGGGTGATGAGATCGATCGTGCGGGCATCGGGACGTCTATGATCCAGGAGATGAAGCGATAGGAGGCGTGGGTGACTGGGCGGGGCGTCGTGTCGTGAGTTGATTTAGACGCGGCGGGCCTGGCGGCGGGGTGGGATAAAGTAAATCCTAATTGGTCGTAGGGTTAAACTAAATTGACTGTAAATTTAGCACTTGTCTCGTTTACTCTACGTATTAAAGTTTGGAAATTAGGATTTTTCTAGAGAACTCAGGTGTCATATGCAAAATAAACCGGGTACGCGGGTATGTGGGTATGGGTTCTGCTATACCACACCCGCACCCACTATACCCACTGGGTACACACTTTTTACCATTGCATACCCATGGGTATTTTTTTTTTACCAAACCCTCACCCTACAGGGTAAAAACCCGCAGGGTAGATGGGTAATGGGTACCCATTGCCATCGGTATTCTGGTCTGTGGCGGCTGAAGACATGGTTGAGTACTCTTTGTCGTTCCTGTGTTCTGTGTTTGAATAGCTTCATTTTCATAGTAACTGAATAACATATGCACTAGCACTATAGCTAATTTGAGATGCAGGCCATTCCGTGAAAAATATATTTGGAAGCAAGTAGTTTTTTTTTTCTTCCCAAATCAACATTTGTAGTCTGTACACCTCTTCTGGAGAATAAGTATTTAGTTTTGTTAAGAAAACTTTCCTTTAGACTGCACAGTGTTGTAGATTGCAGGGCCACGGGGATACAGATGAAGCTGGGCCTGGCGATGTCTGGGCAAGCAATGCCTGGTCACTGTTCCATGCCAGGGATCATGTGAGGAACATGCCATCTTTTTATCCCCCTGTTTAGAAACATTTCATATTTTTGAAACGAGGCAAAACATTTCATGTTTGAAAAATAAATCAACTATTGCACTTCAAATACTCTGCTTCATTTTTCCACGTTTTCCCTGTTTTCTACGCTTTCCGGTTCTTTCAAAACAGTTGTTTACTGTACTCAAACTAACGGAACAGCAGTCCAGCGGGTTTCGTGGTTTTTTTTTATTTTTTTTAGATAAGAGGATGCGGATCCCCGGCCTCTGCATCAAAATGATGCACAAAGCCAACCGCAATTATTCATCAAAGCTTACAAGTTACAACATTGATCAAACCGAAGTCAGCCGCTCGGCAACAAAAGTCGCTACAACTATGATGGGGGTGGCGATGATCAGAGCCGCATGCCTTGACCACCCACCTACACGCATCAACCACAACCGGAGTACCGGTCCAGCAAACCCTCAACGCGCACCGCATGCGCGCGCTACAGAAGTCGCTTCCGCCGTCTTCCTCGAACCCATCTTCAGGCAAAGATCAACGCCACCATTTGGGATTTTCTCCATCGAAACGAGGGAAATCAGACTTGGGTGGCCTATTGGTGCGCTGCCTATTGCGAGAATCATGCATCGAGTCGGGCTCCTCTACTGCATTTCTAGACTGTTCCCCTAAATCAAAGGTGACTGGAGAATTGCGAAAAACATGCGTACCCTTTGCCAGGGCAGGTGCCAGAGCCGCATGGGCTGTGGACACATTGCCCTGTTTTGTAGATGCAGTGCCGTGGCCATTGGCCCCAGGAGTGAGCTCTTGACGATCTAGTTCGAGTATCACCACACGTTCGCCCATCTCCTCAATGGTCTTGTGCAGGACCCGGAGCGAGTCGTCGATGCCCGGTGCCCATTTGTTCAGGCCATGGATATTCTCAACCACCTTAACGTTGGTGGTGGCCATCGCCTTCAGAGAGTCCCGCACCGACGCGAGCGCCGTGCCAGTGTCCTCGCCTTGCTTGGTCAACTGGGCTGCCAATTGCTTGAGTTCATCGTGCAATTGCTCCATTTGCACCTCGTCGCAGATGCCCCACGTCGCCGCTTCAGATGCGAGGGCGCGTCGCCTGCCGGAACCGCCACCTATGATCGATTGACCTCGTAGACCCCGGGATTTTACAGATCGCACAGAGCTTGCGACCAACCGAGAATCGACCCAGAGTTCCCCGCCGCCAGTCGCCTCCTGGTGCAACGCCCGATGCGCTCCGCCGCCGCCGCGATCCGGATCTGGTCGAGGGATTTTACCAAGGCACGCCCCAACCTCAACTCTCAGATCTGGGTCGTGCTTCGCCTCCCAAGCTCTCCCCCGCCGAAATTCTGACCAATTCCGGCGGAGAGTTTCGGATCGAGTGGCTCTGATACCAGATGTCACGATCTAGTCTCGGATGATTCACTCACACTCAATTAGTCTCTGAATTACAAGGATTTGGATACAGACTCGCGTCACGCAGAGTCGAGAACAGCTCGCAGGCTGGAGGAGGAAGGAGACTAGGGAATTGCCACACGGGACTTGCTTGGAAAATTCTTCGATCCCCATCACGCGGACGGCGTCGCTCCTTTGTACCCGTTGGGGCACACCCTTCCAGGTTGATCTTCTGATCAGCGGGCCCCACTCGTCAGGCGATGACGGTCACGAATCTGCTGTCTCGCCTTGGTCCTCCTGAGTTCCTTCAGTGCTTGGTTCAGGTGCAGAGTCGTGACAACTGACGAGGAGGATTATGTCACGTCTGCTTGCGTGTACTCGTCGGAGACCGGCACGTGGGGCGAGCTGACCTCGCCGCACCACCAGATCGCCAACTTCACAATGTATTCCAGCGTGCTCGTTGGAAATTCGCTGCTCTACTTCATGTCCGATGGTGAGGCGATCCTGGAGTATGACTTGGCCAGGCACAGCCTTTCTGAGTTCGACCCACCTGACCTCAGCTTCGAACAGAAATTTAATCTCATGCTGGCGGAGAACGGCGAACTGGTGGTTAGTGAATCCCTCGATCGGCGTCTCAATTTGTGGTCAAGGGAGTTGAGTGGTGGTGGCATTGGTGCACGATGGATACTGAGCCGGGTCATCTACCTTGAAAATTTGCTCCCAAATGGTGCTCTTGTGGATTTTGTGCAGGTGGTGGGCTTTGCCGAGGGTGCAAATGCCATTTTCGTGAGCACCGTTGCTGGCCTCTTCATGATCGAGCTACAAACGGAGAAGGTCAGAAAAGTGTGCGATGTTAGCAGCTGGTGTAATTTGATTCCAGTTGTCAGCTTCTACACTCCTATGCCCCGAGACGAGCACCGGAATCTACCACTGTCGAGCCTTAGTGACGAGGCCGATGGTGAGTATGGGGGAGATGAGGAGAAAACATTTGATCAGGAGCAGCAGCTGTTCGGCAAGGGGTCCAATCCTATCAAGGATGGAGACTTTGTCAACGCCTTTGAATGCGTCAGTCATGACATCAAGATCAGGTTAGGGCTCTACTACAGAACGTCTCTCCTATTCTGCTCTGAAATATTTGTAGGATAGGATTGTGAAAAAGAAACTCCCCATTAGTTCGGTACTCTTTAGGACCAGCTGTTGGTTTCCATGCGTCCTTAGTTACTTTGGGCCTTTTATTTTGGTATTTTGCGAGATGATTAGGATGGTATAAGACGGCGAGGTGGTTGGCAGACTCCGTGTCCTAGCGTTTGAGGGGTTTAGTGAGTCGAATTACTGTTACTGTTATTCCGTAGCAGTACTTTGAGAGTTAGGACCTGGCATCTTTTTTCATGATGTGTGTATTGTGATGAGCATTAAATCAAAGTTCAATTATTGGAGTGATAGATTTTATCCTATAGTCCTATTTGAGAAGAGTTATATACCTCTGGTACTGGCTAGTTGCAAATATCTCATCACTATGCGGTCTTTGTTTACTATTTTGCAATTATAATTCATAATCCACGCCAACACTGGCCATTTATTAGAAACGGAACTCAACGAAACACAGTTAGCACAAACACACGATGGAATAACTGTAGCTGTGGTACAGATCTTTTATAGCCGTATACTATTAATAACCTTAAATTGTAGACTGAAAATTTGCACCTCTGTTTTCAC